>JANDJT010000114.1:14126741-14146622 GCA_024331685.1 Stegophilus panzeri | reverse complement strand
ACACAAATAAAAGCTGATATACAGATAGACAGTATCATTGTCTTGAGTGTGTTTAGTGATTTCTAGTCAACAGGTGAAGTTAAATGTGAATTTTGGAATATTTAGAGCCCTCTGCTGCCTACTGTGAACTGCAACTACACTGAAAACACAAACAGGTTTTCATCAACTGACTCCACTTACTTTGCTGAAACTATATATTTTTTATGAGTTGCCTTTTAGTTAAATCTCTATGCAAGGGGGGAAAAAATCTACACTACAAAACAAAATGAAACAGGTTCTTTAGTTGTTCCTCAGGAGAACCTTTAGAAATTCTATGTAGAACCCAACCACAGACTGTTTTCCTGTCACAAAGAGAAGCTTGGGAAGCTAAGGGGCCTTAACTATACAAAGAACCCACTAACAAATCCCTTTTTAAAGAGTGTCAATATGTGGCAGCCCAGGAAACTATTGTCCTATAGTTCTGAAACTGACAGGTTTTCCATTTGTATCTTGCACATATGACAAGTAAAGCTCTAGCTTTTTAGAAACTGGTTACCCCCAAAAGTGAAAATAGAGAACAAACATTTACAGGTTTCATTCCAGTTCAACTGAAAAATGTCCCCACCTACTTCTACACAAGCATTACAGACATTTTGGCAGCCAATATCTAAATACAAACTAAATTTATTTATATATAGTTCCAAATTCTTTTCATTTTCTAATATTGGATTTTATGATCTGAACATCTGTGGGAGATTTTACACAGAGTTAAAATAGAGAGAGCATGCTGGTCACATGATCACGATCTTCTGTGGAGAGCCTGTGCCTTTATCAACATGGGAATTATCTGCACGCACTTGTGAATAGCCTTGACATCTCCGGATCTCAAAGAGCAATACGCATTGTTAACCAACCATTAAAAGGAGCTCTTAAGTAGCTTTCAATCCACACTAGCCCTGCATCTTTGCTGTCTACAGTACCTGAGGAAGAGGCAGCAAAACCTGTGCATTTTAGCTGGAGTTCTATTTCCAGCTAAAATGACACCTCAGGCGCAGCCAGTGGTCTGGACAACCTGACCTCAGGAGCCGAAGCACCATTGCTGACCTTCTTGTGCCCTCCTGAGCTTGCCTTCTCTCCTCATCCATATTGTAAGCAAATGCTTGTGGACCAGTACTAAGCATTAGCTACCACTTCTAGTGTTAGTTTAAAGCAGTTATAATGTATATGATCACACAGAGCCAGTAATATATGTATATAAAATTCTTACATAACAAGTACATTGCCAACTGTCTATTTATGCATATTGTTATATTGGTAACACCAGTACTGCACAAGATTGTATAATAGACAGCTCCAGAAGTGTGCTCTTTCTATATTTGAACTGTATAGGATTTTATTCTAACCAAACCCTGATTGGTTTTCAAGAATATTGTCCCAGACTTGTTTTAATAGCTCCTTGGTTTTCTTGTTTGCTAGGTATGTTCTCTGACAAATTCTGGGGTCTTCTAAGAACAAGTGGATTTTTTTATTGAGATCACATAACACTTTAATTGTACACAATACAACTGCATTTATAGCATCTAATTATGTGACTTCTAATGGAAACTGGTTGCACCTGTACTAATTTAGGGGTTTCCACAGTAGCGGGGGGTGAATACTTTCACAACTTTTAGATTTTATTTTAAATAATTTTTTGCTACATTCATTCAATCACTTCAAAGTTAGGGGCTATTTTGTGGCGCTTCATGGCATATAATCTCAGTGTCCATTTCAGATCCAGGTTGTAACACTACAAAATGTGGAAATGTTTAATGGGGGTGAATACTTATGCAAGCCACCGCAAACTGTGGTCTGTATTTAGGCTCCTTCCACTCCCATTATAAGACAAATAAGTCAGTACATTATACATAAACTCAAGAGACAAACTCCAATGAACTAAGTCCCAATGAAATGTCAGTGAGAAAAGATTAATGAACATCGATAACATACACTTTGGATGAAAACTGATTAAATTGTTAAAAGGTTTGTGAACTTTTATTTAGGAACATGCATTCAAAATCTGAACCGTGTAGAAAGTATTCCCATGTTTAATCTATTTAGCGTTCAGTATTAAATGCTTGTATTGAAGTCTACACAAGTCAGCCATCTGGACAAATCATTAGCTGCTTAGGTGGAGTTTGTAGAATTCACTACAGAAAACACTTTTTTTTTTTATTTTTTTTTTTTTTATAGCAAAATGTCTTCCAAAATTGTTTATATTTATTTTATTGTATATTATTTACTTTGTTCAACTAGCCTTTAAGAACGCCTTTGACAAAAGAAGAACGCATTGAAATCATTCTCATGGTTGGATTGGGAAACTATCACAAGGTTGCGATGGACTTGGCAAGAAAACATGGCGAGTACATCACACACGACGCTGTTGTCAAACTTATTAACAATTTCAAAAACACTGGAAGGTGTTGCGGACCAACTGAGAAGTGGACGTCCATGAACCTCCAATGACGAAGGCACAACCGACATGGTGCTGGCAAACATAGGAGACTTTTAGGACACCCTGTATTTTAGACATTTATTCAAGTTAATATAGTTCCAAGCAGACAACTGAGCTCAATTTTCATGCATTTCAGATGCAATGCTCTTGGCCAGCATTCTATTTAGTTGACAACATTCCAAAAGAAGTCTGTCGCTTTTTTGAACTGTGGAGGGAAAAAAATGTATTATCATCCAAATGGTTGAATAGACAGGTTGCCATTCAAGCCAAGAGCAATTTTTCTTCTTTTCATCCAATATCCTTTGGTTTCCCTATACAGCTTCCTCTCTCACATACACTCGTCCTCTCCTTTTCACACAAAGTATATCATAAATTAGCGAATTCTCAACTGATCAAAAAGCTGCTATTCGTGATCCTTGCACTCCGATTGATACCGCTGAAGGAGAAATGCGCTATATCTTCAAGGTGCATGTCACAAAGCCATGGTCACATGGCTGACATTTTAAAAGATGGAGCACCATGAAGTAAAGACATGGAAATCCAGTCAAAGAATAAAATTCAGCAGTATATAAGGGCTTTAGTGATGGGACTTGAATATTGTGTCATTCTCCTTTTTAAAGGATTTGTTGTCATTTCAAAAGGAGAAAAGTGAGAAAAATTGGGTAATCTTTTATGGACAGTGAGGAAACTATAGTCTGAGATACAGTCCAAATATCTACATTTAATTCAATTCAATGTTATTTATATACTGTATTTAACAATGGACATTGTCACAAAGCAGCTTCACAGAAATCTAGATATACTGTAGATTTAAATCCCTAATGAGCATGCCAGAGGTGACAGTGGCAAGGAAAAACTTGTGATAAATCAAGGAAAAATCCCTGAGACAACATGAGGGAGAACCCTTGAGAGGAACCAGTGTCAAAAGGGAACCCTTCCTTACCTGGGTGCTGGGTACAATACAGTAGATGGGCATCCAGGGCACCAAATTATAAAAAAAAAAAAAAACTGTAAAATTGGGCAAACTTAAAGTGAGCAAACTAAGAAACGATAAGCAACTAGAATAGACACGGTGGTGTTCACTCAAACCACAAGTTACACTAACCCTAACCCTGACCTTCAAACAAACTAGAATAAGCAACACTTGGACCACTGACTGTGCACCAGGACTCCTCTCTGACATCTGTGCCTGACCTTACTAAAGCTCTTGTGGCTGAACTGGCACAAATCCCCACAGCCACGTTCCAAAATCTAGTGAAAGTTTATTATAACAGTAATTATAACTGCCACAACCCTCTTCTTTTTCCAATGTATGTTGCACCTAATTTTGAGTGCTTTGAGTCTCTTCTTCTTTTTTTTAAATATCACACTTAAATGTGAACGTGTGTCATTGGCTGCCATTGTGAATAGACAAAAATAAATATGGAATAGTTTAAATTCACAAGTCTACCATACTTTACAAAAATATATAACACAGAATGAATGAAACTTCTTGAATAAGAAAATAATTTATCTGAAATTCACGACTTGATTGTCTGGTTCATTCACATGTTGTACACCGTAATTACACACTGTAGACAACCCTGCTCATCAAGCGGTGAGGAACTGAAGAATAGATCGGAGAAAGATATTCACAAGATATTCACAGTGTGCGGTAGACATCTAGCCTTAGAAAGTTGTTTAGGTGAGTCTTGAGTGGTTTGGAGAACATTACAAATTTTTACTAGGAAACAACGGGAAATAAGCAACCATTTTCCTTAAAAGAAAATTAATAATCAGTTTGCTGTATAGTTTAATCTGAAATGTATAGTCTAAGCTGACCTGCACATATGCATAATGAATGAACATACACTTGTTATGAAACTGGTTAATTTCTAAGAATACAAATTCAGAACCTTCAAAAGTTTCTAACAGTCTAATAACATATTGAAGGACCTGCTTTGTGCTTGAACGTGATCGAATATGAACATGTTTTTTGCCCTGGGATTTTCCTGCAGTGATGCCTCCCACACACACACACACACACACACACACACACACACAGTCATGTTCAAACATCCTTAAAGGATCCATTCCTCCTTTTTTCGCTGCCCATCCACATGGGAGAAGCAAATCTTCTCAGACAGTGGAAATTCGATCTGGGAAGTGCACCTGATTGAATCAGCTTGAATTGGCTTCTATATTCATGTGCGCAATAGCAGCCCGGAGCTGGAGTTAGTTTTCTGTCTCAGTGAAGCGCAACAGCCCCATCTGCAGGAGACTACCCTCGGCTGGACACGAGAAAGGAATGCATTTTCCCGTACGACGTTTTCATTATTCCAAATGTATGGGATCACAGCTGGAAGAGGCAGGACTGGTGGCTTGTGAAATGTCTTTGCTAATATTTGATGAAAAGTTTAACATATTTGGTATTACGCCAGCATAGAAGATTGCTGCAAATGTATCATTTTCGGAGCAATTATTTGTTTTGAAAGCTAACCAACCTTCGTATACAGTCAGGTGCAGAAGTATTTGGACAGTGGCACAGTGACCACAATGGATTTGAAATGAAGCAATCAAGATGTGATCGAAGGCAGAAAGACTCACAAACAAGCAGCAACTGCAGTAAAGGCCATGCACAGCATCTCAAGGGAGGAAACTCAGCATTTGGTGATGTCCATGGGTTCTAGACTCCAGGCAGTCATTGACTGCGAAGGATTTGCCTCCAAATATTAAAATCAATCCTGATATTTATGATTGTGCTACTTTGAACCTTTGAGCTTGTAAAAATTAAGGGACTCTGTAAAAATAAATGGCAGTAATTCCTAAATGGTTAATGCAATATTTTTGTGAAACCCCTTGAATTAAAGCTGTGGTGTACAGTAAATGTCCAAATACTTATGAACCTGACTGTATGTCAGGTAGTCTAACAGAATATTTTCTGTTCCATGGACAACACGCAAAAGAAGTTGTGAAGTTGATTTTGTCATGTATATGCATCCAAATTAAGAATGTTTTATTTTAGTTAATCAAAAAATATATTTTTAAAATTATAATATAAAATATAATTTAGCACACTGCATTTTTAAGTATGAAAATAAATTCTGAGCTAAAATTCCCTGCTTTAATTAATTTATTATGACGTAAGCTTAATTATTAAGATAAGTAGTCATAATTACTTCATTTATTTATTTATTTTATGGTTAATTTTTTATTTTCAGAATTATTTATTCTTAGAATTTGTTACATTTTCTTTTTCTCTTATTTCTATGCTGTGCTGGTTTTTATTAATTTTTCCTTTTTTGTCTTTGTAAAACATTTTAATGTATGAAAGCTGCAATATAAGAAATGTGTATTATTATTATTATTATTATTATTATTATTATTAGGGTAGAAAAGTGTCAAGGAAGTAAAACACAGGTTGACTGAAGGCAATAATTCAATAAAAGGAGAAGAGTTTGGTTCGGAAGAAATCGAAACATATCCAGAATTAATCTGCACAAGGCAGACAAGAGGCTGTTACGAGTCAGTAACAAGATTATACCACAGTGCCTCTGCAGAGTCGTAACATTTCACGGGTGTAGGTTAATAACATTTTCCAGAAGCATAAAACTTACTCGAAAGTATGTAATAAGCACAAACTGACACTGCTAACGTACGGTCATGGGGTAAAAATATTTTTCAGGCTATTACTTCTCGTCACAGGAAAGCACCACAGCTCCAGGCTAATGTCAGCTGCTCAGTGTGATAGCAGCCACAACAAAACACTAAGATATAGTACTAGTACACACACAAACACAAACCGAAGCCACACAAAGGTCAAACCCAAGCTTGATTCTGCGTCTTTCTTTTTTGTTCTCAATCTTTGAGCAAAAAGCGTATTGCTAAATCTCTTTAGGATGTGTGAAGCACAAATATCAGTCATATCGTCTGCTTATCGTGGAGCTAAACCCATCTTTTACCTCCACTGATGTGGAACAGCGGCTCTGATGTGTTGCTGACTACACACAGTTTAACTGAAGAAGGCCTGAGCAAGTAGAGCCAAGTGGGTCTCAGACTGTACAGAGATATAATGGCCAGTTTGAAGAACAGAAATGCAGGCAGCTACACTTAGCTGGTGGGATCAAGAAACCAGCCAAAACCTTTCTATTCTCTTTAGGAAACAACTTGTCTGCTATATTCTTATTTCAGATTAAAGATTTGTATATATTTTTAATAACTCTTTACATTTATACCATTTAGCTCTTATCCAAAGCTACTTGCCCCTAACACCACTTCTGCATACTTCACAAAGATCTGAGGTTCTGGTGAAGGGGATACAAACTAATATAAATCAGAAAAACAACAAAGGTCTAACAAAAAAGTGCGAAGAAGTGTGACCCATGCCTGTAGATACATGGCACAGTTAACAATTTCACTGTAAATAAAAGACAACACGAATAGAATGTCATAACTTTGTTAAAATGTCATCTATCAGGTGTGTAGGAGCAGAAGAGCAGCAGTCATCTGTGTAATCCAAGACATCAGAAGGACAATTCTTTCTAAAGGCTAGCTATATGGATTATGGGTACTCAAGTTGAGAAAGTACTATTAAATTACAGCCATGGTATATAAGAAATACCATCAGGACCATAGATTTGCTGAAACAGAAGCCAGAATGAAATGCTTTGTCTACAGGAACAGAATTCACAAGAGTTGGATTTTATTTCACAATAATGAACTCAAAACATTCTCTACGCTCTAGGATAATCTAATTGAGATGAGAGCTCTTATTTTATTTTTTGGGAGGTTTGGAGGCGGGGTTGTTGTTGGCTGGGGCTTCCAGAGTATGCCGGTTAATATAGGCAATTTCAGAACCTCTACACAACTGTCAATCATTCTAAACTCATCAATTGGTTCATCTATCACTTTTATTAGGAAAAAAATGAGACTGCACTTTTGACATATTTTTGAGTGATGACTCAAGCATACCATGATGTTAAAATGCTGAGCTACACAAAATGTGTAAAGAGTGACAGATCTGTAACTCAAAATTGACTAAAAATACTATTTCTTGAAAAAACTGAAGGTCAAGATTTAAACAAGCACCACTAAGATGGCCATAACCTGTGTTCTTCTCAATGAGGCGACTCATATGCGAACGAAACATCCCTAGCCCTCATCGTCTGTGGCTCTGCCCTTCTTGTGGTTTACAGCAACATTTACGTATACTTTCCTCGCTAAATATTTTCTCACTAAATATTTGACATAGCTATAGTATTTTTAACTGAGTAAACTAAGCAAACTTGGCCAAACTTCATTATCTGTCTTTTTTTAATAAAGATACTGTACATACAGTGCTGTGAAAAAGTGTTTGCCTGATTTCTTCTGTTTTTGTGTACATCTCATACTAAATAGTATTAGATCTTCAAAAGAAATACAACATAAAACAAAGGCAACCTGAGTAAACACCCAACACCGTTTATATTTATTTAGTTTTTTTAGTGAAGCAAAGAAAAAAGTTAGCCAACAACTATCACCCCTGTGAAAACCTAATTGCCCCCTTAAACTTAAAATATGGTTGTGCCAACTTTAGCAGCAATAACTGCAACCAGACGCTTCCAATAACTGGAGCTCAGTCCTTCACTTACTCCTATGCGTTGGATCATTGTCTTGTTGCATAATCCAGTTGTGCTTGAGTTTCAATTTACGGACTGAAGACCAGACAGTCTCCTTTAGGATTTTCTGCCTAAATGGTAAATGGTCTGCACTTATATAGTGCCTTTACTGTTTCTCATTCACCCATTCATCAATGGCAGAGCTACCATGCAAGGCGCTAGCTTGCCATCGGAAGCAACTTGGGGTTCAGTGTATTGCCCAAGGACACTTTGGCATTTGGAGACATGTGGGCTGGGAACTCATTTCCAGTTATCAGAAGCGTTTGATTGTAGTTTTTGCTGCTAAAGGTGGCACAAACAGATTTTAAGTTTAAGGGAGCAATTAATTTTTCACATGGGTGATAGGTGTTGGATAACTTTAATAAAAAAATAATAATAAAAAACTGTATTGTGTGTTTACTCAGGTTGCCTTTGTTTTGTGGTGTATTTCGTTTGAAGATCTAAAACTATTTAGTATGAGCTATACACAAAAACAGAAGAAATCAGGATGGGGCAAATACATTTTCACAGCACCGTAGCCATTGCCTTTACCCAAGAACCCTTGAAGAATCTTCTTGTTCTAAGAGTGTACATTAAGGATAAAGTCAAGTCATGCCTCCATCAATGAGAACTCTCTTCTGAATGACAGCCTACAAACACTTAACAGCACTTTAAAGAGTAAATATTTGTCCATCTCCACTTTCATGCCACATGGAACAAGAGATTGAAGAACAACTTACCAGGAGATAAATCTAAAGCTCCGTAATACCCAATAATCACTGGACTTCCTCAGGGAAATACACTTGTTATCGATTGCTATACAAATGCTGATGGACTATCCTTTGGTGATGTGTAGGCTACCAATTCATAATTAAGACACATATTCCTGCAGGAGATACTATAAGTCCCAGTGCCCATATTACTGGAAGGAATCTAAATGTTCCATGCATTCAAAATGAATAATTCATTCCATAGAGATGATGCCTTAAACCTGTTGTACTTCAAGCTGAACTTCACATTCCCATCGTTGGCAGTCATCTGCCCCGAGGTGAGAATTTTCACAGAGAATTCTTTGTTATTTGAAATGTCGGCATATATCCCATTTGTGCGGTTTACCCTCTGCAGACTCCAATCAGACGTGAAACGTCTTTCTTTGTACTTGCCCCAAGGTAGGCTTTTAGAAACTAAGGATGACAGATTTGCCAAAAAAAATCCAAACACCAAACAACTATTTTACTCAAGATAGGGCAGCTGAAAACTTATTTTCCTTTTGCAAAAAGCCACTTTTTGTATTTATTTTGGCAGGGAAATGATCTACAAAAATTCTCACTGAGAATCCATTTAAAAGCAGCAATGAATTCTAATTTATACAATTGAAAGTGGTACAGTTGAGCTCCATGTGTTCTATATTTCACACTATTACTTTGTCTTAAAAGAAAGTAGTTTTTCTATTCCTCAGGGCCTGTGGGATTTTTGGATTAAGTGATTTATGTTTCATTGCCAGCAGCTTTGAGTTTGATGATGATTTCTGGCTCCACTAAAGATATTAGAGCCTACATTGGTGCAATCAGGTTTTTTTGTTTTGTTTTTTTTTTTTTTAGCTGAAGTTAGATAAAGATTAGCTGAAGTAAAATATTTGGCACTCGTGAATCCAGGTATACAATAACGTTACTATTACAGAGCACACTTAACATCAATGTTTTATATTTGGCTAACACTTTCATCCAAATTGACTTACAAGCAGAAAATCATCCATACAACTGAGAATCTGAGGTTTAAAGGCTTTACTCTAGGACATAAAATTGACTATTTGGCAGTTCTGGGATTTAAACTCAACCATCTAAAGAGAAATAAGTGTTGACTAACCTGGTGTTGGATTACCTGAATTATGTTAGCAATGTGCTAATTCCATACCCCTAAATAAATAGAGCATCTTGCATAAGTATTCACCCCGTTAAACTTTTGCAAATTTTGTTGCTACAACTTGGGGTTACTGACCTGTTGGAAGGTGAACCCCCCTCCCAGTTTCAAGCATCTAGCAGATTGGTACAAGTTTTCTTCTTTATCTGCTCTGTACATGGCACTTTCCAGCTTGCTCTTCACACTGACCAGTTTCCAACTCCCAGATGTTGAAACACAGCCCCAAAACATGACGCTACCATCACCATTTCACTGTAGGGATGATTTTCTAAGGCTGATTAACAGTGTTGGTTTTCCATCAAATGTGCATTGTAACAATGCCAAAAAATTCCATTTTGATCCCATCATACAATAAGCTCTTTCCACATGTTTGCTGAGTCTTATATTTTTAATAATGACTGTCTTCTTGCTTTGTGGAGTGTCTGGGTTATAGTTGTTCTGTGAACAGCTTTTGCCATCTGAGCTGTGGATCTCTCCATCCCCTTCAGAGCTACGCTTGGCCTCTTAGTTGCTTCTCTGACTAATGCTTACCCAGATTTTTCATGGACAGCTTCCTCTAGGCAATGTTGTGGTTGTGCCATTTTCTTTCCATGTTCTTGCCAATGTGAGAGAGGCCTTTAGTTGCTTAAAAGGTAACATGGTTCCTTGGTGACTTCATGGACTATTACACGTCTTGCTCTTGGAGTGATCTTTGTTTGGTTGACCACACCCGGGGAGGGTAACAATCGTCTTGAATTTCCTTCATTTGTACACAATCTGTCTGACTGTGGATTGGTGGAGTCCAAGTTCTTTAGAGTTGGTTTTGTAACCTTTTCCAGCCTGATGAGCATCAACAGCCCTTTTTCTGAGGTCCTCAGAAATCTCCTTTGTTCATACCATGATACACAAATGTGTTATGAAGATCAGACTTTGATACATCCCTGTTCTTTAAATAAAAACAGGGCGCTCACTCACACCTGATTGTCATCCCATTGATTGAAAACACCTGACTCTAATTTCACCTTAAAATTAAACTGCTAATCCTAGAGGTTCCCATACTTTTGCCACTTACAGAAATGTAATATTGGATCATTTTCCTTAATAAATAAATGACCAAGTATAATAATTTTGTTTAATTGGGTTCTCTTTGTCTACTTTTTAGGACTTCTTTTAGGAAAATCTGATGTTTTAGGTCATATTTATGCAGATATGTAGAAAATTCTAAAGGGTTCATAAACTTTCAAGCACCACTGTAGGTACTTCGTAATGGTTCATGTCTGAAGGATTTTACACATATAGCAAGAAATTTGTGCACTTCAACATACACAGTAAAACACTAAAGCTTATATTAAAGCACTATATTACCAAACTGCATGCACTACCAAAAAGCCACTAGATGGTATACTCACCTCAATCTTTACTACACAGCAGTTTCTTCATGACGATGATTTCCAAAAGCCTGATGATTTCCGAGAGCAGCAGCATTTAATTCTGTGTGTGTTTGGTCATTCTTTTTTTCCAGAAGATGTCTGAATGCTAATTAGCTTTAGAACATATATAAATAAATGACTCTTTATACTAATCATATTAGAAATAAATGAGTTTTAAGTTTTAATCTTGCATAACATACAGAAAAGCAAGAATTTATTGATATTATTCGCATGGTGCACTCCTGATCAAGCGTGTTGCCACCATGACCCTCAACATGAATCGGAAGGAAACTGAATGACCAGCAAGGCTGTCTAGCCTATTGACCTTTACGGATTAAAAGACGATCAGATTTTAAGGCTTAAATAGAAAATTATGGACAAACATGACTGATATTTGTGCACTAATACCTCCTGTTCAAACACTAATTAGCATTAAATCATCATTAAAATTCCACCTCACAGAATTTATTTCCATTTCCTCAATGCATAATGGGACAGCTGTTTAGTGTAGTTCCCCGTATTTCCCCGTACGTTCCTAACAGGCCACGTCACGTCCCCTCTCGAGGGCTCTATCGATCCCGGGCCTGTTTGGGCTATAAATATGCATGGGCAGCTGTATGGGGGAGGGAGGATTCACTCATTTCTGACTTCTCCTCTCGTGTCCCTCTCTCTTTACCCCCGCTGTGGCTATTTCCGCGGACGATCTATACGGTCCGCAGCACTCTGCCTGGGGTTCGGTTTCTATGCGTCTGATCAATGGAGTGCTGAAGAGATGAAGGCCGGGCTGCAATGCAGCAGTGAGGCTATCGGTGGGGAGGAATGGAGGGAAAGAAGGAGGCTGAAAAACACAAAAAATCTGTATCTTAAGACAGACATGATTCCCTGTCTTGAGCATCATCCTTGGCTCTCATTCAGTCGTCAATCTTTTGTCTTTGATGTACAGAAATGGTCCACAGGCTGAAACTGTCTCAAATGGAAACAAATTCAAAAGGTAGAAAAGAAAATTTAAAATAAATACTTCTATTCATACAAGCCTATAGGCTCCAGCTCAAGTATGAGCAGATATTATGGTCTCAGGCTTGGAAATTTCTCAACACTTTCTTCTGTTCACATCTAAATGTTGTAAAAGATGAGTTTAATCAAGCACTCCAACATCCTTTTTTTTCTTCTTCATATAATCAACATAATTAACTTTTGTATGAGCATTTGTATGAGTATTTTTGGGTAGATAAATTTAAATGAATGGAAAAAAAAAAAAAAAAAAAAAAACATTCTAGCCCAATTCCTGTGCAAAATTGTTGCTTGCTGCTGTATTTTCATACTTCCTGTGAGAAGTTAGTGGCTATTTACCAGACTGATGTCACAGAGGACATTGTTAGTACAGTTATTGTACAATGGTGTTTAATAACAGATCTCAAACATGACAGTCAGGTTTCTTCTAAGCCACGGAAAAAAAGAGCAAAAAGGGCTTCGTTTCTTAATCGCCATTTTCCAGTTGTGCTCAATGTCACAATTTTGAAAAAATGGAATGTAGAAGTAGTGGAGACAGCAAAGCTCAAAGCTCCAGAATGCAATGCAGCTATATGATGCAGTTACGCTGAAAGACTCGGCTTGGCTAGTTAGTGATCTACAAGATGATGAGTGAGATGGTGTTGACTGGCATATTAGCATGAAAGTTGAAGCTTTGAAAGCAGATCAAATGGTGTTGTGGGTAAGGTAGGAAACCCTTATTCATGGTGAAACTAGACCAACATGTTAACCAAAACAGTCAACTCAGAATTACACTGAAAAATAAAAGTATATATATATATTTTAAAAGTATATAAATATTTTAATATTAACATTAATATTATTAACAGTAAATACTATAATATAAAATTACTATATTAATATATAGTATTAAATATATAATATTAAATTTTAGTATTAAAATTACAATATTTAAAAAAAAATAAACATAAATTATTTATAAACAATGGTGTGAGTCATTCAGGGTGGTTTTCCTCTTTAATGCTAGCAAGAATGCTAGGTCATTAGCTAGCAACTTACCTAATATTAGTGCAGCTAATGTCAGCTACAACATGAATTTAGCTAACAACATTCGACAAGTTAAAATTGTCAAGCTACCTATTAGGGAAGTTCAGCAGGAGAAATGTAGCTAAGTTGACCGATTAGCTAGATTTAGCTGTTAAAATGTGCAGAGTTAATATATTTGTTACAGATACTCAAAATGAAATGGTTTATGTGAACAGTAAGCAGGACAGAGCTTCCGTACATAATTTGATAGAAATTAAATTATGGCATAGAATGATTGCACTAGTGAGAATAAGAATAAATATACAAATCAGAATAAGAAGGAAAAAAAGCAGTTTCACACAGCTACTATAATACTTTATGAAATACTTTCATTTTAAAATGGTTAAATGTTGTGTATATACAGTTGTATATCATTAATCGTCTTGTAATTACCTACTTTTCTTTTTAGTTTCATGAATAAGTAGTTACTAAATAATTTATAGTAGTTACTTAATCATAAGCCGAGGCTTTTCGTGATTGAAGCAAAATGCAATAATGCATTAATTTTGCTAATTTAAAGCCTTTACTGCATCTTTGCCAGTAAAGAATCAGAAGAATTCGTCATGCCAAAACTGACAAACAGTGAATGTCTACCCAATTGTAATTAAGCTTTAAGGAAAACAGAAACAGAAAACCTTTCAACACATTTTCTGCTGTGATGACAATTGCTCATAATAACACATACGTTGAACACTAATGATGCCACATTAAATAAGTCCCTTAGGTGGGTTCATCATTCCTATTAAATCCAATACAGTCCAGTAAAAATTCATCATTGTTACACTTCCTATAAATTTTGTAAGAGAGATTGGAGAAGCATGGAGCTTTCCTGCAGTTGAGACACAGCTGAGGTGTGAATAATTATGTCACCGTACCAGGCCAGGCTGGAGAAGCAACTCTTCCAGAGATTCTCAAAAGCACTGCCAAGCTGCATGCCATACATACAGAATCAGAAACAAAGCTTTCTGGGGAGTAGAGTGAGGGTTAAAAAAGAAACAAGTTCAAAAGGCACACTGTGGCATGCTGTGCAAGATACACACGATGACTAATTCATAGCAGCTACTTGCTAACCATTGAATTGGGGAGTAGATGATGATATCAGTGGTTTTTCACAGCCTAGAGTTTAGATCCTTCAGTGTAATATACCCAAGTATTCATCGGGAATCCTATTGGGTATGTCATTTTATATTCAGCGTTCCTAATGCATGGGATGAGCAGTTTCTCCAGTTTCTCCTTTCCTCCGTTTTCATGGTCCAGCAAGGCCATCTTTCAAACACAACCAACCCAAATTTACTAAAGCAACCACAGTAGCCCATCTGTTTGGATAAATAATTTAATGCTGTTACATAATCAATATATATATGTGTACTCTCACTCAGGAGAAACAAAAGTGGACAAAGTCCATGCTCTCCACTTTTTCCAAACAGCAAAATAAAAACAACAGTCCATTAAATATTGCTTGTACAACCTAAAACCCCTTGGCTGACTGAAACTGAAGCCTGAGAGCAGGAACCCTTTTTACAATTAAATTATATTTGAGAACACACAAGCACATGTCCGCCCATGCTCACACGCCCACATACTTTAAGTAAGAGCTAAGACATGGGGTTCCCAAATTCATAACATGCACCCCCCCAGTTAAGGATATATTCTTTTTTTTACTTACAGTGAGAAAAACTTCAACAGTCCAAATATGAATAGCAGTTGTCAAAATATGTATGAAAGCAAGTTGCCAATAATTACATCCACTGAACTCCATGTCCACAAAACAAGTGACATGATTTACCAACATTAGGATGAGATGACAATTCAAATGTACCATACTTCGACAACTACATTTAATCTTTGGAGAGTTGAAACAAACAATCACAATGTCCCAAAACAAGCGCATCATGTGTCCCCTTACCTCCACTGTCTACTAGAAAGTGTGAGATGGTCATTGCTGCAGAGGTCCAGTGAGTGCACTTTAACACTCCAAGAAAAGCTACATAGTTTGGAGAAAGCTGGATTATTAGTCACATGCCCTTAATATGTATGTTGGCCAGACCTGTACTAGGAACTCAGTTACCTGAAACCCAGAAGTGTCACTTTAGAAACGTCATCCATATTTTATTGTTTTGCATTCAAAAGTAGGCTAATACTTGGTTTCATTTTTGAAATGATAATAAAAAAGCTTCCTGGGGAGTATACTGAAAAAACAGCGCAAGCCCTCTTTTCCCATATACGGGTGCATCTCAAAAAATTTTAATATAGTGGAAAAGTTCTTTTTTTTCCGTAATTTAATTCAAAAAGTGAAACTTCCAAATATTCTAGATTCATTAAACATACATTTAAATATTTCAAGCCTTTTTTGTTTTAATCTTGATGATTACGGCTTACAGCTCATGGAAATCAAAAATCCAGTATCTCAAAATATTAGAATATTGGGCAGGGCTAAAATCTATTAATAGTTCAGTAATAATTACATTACTCCACCTCACCATATAAAACTAGTCCAATCCATAGAGGGCTTATGTCTCAATCAGTCAACAACAATACTGACTCTTAATTCTATTCATATCTCTTACTTTAGCATCAGAGAAACAAACTCTGTCCAGTTTCTAGTAAATATCTGTTAAAGGAACAGTATTAAACTGAAGGGAATTTGACACCTGCCAACTCCATTTCTTCCAACAATCAAAATAAATAATAACACACTCATATTAGAGGGTAATGTTAACTAGAAATTCTGAAATTTACTATTCATAGACTACAAAATAGCTACCTTAATGTTAGCAAGCATGCTTGGTAGTTAGCATTGCTAGATAACTGGCTAGTGTCTAACATTAGAGAAGCTATTCATCTATAAATAGTGTTTAGTTCAAATGTTGGCTAGTTGGGGGACTTGGTTTGTCACATAGTTATGGTTAATTTGGCTAGAAACTTGAGTCAACAAGTTACCTGTTCGCAGGCTTGAGTTCCATATGTTTACCTGTCACTGGAGAGTCTGTTGCTTTTAGTCACTAATTATGGCTAAGAACTGCCAACTTTTACAGGATGAGGCAACTGGTTGTCCATGTTCACTTGCCACAAAACAAATAGCTCTTAAAGATGTGATGCTGCAACATTTCTTTTCAATCAAGTACCTTAATCTTTCTCCAGGAAAATGTACTGCCATCCCAATGTTTACAGGTTTGTGAAAGTTTCCTGTCAGAAACTGGTGTACGGAAGCACGTATACAGCATATAGAAGTATGGGGAGCCAATCAGATTGCAACCTTAAAGATTCTGAAGCTTGTGGCCAGATAAGTGCACAAAAGGTATCAGGCATTATGTGGATCTGTGGATGAGTCTGTCTGTTGGTGCTAACTGCAGTATTGTTAGCCAAGTTGATTAGCTAGATCAGTCTCCAAAAATGTGTTAAATAAGCCAATTCTTGGTTGTTCCAAATAGAGATCGATGGAGATTGGCAAGATCTGATTTCACACACTGGAATTGTTGTTCTGCAGTGAGGAGCATCTGGAAAGTGACGACCACCTTTCTATGTAACTGCATAAAGGACAAGTATAAATTTATTTGCTTGAAAGTGCATTGCCCTAATCTCCATTAAAGGGACGTGTGAAAAGTCAACGGAGAGTTAGCTAGTGGGTTGTATCAGAATTAGGGCAAACTTTATATACATTTTATCTCCGTGTACGTACGTGTGTGTGCACGGGAAGCCTTAAACAGCAACTGCTGTCAGTTCAACGTGATCAAGATCTACATGAAAACAAAAATTAAATAGGAATCAATTAGGAAAAAGAGGAATTTACGATATTACAGCATTAGTTCTCAGTACACTCCTAGAGCAGTAGAACAGGCATGGAGGACGTCATTCTCAGTGGAAAAATACCACACCTGCTCAGAGGGCAAAGAGAAAGAACAGTGCCTGGAGACCGGGATAACGCCTGACATTTAGCTTATGATAAACAGATGTGAAAGAACAGACAACAGAAGGGTTCATCCTGGGTAGGATGTAATCATACACCGCAAAAGGACAGACTATAAGCGTCAAAACTTCCGTTAATACTGTGTAGCTCAGACGTTCAAATGACCTGAATTATCTTAAGTGTTATCACAAAGCCAGTGAGTGCAACTGATATATTCTGTCTTAAGTGAAACCTGAAATTGCAGATCTGTCTATATAGTATATATGATTAAAGGAATAGTCCGGTGTTTTTCAACCAAATCTCAAGCTACAATATCTCTAGTGTGTGTAGTTACCAGGAAACTTAACTTTGTCACATTTCCACGTACTGAGAAAACAACGAAGCACCAGATTTCTTAAAATTTACTTATAATGGAAGTCTAAGGGCAGTTGTCATTTATGGAAAATATGTATTTTGTTTGAATTCTTTCTTTTGCTTGTAATGTGTGCTCTAAATATCTAGAAAAGATTGGACATGAGATGGAAAATGTCTTATTTCCAACTGTGATTGAGCTGTAAAAAAGTAAACATAGTGTTAAATATCACAGGTTTAATATGAATTTCTCTCATTTGTGTCACATTCTAAGATCGATATTATTTGCTTTAATGGTTAGTTTTGAATTTGTGTTAAATATACTTACATATTTTAACCATTTACTGATGAACTTCAACAACTGCCCCTTTGATTTCTATTACATGTGAGGTTCAAGTCTGTTTTTTTCTCAGTACCTGAAAACTTTTAGAAATTACTGTCCATTATAATCACACATATTCTCCCGATACAGTGAACAGAAATTATAATAATAAAAAAAAAAAACATCTGAGTATTCCTTTGACGCGTTATAAAAATGTTAATAAAGCTGTTATGAACAGTTTAATCAAGTGATCAGTTGTGGAGATACCTCTCTCTTGAATCACGGAAAATGAATGCCACTTCAAATATGGCTGTCAATTTTTCGAATATAAAAATGTTATTAAGATCAGAGAGTGATCTGGTGAGGGACACTGACGAGCACCTGCATTGGTCCTGATCAATATCTATGGCCTATGGACGCAGCTGTAATGCGGTTGCCAATGGTAACCAGAGGGAAGAAAGATGAAGGAGATTATAAAATGTCTCTCGCCATTCACCCCTCTGTCAGCCGGCCATGCTTTATGATTTAGAGCCAGACCTCGACCAGCTGGCACAAGCTGAAACCGTGCCATGGTCTTAAAGTCACAGTCCAGTGTTAATAAATGATATGCTGAGTGTGTTACTGTTCTGTATATTTGTCCACTATGTACATAAGAGTATGTTGATGAACAGTCTTTGGAGAGGTAAGGGATGCTGAATTTCTGTGTATGCATATGTGCATGCGTGTATGTGTGTATATGTATGTGTTTGTGTATGTGGGTGAGCATCTAAAGGGCATGCTAAGAGCCAGCAGGTTTGCTGTAATCTTCCACTCCAGTGATTGTGGCCTTGCAGAAGAAACAGTCCTTATTATTCATCAAATGTTGATTGATGCAGGCTCTAAAATAAGGAGAGAGAGAGAGAGGGAGAGAAAGAATGAGAGAGAGAGCAGGACAAGCAGGTTATCAGTGACATCCGGTCATTATATCAGAGTGTGCTGAGTCATGCACTGGCAGCTTTTTACAACGCACACCTTGCTGAGAATGACAAAGTGTACTGTAGCTAGTGCCATACAAATATAATAAAATGCTGGGTGAACTGACGTAAGGCTACAATGGTTTAATCCATTTTGACACTTCTGCTGCCTCAGCAATTTGATTAAATATGGGATATTAAATATAAGCTCTATATTAAAGCTATGTGCGCCTGTAGAGAATTATTCTTTTTTAGTACATATACATGGCAACTGTTGCTCAGTGAATTTCATCTGAGACTGGCAAACACATTTAGTGAAATATTAGAATTGAGGACTCACTATTCAAGCCATTTAAATCCAAACCACAACCACCAAAGGAGACCCCCCACACCCCCCCCCCCCCCCCCCCCCCCCACCCACACACACACACATCTGGGTGACTAGAAACAGGAAATTGTTTAACTGTGACTTCCTGTTTCACAGGGGTGTACATATGAGGTAACACACAGATTAAATTCCCTTACTCATTCACAACAATGGGTAAGACCAAGGAATATAGCTGTGATGTATGGCTTGTTGAGCTTCACAAAATGGGAAGTGGCTATAAGGAAATAGCTCAAGCAATGAAAATGCCCATTTCCACCATCAGAGCAATAATTAAAAAGTTCCAATCAAAACAAACTCGAGAGTCTTCAGTTTTCCAGACACTACTGGAACTTCAAATGGGATCGGGTTCTATGGTCAGATGAAATCAAAATAGAGCTTTTTGTCAATAACCACCAGAAGTGGTTTTGGTGCACACAGAGAGGTAGCCATATGGAAAAGTACCTCATGCCCACAGTTAAATATGGTGG
>JANDJT010000114.1:14106751-14118028 GCA_024331685.1 Stegophilus panzeri | reverse complement strand
ATATATTTTTATTCAAACATCCAATCCCACTTCCATACCGCTTGTCCTTGCCCCTGTGTCGTGAGGGAACCTGGATCCTATTCCAGGGACCACGGGGCACAAGGCAGGGGTCACTCTGTACTGTACACACACATTCACACACTACGGACAACTGGGAAATGCCAGTCAGCCTACAATGCATGTCTTTGGACTGGGGGAGGAAACTGGAATACCCAGATAAAACCCACAGGGTGAACATGCAAAACTCAAACCCTAAACTCGAAGGTACAAGGCAAATGTGCTAATCACTAAGCCACTGTGATTACTTAATAATAAGCAGGCGTCTAAAGTCGTTATCAGTATATAGTATCAGCAAGTACAAAAAAGCATGTACACATACACTATATGGCCAAAAGTTTGGAAACACCTGACCTGACATGAAACCCATGTACTTGTTGAACATCTCATTCCAGATTTAGTCCCCCTTTGCTGTTATATTAACCCACATGCTTACTAGAAGGCTTTCCACTAACGTGGATTTGGGGATTTTTGTCCATTTAGCCTCAAGAGCATTAGTACAGTCAATCACTGATGTGGGGTGAGGAGGCCTGGTGCACAGTGGGGTGTCAGTTCATCCCAAAAGTGTTCAGTGGGGTTGAGGTCAGGGCTCTGAGCACTCAAGTTCTTCCACTGCAAACTTAGAAAACCATGTCTTTATGGAGCTCACTTTGTGCACAGAGGCATAGTCATGCTGCAACATGTTTGGGCGTCTTAGTTCCGGTGAAGGAAAACTGTAATGCTACAGCATACAAAGACATTCTATACAGTTGTGTGCTTCCAACTGTGTGGCAGCAGTTTGGGGAAGAACTACATATGAGTGTGAAGGTCAGGTGTTCATAACCCTTTAGCCATTTAGTGTACTCAGTCTGGAAAAATGCATATGGTATCAATGAATCCCTACAAACCAATTGACCAAGATCACTTTGAGAAAATTGCCACATGCATTTTGATTGCCCTCATGACACACTCAGAAAGCTCTCTTGCTAAAGAAGTGGGCAATGAAAAATCAATCTCAGCTGCCCACCCTTTGCAGCGCGGTTTTGAAGTCCCATCAAGTAAAACCTAATATGAATATAAGGCACAGTCTGCCAAACTGATTGATAGTAAATGATGAGGCAGGGCAAAGTAAATTCATTTGTCATGCAGATTCGTTTGATTAATATGGTGACTGAGGGAAAATGATGAGAGTGAAAGTGTGCATTAGAGATATCGAAGTGTACAAAGTTGACTGGCGGAGACAACAAAGAGCTGACAAATCGAAGGGCTCGGCAGCCAAAAATAAAGCCAATGACAGCATCAAGGATGGAGTTTAAATCTGTAAGCTTGTTATTTATTTATGCCTGTTTTTGTGGGTTTTTCCTCCCATTCAATGATGCACCAGACTGATTTTCAAGAGCTAAATTGCTGAATCATACACTGTAAATTCCGATTTGTACTGTAGATAGTTGTCAATGAACAGATTCCTTACTGAGCTCTACAGTCAAAAAAATAAAATAAAAAAGGCTAGTCTCTCCCAAAAAAAAAAGAAAGAAAAAATCAATTTATCTGTATAACTTGAGTAGGAATGGGATATGCATTCAAGGCTCTTCTCTCAGACTCATCCTAATTTATTACACAAATACATCATATGAAGAGGCCCACAAATCCTGTTCACTGTGGACCTAGAGTCTATCCCAGGCAGGAATACACCCTGGATGGGATGCCAGCCCATCACAAGATCACAGTGGCTTAGTGGTTAGCACATTTGCCCCGCACCTCCGGGTTTCAAATCCCGCCTCCGCAAGTCAAAAGACATGCGTTGTAGGTTGATAGCCATTTCCAAATTGTTCGAAGTGTGTGAATGTGTGTGCGGTTGTGCCTTGCGATGGGTTGGCACCCCGTCCAGGGTGAATCACCCAGTCCCTGCATTGTGCCTTGAATTCCCTGGGATAGCCTCCAGGCTCCCGGCAACCCTGTGTAGGATAAGCGGTATGGAACATGGATGGATGGATAGATAATAGTGTGCTGTTATAGTTATCGTTGATTATTTCCCCATAATAGAACATCCTGAAGTGTTTTATTTGTCTTATGCCTCAGCAATTTGCCAAAGATATGTAGCATTTTTATCCATTTATTGTTACATTTTATTGAATTTTGTTGAACATCTTTGATATTTTAATATCTATACAAGTCAGTACTATTTATCACTCATGTGTTCATCTTTCAAAACTGAAGCTGAAATTCCAATATGTAGTCACTGCATGTCAAATGAAATGTTGCAACAACCAAAACTGTCCAATACCTGACAGATTTCTCAGTGATCTTCATTCTGCCTCCTTTAATAGTGCACTCATACTAGATCTGATTTTAAAACTGATTCTGAACCAGACTCTAATAGAGTTTAGAATTATGTGCTATTGGATTAGAGAATATGATTCAAGGCTTAAGGCACAACGCAAAAGTCCAGCATTCTGTGATGTTGGTGATATATTTCTTCCCAGCCGGTGCAATGTGCTGACATGACAACACTCAAAGAAACGCTGAGGTGGTGATTTCTTTTCTAGGCAGCCCATAAGCCTGCCTGGACATAAGACATACAAACTTCATCGACTAACAAATTCAGCTGAACAGGTCATTACAATTAATGCCAGCAAGTGGTGCTCTGGTCAATTGTTGAGGTTGTTTATTGGTTTTGCATCAGCATTTAAAATCACTGGAAGCCACATACACCAAACACCAGGTTCTGAACAAGTCTGGTTTCTTACAATATTTTCAAAATGCCCTTTTTTTGGAGGTTCTCAGATGCCAACTTCAGGGCTGTTATTTTATTTTATACCACAGCACTGTTGAATTTTCTAATCCGATTGATCAAGTAGGTGTTGATTAATTTTCTATGACAGCAGTGCTGACAGTAGGTCCGGTTGTAAGGTTTATATTAATGCACACGTTGTAACACATTATCAATTCTATAGTAACAACTAATTCTGTGACTTGTACTGCAGGCATTCTATGAAATCCAAGCCTAATAATAAACAGTTGTTATTTAAAACAGTATAATTATTGATATGGTGAAGTCTGCTGTGAGATGATGGTTTAAGCAAATTTGGAAAGGAGAGGAGCCTCTAGTCTCAGCACTTTGTAATAGTCAGACGTAAAGCTTTTCCTTTAAAAAAAATTTGACAAAGTTGCGTGACTGAGGAAGTTGTGCTTTGTAGTTTCTCTGTATCAAGATGCAATATTTCTTATTAAATTCAAGAGATTGTAAGGATATGATTTTGTAGCTGTTATAATGTAAGTGATGAGAGGAACCAACTTGTTTTGTTGGACGTTCCACAACATTAAAGGTAACTATATTTATAAAATATATTTGTCATTATTTAATAAATACAAATACTTGTTATATTTGACAAATTATGGTGGTATTTAAAATAAAAAAAAATCACTTTGGGACATGCTATTATTGGAAAATAATCAACTTCCTGGTGGTCACAGTATCTCTGCTTAGTGTCAGGTCACATCACACCACCCTGTTATTGATTATTTTCCTATAACAGCACACCCCCAAGTGTTTTATTCCTTACATAACAGCTTGAAGGAAATTAGATGAAGGCTTATATATTTTTAAAAAGGGGTTTAACTGGGATTTTTTAAAAAGCGAAACCTTAAACCCTTGAAGAGTTCTGCGAAGAACCTTTCAGAGTTTTCCCCACAGGAAGAAATCTTTTAGGGTGCTACATGGAACAATTTTTTTCTAATAAAAACATCACGTATGTCTTCATGCAGATTGTTAATAACTGCCCACTTCCACCCTATTGCACCACAGCTGTTTCATCAAGCGTGACATTTCATTAACCATACCGATGACAGCCGAGTCATGGGACATCATGGGATGGATCACTGTCAATAATAAGACAAGGGAGAAGGTGGAATTCCTTGAAGAATAGGGCATCAACAACAACCTGTCATTCAATGTGAGAAAAACAAAGGAACTGATTGTCTGGAGACTTTTTAGTGGATACACGGACCCCCATCCCCCAACATCCCCCCCGCCCCGCAATTATGCCACAATGATCGAACTATGGTGCAAAGAATGAGCACTGCAAAGAATCACCTCCATCATAAACAGAGTTGGGTGTACCGTGTAACTGTAATGACTTTTTCTGATAACACAGTAATGTAACGCATTACATTTAAATGTATGTAATTTGATTACTGATGTCAATAAAATTACGTTACTTGCGTTACAAATGTATTGTTAAGAAAACAAAATTAAGTAAAATGTATTTGTAAAATAAATGAAGTTTTGCCCCAAATAATTCTCCACTTGGAGCGGTTTGTCATTACGTAACTGAACGTCAGTAAAAGAAGACCGCCTGTAATTTTATATCTTGAGTGAACGCAGGTGAGACCAATCAGACAGGGTTTACAGAAAAATACGTGAAAATACTCGTGTCTTATTGGCTGACAGTTCTCAATTCTGCTACACACTAGCTCGCAGTCAGTGTGAGGAAAAATGGATATATGCCAATTAATTTTTTTTTTTTTAAACCATTAAATGGGTTGAAACTGAAACAGTAACATCCTCTGATGCTGAGCAGGAAAACAAGGTGTGTAAATGTCTACATGAGTTCCAGTTCACATGAACATGATATGAGCAGAGCATGAGGAAATATAATGTACTTTGCATGGCACTGTAGCAGCTAAACCCATACAATGATAGTTTAGCTGTGCCTCCATTGGCTAGCGACACCAGACTAGCCTAGTTAGAGAAGTTTTATATTTTATCGGTCTGGCAGTCCAACAAACAACCGAGGCAAGTTTAATGATAAATCCAACTTTTTCTGATCATGTCCTACAACGACCTGTGCTAGAGTTTCACTTTGTAGTGTATTTTTGTAGGTTAGATAGATTTTGAAAGTAAGGTGAAAGAAAAGTAATTAGTAATCTGATTACTTTTTACATGCAGTAATCAGTAATGTAATCAGATTACAATTTTAAAGTAGTAATTAATAAATTCAATTTGGGCATATTACACTAAAATAATAAACGTAAAAGACTATTCCTCCCATCCTCCATTATTTCCTTTGCTTTCTTCTTCCCTTTTATAGTTTCATTTGTTTCCTTCATTTCTTCCTTTCATTTCCTTCCTTTATTCTTCTCTTTTCTTCCTTAGTTTCCTTCATTAGATTCCTTCCTTCTTTAGTTGCCATCCTTCATTCTTTCCTTTTTTAGCTTTCTTCTTCCCCTCCTTTTTTTCCATCATTCCTTTTTTTCTCCCTCATTTTCCTCCATCCTTCATTCATGACTTTCCTACAGTTCTTTCTTTCCTCCCTCCCCTCCCTTCCTTCAATCCTACCCATCATCTTCATCTTCTTTTCCATC
Source organism: Stegophilus panzeri (assembly GCA_024331685.1). Lineage (NCBI taxonomy): Eukaryota > Metazoa > Chordata > Actinopteri > Siluriformes > Trichomycteridae > Stegophilus > Stegophilus panzeri. Next base: position 14,112,628 of record JANDJT010000114.1, on the reverse strand, counting down.
AATTGCTTATTTGCTTGTTTCCTTCGTTCCTCCCTTTGTTTCCTTCCTTCCTCCCCTCATTCCCTTCATCCCTTTGTTTCCTTCCTTCCTTAGTTTCCTTCCTACCCCCCCTCATTTCCTTCCTTCCTTAGTTTCCTTCCTCTGTTTCCCTTCTTCCTTAGTTTATTTACTTCCTTCCTTAACTTCTTCCTTAGTATCATTCCTTCCTTACTTAGTTCCTTAGCTTTTCTTCCTTCATTTTACTTTCCTTCATTTTTCTTTCTTCCTTTCTTCACCCCCAATCACCATTCACTATGACTCAAATGAGCTTACTTCATGATCTTTGAGTTCTTAGTACCGGACCCTATTGCTCGCTCCAGTGTGTGTTGTGTTCCTGCATTGCCAGTTGTGTTTCTTACTCTGTTTACTTCCAGTTGCAGCACATATCACTAGAGATATCAGCTTTTCATTAAACACAGCACAGGGTCATCACCTGTTTTAAGTAAAAGAAACTACAGCTAAAAAGAAAAAAGAAACACTACAGCTTCAGGATTGCAAAGGCGGAGGTAGATTTGCAGTTCCATCTTCAACGGCGGCTTGGTTTACAGGGGATCAGAAACGAACCAGAAAATTCTGCAATGGAAAGGGAGGAAGGAGGGGGCAATACCATTGAAATGTGAATTGCTTTTCTTCTTAAGGAAAGAAACAAAGCCTGGGCGCTCCTCAGAAAGACTGAATTGCAAATGCAGGTTGTAGATTCGCACTCTGAAGCTTTCAATTTCAAATGAAACCAAGCACACAGGGAAAGCTCAGCTAAATGTGCACATGAATAACTTTAAGATTTATTACATTTGTTTACCCCAAATGCAAATGTGATTGAATCCCAGTGCTGTGTGTCATTAAAGTCTGAGGATCCTATAGAATATGAATCTCATTATTTCCTATGGAGAGTGAAAGACAGCACCGTTCCTTTTCCCTTACAGGCAACTGAACATCTGAATGGTACTGCAGTAATTCATTATGTTCTTTTATGTTCTTTTCTTTTAATGCACTCCCTTTAAATTAGGCTTCACTTTCAAGTACACAGAGGCACTGCACCTCTGTTTAAATTCCTTTGTTTAGATCTTTCTTTCTTTCTTTCTTTCCATTCTTTCTTTCCCACCCATCCATCTATTATTTCTTTCTTTCCCATCCATCCATCCTTTCTTTCTTATCCATCCATCCACCCATTATTTTTCTTTCTTGCTTTCTCTCATCCATCCATATATTCTTTCTTTCCCATCCATCCCTCTATTCCTTCTTTCTTTCTTTCCCATCCATCCATGTATCCTTCCAATCTTTCTTTCTTTTTCCCCATCCATCCATATATTCTTTCTTTCCCATCCATCCATCTATTCTTTCTTTCCCATCCACCCATACACCCAATCTTTCTTTCTCTTTCCCCTCCATCCACCCATTATTTTTATTTTTCTTTATTCCTTTCCCATCCATCTATCCTTTTTCTTACTTTCCCATCCATCCAACCATCATTTCTTTTTCTTTCTTTCCCATTCATCCATATACATGCATCCACTCACTCTTCATTTCTTGTTCCCATCCATCCACCCATTATTTTCTTTCTTTCTTTCTTTCCCATCCATCCATATATTCTTTCTTTCTCTCCCATCCATCAATATATTCCTTCTTTCTTTCCCATCCATCCATCCATCCATCCATCCTGTCTTTCTTTTTCTTTCCATCCACCAATCATTTTCTTTCTTTCTTTCTCCATCCATCCATCCAATATTTCTTATTTTATCTTTTTTTAGTTTTATTTTTTCTTCCTATCTTTCACCTTCTGCAATCACTTTGAAACTGTTACCCATGTGAGATCTATTGCTTTCATCTCTCACTACATTCAGCATGCACAGTGATTCCTCCAGGAAACCTGACTTTTTTTAATGGATATTCCTCCTGCGCATTTGGAAGCATCCACTGTTCAAGAATTTTTTTCTCCTGTTTTTTAGTTATTCACATATCAATATTCATCTGTCCAGGGTGCTAGCAGGACTTAGGGTCCTTTCTAAATACAGTTTGCCTGCCCTGCTTCATTAGTCCAGCTGTGATCTCCGTTACAAAGCCACATCAGCAGTCCTTAGTGCTGTTTCAGTTTCCTGTCATTCTGGAAACCAGGGCATTTCCAGCTGAGGAATCACATTGCTGCTCAAGGGTTTTTCCCAGTAGGATAAACATCAACTCTTAGATCTCCACAGAATGCTGGCTCACATCTGACAAGTGACCTTTCCTGAGATGTGCCCTAGTTGACACAGGCACAGTGGTATTTCAGAATGAGCTGGAGATCAGCTCCCACAGAGCAGGAATCATGAAGGCAGACGTAACATGAATCCTCCAAACAAATTTCCAAGCCATGCCAAGCTACAACTAAAAGTAATTTATGGATTTCTTCGCACACTATTTGCATCACCTTAGATGATCATGTTTCAGAGAAACACCATCCTAAACACTGAGGTTCGTAGTAAATGAGATATGAAATATTAAAATGAAAATAAACTAGCATAGCTCAGAAACAAATTATTTATACTTAATTCAACACTCTTGTATGGTGACCTGTAAGTACAAAACATATTCATAAACCAAAAAGACAACAGCATATCTAACAACCCATCAACATTAACTCAAAACAGAAAGGGTACATCCTTTTTAACAATCTCATGCTCATGGCTGCAGCGTGCATCAATCTAAGAGACCACGGAAATAGCTGGAAGATGTTTACAGTAAGAGGAAATACACTATATGGCCAAAAGTATGACACCTGACCATCACACACATAGGGTCTTCCCCAAACTGTTGCCACAAAGTTGGAAGCACACAATAGTATAGGATGTCTTTGTATGCTGTAGCATTACAATTTCTTTTCAGAGGAACAAAGAGGCCCAAACCTGTCCCAGCATGAAAATGCCCCTGTGCAAGTGAGTTCCATGAAGACATGGTTTGCCAAGGTTGGAGCGGAGGAACTTGAGTGTCCCACGCTGAGCCCCAACTTCAACCCCCCACAGAACACCTTAGGGATGAGGTCAGGCACTGATATCGGGCACCCCAGACCTTCTCCACTTTCTCATCAGTGCCTGATCTCACTAACGCTCTTATGGCTGAATGCGCCACACTCCAAAATCAAGTGGAAAGCCTTCCCAGAAGAGTGGAGGTTATTATAACAGCAAATTGTGAATAAATCTGGAATGGGATTTCAAAAAAGTACATAAAGGTGTGACGGTGTGATGGCCAGGTGTCCACATACTTTGGCCATATAGTGTATATTATCAAGGGTGTTCATATGATGTTATTTTAGATGTGTGTCAACTTTTACATTCTGAAACCTGAAAACAAGCCTAAAGGAAGCAAGGTTATTCTAAAGAAGTAACTACACACTAATAAGTCCATACATACATACATACTGTAAGTACGTTTTCTACCCCCCCACCCTATTTTTCTCTCCAATTTGGACACCTGCCAATTCCTACCCACAAGCCAGGTCTGCCCATCATACGATAACTACCAGAGAGGGGGAACACTAACACTTGCTTCCTCCGAAGCACATGAAGCCAGTGAACTGCATCTTGTCAAACTGCTGCATCACAGGCCAGCATAACACAAACACACTCAGAAGAATCTGCCCTCTTCCACATACATGACTACACAAACATCCACAACTGGCTAGTGTTGCTGTGATTCACAGGTGAGTATATCATCCTTCCCACCCAAAGTCCAACTTTGCTCCCTTGGCTGTCAGCCATGGATGGCTGTGACATTGCGATTTCCCAACGACAGGGCAGACTCTTTTCTGTTGTGCCACTCGGGAGCCTCGTAACATAAGTAACTACTTTTGAAATCATTTTCCCTAGGCTAACCAGATAACAGACTGAAAAAAATCTGATTCTTTTTGCTTGTGATAGTCATACGCTATGTCCAATCAGCAACAAGCAACATTAACCTGTTTCCGAATTTGCTGTTGCTTTTTTTTTTTGCAAAATATTAGATAGTCCCGACTTCGAACAAGCAATAAAATCACACACCATACAATCTAAGCACAAAGGAGCGCTTCCCTTTAGATATGATTTCAAGGAGCACCTTAAAAGCCACTCTACACAGCACTTCTAATGAGTTGTTAAATAAAAGTCTCCAACCAAAAACTATTACATTTCAGGGCCACTCAGAAGTAAAGAAATACCAAACTTGACTCTCTTTCAAGTCTGCTGAAGCTTAATAGGGAGGGAGCACATTTGTTGTGGAGAAGATAATTGCAGCTCCGCTTCAGGCCAGAAAGTGCTTGGAACAAAAAGCCAGCTAATTGGGCAAAGCTTCCCAGCATAACATTTCTTAAAAGCACTTCTTTAAAATGCTACTCTCCCATCCCAAGCCATCAGACTGCTTTTGCTTCTAAGATAAAAATTATGTTTTGGAAGGAGACATTGGTGCTAGAGCACAGCGGATATTCAGCAATGGCTTAATTCTACAAAAAAATGGTTTTGTGGGAAAAAGCTACTGTATACTGTTGGGCACTACACATATAAGCAGTGATTGCTGGCCATGACATTAGATAAAAATGTAATATCTATTAATAGCAACATTCACTATTTCTACTTTTTAATCACTTCAAGTGAAGACTGGGTACATGCTGTTTTTGCCTCAGAATGCCAAACGTGCTAAACAACACTGTCCTTTTGTGTAATTTGTACTTTGATATTTTGCGCAATATGTGTTACAGTGCCCTCCACTAATATTGGCACCCTTGGTAAATATGAGCAAAGAAGTTTATGAAAAATTGTCATTATTGTTTAACCGTTTGATCTTTTGTTAAAAAAAAGCCACAAAAATACTCCGCTCTCATGGATATCAAACAATTGCACACACAACACGGGTTTATCCAAATAAAATGTTTTTTTGTTGTTAAATATAGGTGTGCCACAATTATTGGCACCCCTATGAATTCATATGACAAAAATATATTTGTAGTATATTCTCATTGATATTTTACATTTGTTTAGTACACCAGGGTGATTAGGAATAGGAAATTGTTCAACCATGACTTCCTGTTTCACAGGGGTATAAATATGAGGTAACACATAGGCCAAATTCCCTTAGACATTCATAACAATGGGTTAGACCAAGGAATATAGCTGTGATGTACAGCAAAAGGTTGTTGAGCTTCACAAAATGCTAAGTGGCTACAAGGAAATAGAACAATCAATTAAAAGGACCATTTCCACCATCAGGACAATAATTGAGAAGTTCCAGTCAACTGGAAATGTTATGAATCAACCTGGAATTGGACATGTGTCTATATTCTTTCTATGCATTGTGAAAAGAATGGAAAAAAAGCCTCTACTCTCATCCAAAAACAAACTCAAGCCTCTTCTGAACTGTTGATCTCATGGGATTTTCACACACAATAGAGTTAACACAGAATGGTGTGAAAAACTAAAAAACTTCCTGTGTGCAGAAGGTCTGCAAGGTTGAAACACCTTGTTGATGAGAGAGCTCCACTTCAAGCTTACATGGTTTTTGTATGATTAGATGCTTTTCTGCTCAACACGGTTGTAAAGCGTGATTATATGAGTCACTATAGACTTCCTGGAAGCTTAAACCTGTCCTGTCCTGCTGAAGAAGTTGTCCCGCTGTCCTGCCCCGCAGAGGACGTCGCTCTGAGCTCTAGCCCTGCAGGGGACGTCGGTCTGAGCTCCCGCCCTGCAGAGGACGTCGCTCTGAGCTTGAACCCCGATGAGGGTGGTGTTCCGCCTACCTGTTTCATGGCAGAGGCTGCTTAGTTTCCTGGTTCAGCAAAGGACTGGTTACCCAGGGGACCAGGACCACCATTGGAAGGAAGTATTTTTTTTTTTTTGG
>JANDJT010000114.1:14088937-14106651 GCA_024331685.1 Stegophilus panzeri | reverse complement strand
GGGGGGTTTGGGGGTTGGTCTGTTCTGTCATGATCTCCCCGGCGCTACGGCGCTGCGGCCTGGAGGAAAGCCGGAGGGCACGCGCAAGCGCTCAGCGAGCACACGCTCTTTGATTACGTATGGACTATGGTGACTTTGTTTACTATGGACACGTGCATTTGTTTTGGCTTCTGTTTTTTCTCCTCCCTGTTCAGGTATTGGTTGATGTTCGAGTTCGAGGGTGTGACTTTATTGTTTCCAGCTGTCTGCGTTTAAGTTTGATTACGTGAGTTATTTAAACCCCTCGTGTGGCTGTGCACTTCGCGCAGTATTATATACGGTTAACTAGCTAACTACGTTATGTATGTGTTAGCCACCTTGATGCTAAGCGGTCGTGTTCTCGTGTCTTGTTTATGTTTCATGCCTTGTATCTAGTTTCATGTTTAAGACCGCGTATCTCGGCTCATGTTTATGAGCTATGTTATGAACTCATGTTTGAGTTAATAAAGACTTTAATCTGCACTTGCTTCCATCCCAGTCTCAAATCGTAACAAAAATCAGGAAGAAGGGATAGGCAAATGTGAGATTCTTAAATCCAGACAAAAGAAAACAAATGGTAAATGGTCTGCACTTATATAGCACTTTTATCCAAAGCGCTTTATACTGTGTCTCATTCACCCATTCACACACACCCCCCCCAATGGTAGCAGAGTTGCCATGCAAGGCACTAACTTGCCATCGGGAGCAACTTGGGGTTCAGTGTCTTGCACAAGGACACTTCTGTATGTGGAGTCATGTGGGCTGGGAATCGAACCTCCAACCCTACGATTAGTGGACAACCCACTCTACCACCTGAGCCACAGCTGCCAAAAAACAAAAAAGAAAGAATTGCTACATTTAAATAACAAGGTCTGATCCTGAGCAGCAACACTGCTATGGCAACACTGACTCACATATAAAAAGGAAACTGGAAGACATTGTATGCAAAGCCTCAAAAATATTTGGATATGATCTACCAACAGTGTAATCTCTGAACATAAAATACAACTGGAAAAGAGCCTTGTAAATATCAGCATAAAAGAAGATACAAGCCGCTTCAGAAAAAAGCTTCTTTCATTCTGCCATCTGAGAACTGTTCCCTCTTCAAATGCTGCTGAAAAGCCCCTGCCTCTCTCAATCTGTACTGCCAGAATGTTTAAAAAAAAAAAAAATTTTAAGTACTCTTTCAGTATATTTGCATATAAAGCATTTCATTGTTACATGTCAAGTCCAATCACCACTGCTCCAAACCAACTCGTCCCCTGCATGCAATTTTGTGCTACAAAGGGGGGAAAAAACCTAAGTGAAATATTAAATTTTGGGAACCTAAAAGCTACACTGAGCTAAAACAGAAATGTCAGTGGTGACACAAAATACTGGCACACAATGAAATATTTGGATGTACGAACAAAGGAGACAAAGGCAGCCATCCTGGCATCAATGACAGTCATATTTCCAGTCATATAAGACTAAGTTTTGCAGTGTGGCAGGGTGCATTATCTTGCTGAAAGAGGTCATTGCTATTAGGGAATACCGTTGCCATGAAGGGGTGTACTTGGTCTGCAACAATGTTTAGGTAGGTGTTATGGGTCAAAGTAACATGCACATGAATGCCAGGACCCAAGATTTCCCAGAAGAGTATTGCCCAGAGCATCACACTGCTTCTGCCGGCTTGCCTTCTTCCCATAGTGCATCCATATTTTCCCCTGGTAAGCAGCACACACATGCACAAGAGTTTACATGATGTAAAAGAAAACATGATTCATCAGACCATGCCACCTTATTCCATTTGTCCAGTTCTGATGCTCATGTGCAGCATAGGTGTGTAGGTGTGCTGGACAGGGCTCAGCATTGGCACTCTGGCACTCTGCAGCTACACAGCCTCATACACAGCAAGCTGTGATGTGTGTTTTGACACCTTTCTATCAGAGCCAGCATTAACATTTTCAGCAATTTGTTCTACAGTAGCTCTTCTGTGGGATCAGACCAGACGGGTTAGCCTTCGCTCCCCATGTGCATCAGTGAGCCTTGGGCACCCATAACATAATCGCCAGTTCACCGGTGGTCCTTCCTTGGACCATTTTCTGTAGGTACTAACCACTGCATACTGGGAACACCCCACAAGATCTGCCGTTTTGGAGATGAACTGACCCAGTCATCTAGCCTTCAAAATTTGACCCTTGTCAGAGTCACTCATATCTTTACGCTTGCCCATTTTTCCTGCTTCCAACACATCAACTTCGAGAACTTACTGATCACTTGCTGCCTAATATATCCCAGTCCTTGAGAAGAACCACTGTAAAGACATAATCAATGTTATTCTCTTCCCCAGTCAATGGTTTTAATGTTATGGCTGATCGATGTATAAGGTAGAAGTATTATTTCAAATGCCTATATAGAAAAGAATACAATAATGCAGTGGAAAGGGTTTGAAAGTAAAATAAATGCGAATGTCCTGTATAAACAAATTTTAGCTTTACTGAAAGCATTATATCACTTATCATGGAGAGATCTGCATTTGATAGTTTGCATTCTGTGTAAACGAGCAATATCTTGTTTCGTGTCATGACTATTTAATGTGTTGAATTTCAGTCATTTTCCTCATGTTTAATTGTATGAGACTGAATGAACTGAACTGAATGTTACTCCACCTCATAGCAATTAAAATACCAAATCAAATGTGAAGCAAGAATCTTTTACTTATGTAACTGAAAGAAGGTCGTCACGCAGCAGTGTAATAAGGTCATTGTGCTCGTCACAGCTGCGTCAGAGTAAAAGCTGAGCACGTGTGTCAGTCAATCAATACACTTTCTCACAGCGTTATGGCTATAAATAAACCTTCACTGCTTTCGGTTAAACACACACCCACTATCCAGAGTGACGTGGGATTAAATTATTCAATTATTTGTTTCACGGCGATAATCTCATGAAAAAAATATAATAAGCATCTGCAGAAGGATCCTTTCGAAAATCAGGGAAAATGTCTGACAGGTTTATAATTTACTCATTTGTTTTTATCCAAAGTGAGGTTGATCCAAACCTTTAGCTGTACCAACAGTGAGAGGAAATAAGTACAAGATGGCTGTAGGAAGGGGTCGTGCAGATTTCAATATTATCTATTGTTGAATCATGATGAGAACAGACCAGCATCTTTATTTGCAAAATAAACACTTTTCAGAATGCCTATTATACTGGCATATCCATCCCCAATTCCAAAAAAGTTGGGACACTGTGTAAAATGTAAATAAAAACAGAATGCAATGATTTGCAAATCTCATAAACCCATGCGTTATTCACAATAGAACATAGGAAACATATCAAATGTTTAAACTGAGGAAATTTAACATTTTAAGGAAAAAATAAGGTAATTTTGAATTTGATGGCCGCAACACGTCTCAAAAAAGTTGGGACGGGGCCAACAAATAGCTGGAAAAGTAAGTGTTACTAAAAAGAAAATAATTAGGTTAATTGGCAACATATCAGTAACCTGATTTGAGTTTAAACATTTCATATGTTTTCTATGTTCTATTGTGAATATCATATGGGTTTATGAGATTTGCAAATTATTGCATTCTGTTTTTATTTACATTTATTTACATTTTACACAGCGTCCCAACTTTTTTGGAATTGGGGTTGTACATTTTTGCTTTGTTTTTTTTTTTGTTCCTTTTATTCTCAAACAAAAACATCAGGTCCAAGCTAATAAATCGGGTGCTGTTAAATGCAGAAATGCGATGAATGAGATAGACTGGAACAATTACTGGTAATCAGACACCACTTGAGTGCCTCGCTTCACTGTCAAGAGAGCTGTGTGGAAGCCTAAACCTTAACCATTTTTTGCTATTAACAGACTGTGTGCTCACGTACAACACACACACACACACACATGCACGCGCACACACACACACACACACACACACACACAGCGCACGAGAGGCGAGAGCACAAAAGACATACAGTGCGTCTGGTTGCCTGGGCATCGGAGGTCCGTTGTTCTTGGCAAAGATGTGTAAACAAATGTCAGGGAGTGTGGAAAAACACACAAACGCAGCCTACACACACACAAACACACACACACTCAATCACTCGCGCACACACACATAGTTAACAAGATGCTAAGATACCAGGCGGGCAGGATTTCAAAAACGGTAATGATTTAATAAACACGTTTGAGTAGCATTCATTAGCTTCAGTCTGTCTGCACGGAGTGAGAATAATCCTAAAGCGTGTCTCGCTGTTCCACATATAATGCCAGCACATTTCACACACTTCTAAGAGAGAAATATGCTGTATTTTATGATGCACTTCCTTGCATAAGTATTCACCCCCTTGAACTTTTCAACATTTTCTAGTGTTACAAACCCAGACCCAAGATTATATGTCATAACTCTATACAAAATATCCTAAAATATTAAAGTGGGGGAGAAATCTATATAGATTACAAATTCTATACAAACAAAATTTTTGAAAATTTTTTAATTGTCCTTTCATAAGTATTCACCTCCTTTTGCTGTCTGTGAGGAGATGTTTGTTAAGAATTTTTTGGAAGGAGTCTCCAGAGTTAGTGCTTTGTAACAAAGGTAAAGTTATCATTTTAAGGTTTCTGACACGGGAACATCATTGCAGTCAAAATTATTCAACCCCCGTTGCAAATCAGGTTTAGTGTCAAAATGTACAGACTTTCAGCTGTTTGCAATGAACAAATCATACAAAAGCAATTGAAATAGTTCAACATAATGAATGCTTCAAGTGGTTTCCCCAAATTCAACTGAAAATGCAACTTATAATGACTTCTCCATTTCAAAATTATTCAACCCCTTCATGGCAAACATCTTTACTACATCTACAGCACCTTTTTGCTGTTATTAATCAACCTAGAATTCGACGTGTGTCTATATCGTCTCAATGCACTGTGAAGAGGATGGTTCGAGTGGCCAAAAAATCACCAAGGATCACAGCTGGAGAATTGCAGAAGTTAGTTGCGTCTTGGGGTCAGAAAGTCTCCAAAACTACAATCCGAAGTCCCCTACATCACCACAAGTTGTTTGGAAGAGTTTCAAGTAAAAAGCCTCTACGCTCATCCAAAAACAAACTCAAGCATCTTCAGATTGCCAGACACTACCGGAACTTCAAATGTGATCGGGTTCTGTGGTCAGATGAAACCATAATAGAGCGTTTTGACAATAAACTATTTTAAAAAATTAATAAAATGTGCAAAGTTTTTAACTAAAATCTGCTGGGTTTTTTTTTTTTAACTAGGTTGTGTTGTTAAAGGAAGATTTGGGATTGTAACAGTAGTGCTTCCTCCTTTTGCAATAGCAGAATGCCCCAAGTGTTTAATTCCTTACTTATACAATGTTAAATATGATCAAACTATTATTATAATAGTAATAATAGTGTGTGTTGTAGACATTAACATATGGATTACTTAATATTAATGTAATTTAGTCCTTTTTTAAAATTGTAAACCACAACAGTTATTTAATTATTAATTTCATATAATTTGTTCATGTACTTCAGTCAACTTTTATTTCCCTTCTGTGTTTCCTGTGAATCTTTTATTTAATTTCAGAAAGTACAATGTATTTAAGTTTTTTTTAAACAAGCAAAATAATGCTGATCAGAACAATAAAGGTTGAATATCTTTAAATATGTAGTCTAAACATGAGGATAACTTAATAATATTATCACAGTGCAATTTTTTTTTCATAGTTCCACCCCATTTGGATGCATCATTTTAATTCCCAAAAAGAATGAAACTCTTCACGAGATTAGTGACATTTTCAGCGGCAGCACGTCTGACATTTCAATGATTAGGATTCAAAAGCACTTCAAGTGTGTGAACGATATGAGATGTCATCAGCGGGTTAGTAACAATATAACACTAAAAATTATGTTGCCAGCTCCACTTTACTCATGATGAGTCATTTAAGCTGCAATCACAAAGTCAAGTCATTTGCACCTTCAATAAAAAAAAAATTGGACCTGACAGCTTAGATCATTGCCACAGATGTAACAGAGGGGATGTTTAAACATTTTGTTAATTCCATGCAAAAATGCATATTTTCTAAGTCATTTTTTCCCTCAGGACTTATTTAAGTGGGTGTGTCAGCTAGGTATGAATCAGGAAATTATATTATTTGAAAGTATCTCCTATCTGAATGCTTAGTACTATTCATTAAAATGGTGATAAGCATATAGTTGGCAAGCATACAGTGTCACAAAAGACACAAGTATATAATATGTGCTACCATCTTGATTTTTTTTTTTCCTTTTACTCAAATAAACTGTAAAATCATAAACATTCGAAATACACTATATGACCAAAAGTTTGTGGACACCTGACTACAACATTCACGTGTGCTTTTTTGTACATCTCATTACAGATTTTTTTCCCTCTTTACTGTAATAATAACCTCCACTCTTCTGAGGTCAGACACTGGTGTTGGACAAGGAGGCTTGGTGTGGTGTGGTGTTCAGTCGGTGTTCGAATTCATCCCAAAAGGTGTTCAGTGGAATTGAGATGAGGGCTCTGTGCAGGACACTCGAGTCGTTCTACACCATGTCAAACCAGGTCTTCATGGACCTCACTTTGTGCACAGGGGCACTGTCATGCTGGAACATGCTACAGCATACAACGACATCTTAGACAGTTACTGTATGTGCAGAACCACATATAGGTGTGATGGTCAGGTGTCCACAAACCTTTGGCCATACAGTGTATTTTACACTATGCTCCCAAGGACTTTTAGTCATTTACTAAGATCTCTCTAGATATGATCAATGTAACTATCCTCAGTTAACACTGGCACAACCAATTATGTGCAAACTCAATGCCAATCCAAGTGTCATTTAATCTCCTCAACCTTTTAATGATATATTAAGAGCACCCTGTGCTTGTATTATGATGCAGCATAGGATTTGGTTTGATACTGACCAGACTTGCGGCTGTTCTCTAACACACTAAACTTCATACTGCAAAATGCAGTCGTGTGGAATTTGAGAAATGGCCCTGCACCTATCGCCACATGAGCACTACATTAAAGGCCAATCTGACTTTCTAATGTAAGAGACGGTTCTGGATGAATCATGGATGCTTTTAGAGCACTAAAATCCGATTTCACCTCAGCCTGCTTAGGAAGGGAAGGCACCGGAGATCATATTTCATACTGCAAACAGCTCTGTTTTCTGCAGTCTAACTATGCGGTATTGTCTCAGAGATGGGAGTAGAAAATGTGCATGGCCCAACGTGGGATACACACTCAGTCCATTAAAGCCAAGCCACAGGATCTTCCTGCAACTCTTTAATCCGACCTCAAAAACATTTTAATGGCTTTTACTAAACCCTCTATAGTGCATTACAATGACTAATGACTTGTTAATTATTTAGAAACAAGTGATATAATGCAAATAGGGGATAGTAAATGGACATTGTATCCAATCTGAAGCAAATTGCAGGTGTTTGGAATTTGATATTATTTTAAAAATGGTCTTTATCTCAGCTGATGTTTGCTTGAGGTTAAGCAGTGTGTCTACTATGGCTGTAGTCAAGACCACCACTGTCAAATCCAAGACAAGTCCAAGACCAGGACTAGCTGAGATCAAGTCTCAAGACCGAGTCTTAAGGTGGTTGAGGCCAAGTCAAGATTGAGTGGAAATGAAAGCGACAGTCAATATCATCAAATTCTTTTCAAGACTAGTAGTCTTCGTTTGTGCATTAAACCAGTGATTAAGCTGTTTTCTAGAAGATGGGGTTCCTTCACTTCAAACTTTGTGAAAAGAAAAGACAACACAAACTTTTTTTTTTTTTTTTTTTTTTTTTTTTTTACAAACTCTCAGTCGAGATGAAGACCATATTTAGCGAGACCGATGTCAAACACAAAAACAAGTCCAAGGTCAAATGCCAAAAATTCCAAGTCAACATAGAAAACATCTTGAGACAAGACTAGAATCCAAGACCGAACATTGAGTCCAACAGTTCTAGTGTCTAAAAAGGTTTTCAGACCTCAGGTGATTCTGTAGTAGAAACTCAATAGGACTGGACATGTTTTATATTATCATGAAGATGTATATACCACTGAGGGTTTTGAAGGGCCATGAAGGAAGCATGGGGTAAAAAATATTAAGAAAAAATTAAGCTTATTCTACTTTTTTTTGTAGGGCTAGGGTAAGAAGCTACTTTGAAAAGTTAATAAAACCGTACAATAATTGCTGACTGTATCTCTTTGTCTCTTACTGTACGAAACTAAGTTTTTATAATAATAGCTAATACTGCAAATTGAATCATTATAGTATAGAATAGTCTTGAGTCTTGATTAATAGGCATGTGCCTTCTGCCTAATTTCAATATTTGAGTTAATGTTCGGATTCGGTACTGCTAGGAGAGAGAATAAACATCTTAAATGTGGCGTAATCAAGTATCAATTTTCCACTTCAATTAAAGCTTCATCCTAGCATACGTTTATGTGTTTGACAGACATAATATTATGAAATTATGAACGGAAATTTTAAACACACAGCAATCGTTATATACGTTACTTTTATTAAACCTGTTAATAAAAATAAAAAAACAGATGAAGGTTCTGTGCAAGAAAAAATGATAGAAAAATGTATTTGTATATAAAAAAAATTTAAAATGTGAATTTGAGTGTAAAATGGGCTTAACCTTCACATCCTTATTGATAAATGTGCTTTACCTAGCAATTTCACAGGCATTATAGATCATTATTAGGAGTGTAACAATGTATTTTGGGAAAATGTATAAATTGATTTATTTATTTTTGTGGTGTCATGGTAGACATTAGTGTTTGGGACTCAGACACAGTTTCAGTGTTTAAGTCCAGGCTGAAAACATATTTGGAGTTGGAGTTCTCAATTGAAAGTCACGTGCTGCTGAATGAAAAACTGAATTGAATTGATATGGTGAACCTGTAGTACTTTTTGTTTACAATATTAAACCTATGTACACAGCATTTTATGATTTATTTAGTTTTATACAGACAGAAATGCACATTGTTTTGCATTGTTATGATTCAGAAATAAAAAAAAGGAGTCTTTTCAGTGTTTTCATCATCAAAATTGAATCAAATCGAATCGTGAAGCCAGTATCGTAAATTGAATCGAATCGTGACTGGAATGTATTGTTACACCCCTAATAATTATTCCATGTATATTAAGGTCTCTCGTTACTTGGAGCAGGTGCTCGTAGCTGCAGTTGTATGGGGATCCTGATGTAGGTGCCTTTACTCTATGTTTAACTCTATGTACTCACTGCTGTTGTGGCTGCAGCCTGCTTGGACTCTTCAGTCAGGAAAGCCAGCATCTTTTCCACTTTCTGAGCTTCTTCTGCAGTGATGTAGTCTGTATCTTTAAGGGAAAAACACAGACATGACGCACATTACACAACGACCTTGCAGTCCAGGTTCACAAATGTTACCCAGAAAAGGTTCTGTCAGAAAGAAAATGTTACAGAAAATCATTCTGAAACCTCAGTCTGATTGGTTAGAATGTCTCTATATTAATGCACTTTTTCTAATATATTTCATCCATTAATATCCTGTAGTGACAACTTAGAGGGCGTGTCACAAACAGATTTTTAAAAATGTGTAACTACCAAGATGGTGAAGTTTTCTGTAATGAGACATTTAATGTTTAGCATTTTTGCAAGGAGACTCCAATACCAGTGCTTTGGAAAAGTCAGAGGTACCGGTGTAACTTTAACTTTAACGTGCTTTAACGTTTCTTAGTAACACAACAAAATGCATTTCTGTCTTATTAACTTCAAAAGAGAGAAAAAAACAAGCTGGTGAGGGAGTGACTGTTTGTAGCTGCTATAACATAAATGATAATGAGAACTTGTTTCACATTAGTTCCACAACATTAAATTTAACTAAAGTATAAACAGATAAAAAAAAAAAAAAAAAGAATGATGTATTTTCTTCAATTAATATAAAATATGTAAGTGTTGGCAACTTGAAATGGTTTAAAAGTAATAAAACAATAAAGAACATGCTGTTTATGGGATATAATACATTTCTGGGTTGTAACAGTAACTCAGCTTAGCGTTGGGCACCATCACAAAATCCCCACCATTAATTATTTCCTATAACAGCACACCTCGTCATGTTTGGTTCCTTTCATATACAACTGCATATCTAATATGCATTTAATGACAGTTTATGTGAATCCTCAAATTCTATAAGATTAGAATTAGGTAAAGTAGGATTTGATAGATGTTTGATAGGCCATTAGATCCGTAACAGGAACTATGGGTATAGCTTCACAACAGATTACATATTCTTCTCAGGTATACATGTATAGTATATAATTCCAAGATGAATATAAAATTAGAACCTTTGTTGCTTTACATTTCATCAATATCATCCTTGACTGGCAGAATAGAAGGGGGGAAAAAAGGGGAAAAGTGTCTTGTGAGTCTCATTTATGTTGCTACTCCATCCATCAATAGCCTGAGCTCTGGGTGTTCCTGGCCCCAGGCAGACTCATCACAAATGCATTTGGACACTGAGATTAACTTGATGATTATAGTGTGGAGTGGAGAGAAGCCAGCCAGCTCTCTGCTAGTCTTCCCCTGCTTTCTCCGGTTTCATTCCCCAATTGCAATTTCATGCCTGTCTAGTCTGCAAGCTCTTAAGTTGGCCTTGATACTGCCAATCATCATTGCTCCTGCCATGTATTTTGGACTGATGAGTAAAATGCCAGCAGCTATCTCAATGACAAGAGGAAGGAGCATGAGAATAATAAATATCCCAATCGAATAATAACTGCATTAACGCACTCTGATGGGCAAGATGTCAAGCGGGAAAGAATCTGCGATCGTCGCTGACGTGACCAGCATTATATTGTGTTCTGAAGTGATGGATTTGTTGGCAGGTGGCCCAGCTTCCTCAGACTTCTCGATTTTTACAAGCACATGTTTAGACATGGACAGGCTCTTTTAATAATTCATAATTAAGGGGAATTAGTTGTCCCCTAGTGTGAAAACTTTCTTTGATTTTCATTTAGACAACAGTCCTAAACTTCTAACTTTATGCTCAAGCTGGTCGTTTTGTCTTCTATTGCTCAACATCCATGCGTTTGTAATTATCGGCTGTCAAAGCTGAAGGCCCTGTAAAAAAAAAATGAAGGTTATGATGTGGTTATTACTATATACCGTACAGTGAAAGACAATATTCTACTGTTTAGTGACTTTTAGCAGAATTCCACAGACCACATCTGTTAGCTGAGATAGAGCAGATGGGAACATGTCACATCTGGTAACTTCAATATGCATGTGAGATTGACGCTGCATATTAATGATGTGGTTTGGAAAATATCGTGTCAATGAAATATTTGCTGCATTTGGAAGAAATGACACATTAACTGTGAGCTCTTTTCAACAGTTCAAGAAAACAACAGTATTATTAGCAGCATAATGCAAATTCATTAATGACACAAATACAAAGAAAAGCAATTTAGATAATGACATTTTTAGCTAATATTTTTTTCGAGTAGCTGCCCAAAAGGAAAGCCCAGGCTTACCTAGGGTTAGGCATTAATTCGCTTCTCAACTCACTCCCTGCAACTGGATCAATCCATACTCTCCACGAAGTTGGCAGCTGGTAGACAGCCAAAGGTTTTCCCATTTGTGTGAACCACTGAACCAATGGACTATGATCACACCCATTTTATGAAAAACATTTTGTGAAGGCTTCCTCATCGTTAGAGCTGATGGTGCATTTACCTATTGTCCTTGGCATACTTTGAACTTCTCAGTACAACCTATAATGTTTTGATAGTCTTCATTATACAATCATGTTTTGTAGGCAGTGGAGTATTTCTGAATTTAGGAAGCGGGAAGCTCCTTCTAACAAAATGGCTCACTGAAGTAATCAGCAGGGACTGGTGAATACCATCATTAAAGGATTTTCAATTACTTTAATCTCTGACAGGTAACCAAAGAAACAAAAGGCAGCAAATTGGTTTGACTTCCTGCAATTGCAGAAAATGCTTTAAGCGTTTGTAACACCACCAGAGGCCACAGTAATCGGAAGTCTAATGCAACGTTGGCCATTCCATTTCCAGTTCACTTTTCCTGTATATAAACATGCAAAGAACATTCACTCATTATGAATTCTTGTCAAACAGTTGTACAAGTTCTGAGTCTTGTTATTCTCCTGATCGTTTATGCTGTGTTTGACCCTTTGTTTGTGTTCTTGGTTCGTTTTTTGGCTTATCCTCTTGCCTGTTTGCACTGTGGTGTCCTGTTTTCCAACTACTGCCTGGTTACCATCTTTGCTCTGGATTGTGATTTCGTTTTGTATGTTTGTATTGTATGGATTTTGTATTGAACAGCCTCTGTGCATGGATCCTAACTCTCTGTCTGAGTACGAGTATGACATGTTAGAGGTTGCTTTGCATTTATCCTTTCTGAAACCCACTGGTTTAGATCAGAATCTTTAAATTAAGGGGGTAATATTTTCTAACTCTGGTTAAGCTTGTTCTGAAATATACATAAACATATATTTATGCACCACATATTTGTAAATTATCATAAATTATCCAGCTTATACTCAGTTCCTAGGTTAATAAGTACACATGTACATATACAATTACTGACTGTTCCAACACCCACAAACCCACAAACTGTCAGATACATCGCTGTGCTGAGAATGGTGCACAACCTAAAAGTTATTTAGTTAATGATGGCCCTGTAGCAGTGTCTTTCCATTGATCGAGCGTTGACAAACTGTGTACAGCAAAAGATGGCCTACAATCACTAACTGTATACCTGTAAATTATAACTGTTACTGATAGTATTTCGCATATCTATACATGTACACAGAGTATATTCTCAACAAGAGGCTTATTAACAATACAATGTAATACCACAATGGGACTAGAGGCTAAGAGAGCATTGGAATTCTGATAAAAGCAAATTAAGCACCATATGCCCCAAATTTCAGCCACATTATGTATTATATTGATTGTAGGTCCGGCTTGTAGAGTGTTTTTAAATCACAGGAAAATCTGAAACATACAAAAGTGCAGACCATTTACATAAAGAACTGTCTGAAGAGAGAGTTCTACTCAAAGAACTTAAACATCAATACTAAAACATCCTCAGCCTCGAAATCTGAGCTAATGCATGGACAATTTGACAATTTATCTACAAACAAATAAAATTCTATTGTACAAAAAAAATAACAATCCAAAATATAAAGCAAAATCAAGAAATTGTCTGAAACTAAAAGAAAACCAGAAGAAGGGCAAGGTTTTGTCAGTGTAGGACAGATATGTCAGGAAGAATGGACAAAGATTCACAACAATATGGCGACACTAGAATAGCTATGTCAGGAAGAATAATACAGTTGAGAGAATTCAATATTTGCTCAAAGGATATGCAATAATTTTGGAGGCATTTTTAAAGGCAAATCATGGCCACAGCATTTACACATTCACAAAAAAGGGATTTCAAATTATTTAACTAATATCCACTAATAATACACTAAAAATAGAACTATAATACACTATTTGACTATTTGTGCTCTTGTGATAATAAATTAACATCTATTTTGGTCTCTTTTGCTGTGATGTTAGCAACTCTATGCTCAGATCGGATTTGACCTCAATTCTAAGTTCCCCTGAAGAAATGCAAATGAGCAACTGTAAATGTAAAAGCAAAGCTTCAGGAAAACCTCTGGTGCTGCATTAGAAACGGCCTCCAATACCAAATGAGCCAGTTAAAGGGTGCAAAGCAAGGGAGGAGAATAAGGGGGCTAGAAGAGACTAGAGGGGAGGGAATGAATGGCAACTGGCCATGGTGTCCATGGCGACCCTACAGTCCCCATGGGAACCAGGCAGCCCAAGGCATGTCCTTGTCCAACAGGCGGACAGCTCAGTAAGAGGCCAAGCTACACAGGCCTCATGGTGAGTTCAAAATTGAAGTCATCTGATCAACTGTCATACAGCTGTAGAATACTGACAAATCAGTCTAATCGAATGTGAGGGACACAATCATGGTCATAATTAGGCACCTTCTTTAAGTGCATTTCACTGGGGGCTTGTTGTATGTCAAATTTTTTATAGTTTTTTTTTATGAATTACTTAATGAAATCTTATAGATTGTGTATGAAATGGCTTAAATACAAAGGGTGCCTGTACTTTTTTTCCCCATCTCCAATAGGTATCATTTCTTCTGCCATGACATAGTGGTAGTTGAAAGAGGCACAAACAGTCAAATTATAATATGATCTGCCTTTTAAAGATAAAGAAATAGGTGAGTTTACTACCTCAAAGTGAAACATTTTACTTTTCTTTAATTTGTTACATAGAGACAAAAACAACGTATTGGTCAGCGTGAAATGTTCAGGCTTTCATGAGTACTATGAATATTTTTTCCCCCTATTAAATCATTGTTTCTTCAATGATTTAATAGTGATCATGATTTTGGTTAGATGAGTAGCACTCAAGCCCAACAAGCTTGATTCGGGAATCTCTTAAAGACCTCTCTGCTATTCAAGTCGTGCTAAACCTGTTTCATGCACAAGCCTTACATGGAGTGCAGATGCATCAACTCCATTTAGACTAAATAATTCATGAAGGCACTATACAGCTCAGTGTGGTGAAGGCTTCAGGTCTGTAAAGTGGTCAGAAAGCAAAACTGCACCACAAGGCCAGCTAAGCAAGACTGGAAACAATCAATGGCACTGCATTGCAGGCTTTGACAGGTATCCTAATGTCAATTATCCATCTCCTTTCAGTTTTAAATAATAGAAAAGAACACACGTGATATACAGAAGCATCAATTTCACTGAAAATGATTCCAGCACCCCATTCAAATTTTGTTTACACTGATTCCATTTGTATGAATTTTTAATGTTTTTTATCAAACATTTATTTTGTAAATTGATAAAATAGCTATGTTGCTTTAAAGCAACAACATGCAACAGAGGAAGGTGCAAATTCACTGGATGCAAGCGCATCATCAAGGTCAAGTGTGAAGTTTTTCTCGGTTTCACCCCAAAGAAAAACTGCTTTTTAGACTTCCACACGCAGTAAATCTGCATTGGTGTCGGACCTAATGACAAAGCAGGCATTAGGTCCTCTTTATCTGTTTTATGGAATATTAAATGCAGTATTTTTGCTGTACATTCTGCAGTACTTTATAGCAATGTTTTGAATGATGCCAATCTTTTAGAATCACTGTATGATTTCATAACGTAAAAAGTGAATTGAAAGTGAATTATGTCAAACTTTTTTCCCTTTGTTGCAACAAACAATATCTTATTGTGCACCACGATAAGTAAAAAGGTGTGGCCAAATATTTTCTCAATCCATTATTTCATAAGGCATGCAGTAGTGGGTTAACTGTAAGTTGAATTTTGTTTAAAAGCAGCCAGTCTCTTTAATGTTGTAATGAATTAGTCTATCACAATAAGATTCCGCCTATTTATCAAAGCATTCGTGGAGCTAACGCTAATTATTCATACAACTGGCTGAATTTGCTAAAGGGGGTAATTCATTTTTCAACATTGACTGCAACATTGACTGCATTTTATTTACACTGTGCACCATACAGACAATAGATGCTATCCACTTTGTTTTTCATGCCCACAAATTTTCTGTATTGACTGCAATCATGATACTGAAGCAGACAAACCTTTTAAAAATCAGACCAGATGTTTTCATTTTCAACCTAATTTCTTTTCACCACATCTGTAGCAAATGTGCAGACAAACATTTGACCAAAAAAACCCCACAAAATCTGTTCACTCAAAAGTCACACAATGGAAATCGCAGGGTAGGTCCTGAATTGTTTAAAATACACAAAGATATAATGCAAATTCTATAACTGCTATAAAAAACTATGCTAGACTAAAAAAAACTAAAAAAAACTATGCTAAAACTAAACTGCTAGACTTGAGTATTATAGGAAAGGAATGAGAGAAAATCTTACCAAAACTGTTCATGTGGTTAACTTTCAAGCACTGAAGCAAAACAGTAAAAATGTATTATTTGATTGTAAAAGCTCAAATTCTGTGCTTGTAACAAGCAAAATTCTTCTCTGTGGAAAAGTATTTCCTTCTGTGAATGGACTGTGAAAGTTTTGCAGATTTAGAGCTTTATTTACAAATACCGTTGACCAATTAATTCCTGAAAGTATGTAGCAAAAATATGTATTCTGAATAAACATTTATTGATTGACTTGAACTGCCCTTAGATTCACATTATAAATACATTAGAGTTTTGAGTAAACAGGTTTTCTCTTCTTTTCTAAAAAGAAAAAAAACATGGAATTCTTGTCCATGGTAATTACACATATGCCACATATACTGTAAAAAGAGATCAGGGTCGAAAATTTGTGCTCTGTTCCTCTTTACTTTACTCCAGTGGACATTTTTTTAAATAAAAGCTCCAATTCCGAACATATCTGCTTTTGTTAAATAAAAAAAAACAACATTTAAAAAAAAGCAAAAAGCAACATCTTAAACGTAAATGGATTACATACAACTACAGTGTGTAAAGATTGCATAAGAACACTTGAGGTCCCTAATTAACCTTGATTTATTCACTATGTAATAAGGCTGAACAGAAATTATTTAAAAGATCCTGGAAGCAATTCATACTGCATAATGATTATAGGGTTTTAACCTATTGTAGTAAGAGCTGCATGACTACAATCAAAGAGATACCTGTAATTTGTCTGGGCTGTGCTAAGATAACGATTAATAACTGCTTTTTGGGATTATTAAAAGCATTTGGTGCTACATTTTCATGGAATGTTCATGACAAAAACTTGCCAAATCAGCACATGCACCATTTATCTGTCAGATGACAATGTTCAGCTACAAAAGAAATGAATTAAAAGGTGTAGTGATTGTTTTGTGAATGTTGAGCAAAATAAAATATGACCCTTCAGTGTTCCTTAAAATGTAAATGGAATTTATGAAATCTAAGTGTGTAGTTTAACAAAAACAGTCAGTGTATGGTAAGATACTAATAGAAAAAAAAAAAATCAGTTCAAAAGTTTGTATTCCTGAAAGTGACAAATAACCTCTAATATGGTGTATGTTCCTCCTTTGCCATTATAACTGCTTCCAACATCTTTCGTATTCCCTAAACAGCTTTTGGATAGTCTTGACTGTAATATTCCGGCCACCGTAGCACACCCTTATCAGACATTCTTCCTGATAAATAGATCCTAATTCTTCCAAATTGCTTCCCCATTTTCTACCAACTTTTCTTACAGGACACTGCCACATTAATTTTTGTTAATGTTTAATATTATTTTTTTTTCTGTAGATAAAGTTACAATACAGATACATTTTTCTTTCTTATTCAAAAATCATTGGTGATGCAAACTATTGCCCTTGACTTCATCATGTAGTTCAATGCTGGGTTTCTGTATAAAGAGTACTGTGGTTTGATAAATTACTTTTTAAATACTTTTTTACTGCACAACCTGGCCAAGAACAGTTTAACAGTTTAAAAAGAAGAAGCCGTCTGACTGACATTGGAAATAGCCAACCATAATTACTTGTCATTAACTCTTATACACTAAAAACTGTTGTTTTTTTTTTTTAAAGATAAGTTTTTCAATGTAGTGACTTTCAGTACGTTTACATGGACAACAATAATCCGATATTAACCCAATTAAGACGATACTCTGATTAAGAAACTAGCATGTAAACAGC
>JANDJT010000114.1:14059041-14087317 GCA_024331685.1 Stegophilus panzeri | reverse complement strand
ACACACACACACACACACACAACTTTCATATTGTAAACCTCAATGTTTCATCCACAGTACACAATACTTTCCTTTTGTTGATAGTTTTACATTTTACATGCTACCTGAGATTCATGTAAAAATAAATAAATAAATAAAATCCCACCCTCAACTCACTTTTTGAACACAGGCTGAATTTCTATTCACAGTATATGATCACTACACAGAGTATAACAATGTTGAAAACATAGATGTGTATAGATGTGTTCTATATTAAAAAAAAAAAAAAATAGTCATTTCCATTGTATAAAAAAGAAAAAAAAAATCTGGGAAGAACAGACAGAAAAAAAAACACAGAGAGAGAGAGAGAGAGAGAGACAAACACGAAGCCTGTCACAGACTGCTTACATGTGATGAAGGTCAACACCAGCAGCACACTTGTGCTGACAGCACACAGACACAACACCTCAGGGAAAAACAAACATGCGTCTAAGAATAGACACCTCATTGTTGTTTCTAGTTGCATTCTCGGCCGCTACTGATATGCACAGAACGTAAACATAGAACGGCTTCAAAGATTAGGGGGGAAAAAAAAAACAAAGTCCTGAGCCTCACAGCTTTGTCGGAGTACAGCACATCAAAGCTCTTTCACTTCTTCTCCTGATATCAACACAAAGTCATCCAAGACCAAGGGCAAAGTGAGTGAGGAAGAGAAGACAGCAATTAACCCACAAAGCCCATGCTCCATGCTGCTGACATCCAATTTCCCTTTGTCAGTCTTTTGCTCAGGAAACGAGGATTTCATGTACCGTTGTGTGATGGTCAAAGCATGACTTACCTGTAGTAGATGACATTTGATATTTTATTTTCTAGAGCACCATCTGTTTGCTAAGTCGGTTGGCTAATAACTGTAATCATATCCCTTTTTCACCAACATGGTGTCAGTGATAAAGATGGAGATAGATCAGGAAACAAGCAAACCGCTGAGTAATCAAATGTACAGTAGGAGTAAAATATGGCACCAGGGATTGTTTTATCTTTGGCCTTCAGAACATTTTACCATTCAAAACCATATCTATATACAGCACAAAGGTATACGCCAATCAGCCATAACATTAAAACCACCTGCCTAATATTGTATAGGTTCTCTTTTTGCCATCAAAACAGCTCTGACCCTTCGAGACATGGACTCTGAAGACCTCTGAAGGTGTGCTGTGGTATTTGGCACCTAAATGCAAGATGCAGTAGATCCTTTAATTCCTGTAAGTTGTGAGGTGGGTCCTCCATGGATCGGACTTGTTTGTCCAGAACATCCCACAGATGCTTGATCAGATTTAGATCTGGGGAATTTGGAGGCCGAGTCAACACCTTGAACTCTCTGTCACGCTCTTCAAACCAGTCCTGAACAATATTGCAGTGTGGCAGGGAGCATTATCCTGCTGAATGGGGCCAGTGCTGTTAGGGAATACCATTGCAATACTGTTGCACTGTGTGTTCTGACACCTTTCTATCATATTCAGCATTAAAAAAAAATAATTTATTTCGCAATTTGTGCTACAGTAGCTCTTCTGTGGGATCGGACCAGACGGGCTAGCCTTCACTCCCCACATGCATCAATGAGCCTTGGGCACCCATGACACTGTTGCCGGTTCACCGGTTGTCCTTCCTTGGACCACTTTTGGTTGGTACTAACCAGGTGCGTTGGCTGGACTGTTAATGATCTAGGGCTGAGCCCAGATTCTTCTCCATGCATTTTTTCCAGCTCAGTTAGATTTATCATAAAACCTCAGGTGTTATCACTGTTTGTAGGACTACCAGACCGATAAAATATAAAAAATTTCTAACTACACTAGTTTGGTGTCGCTAGCCAAGGTGAGGCACGACTAAGCTATGGGTTTAGTTGCTACAGTGCTATGCAAAATACATTATCTTTCCCTATTCTCTGCTCATATCATGGTTTTATTGTTATGGCTGATCAGTGTACATGTTTTATACTGTCTTTATACATAGTTCCTGAGTGTGTATTAAACACTGCTATGTCACTAATGGGTTGAGAGACAGTCCAGTCACCAAAAATATGCATTTAACCAATTTTGTTAGCCAAAATCTGTGGTAAATGTGAACAAAGGTTTTTGAGATTAATCCCTGGTAGAAAAATCAGAGGATGCATCAATGTTACTTTCAAAAAATCTGTTTAGAGATATAAGTCATCTTTCAAGCAGACACTAGTAAACATACTCACACTGACATGCAAACACTGGCACACTAAATTAAATCCCCAGGGGTGGACAGGTGACCCAGATAAACAACGGAAGCAAATAAATGACATGGCTCCAGTGACTACAACTCACACTGTCTCCCAGATTGAGACACACACACACAGACGGCTGCCATCCTGCTGATCAACTGGAAGAGGCAGAATGTAGCTGGGAGGGGTTTTTCAAAATGCATTACAAGAAATGCGCTAACACACACACACACACACACACACACACACACACACACACACACACCTCTTACTCTACAGCTGTCAAAGTAAACAATTTCCCACCCACTCATCTCTTAGCTCTGGCACTAAAATACTCCATCACACACACACAAACACACACACACACACCCCACCACATGTCGCACTCTCATTAACATTAAAATCACTAAAATATTCATAAAAACTGTGATGGCAAGAAACTACCAGGTGTTTCCAAGGTGGAAGATTGTAAAAGCAGTGGTCTGGTTTGTGGATGAAGAGGGTCTGCAACCCCCCAAACACACACACAAACACGCACACACATTGCACACACACATTGCACACACACACGCACACACACGCACACACACGCACACACACGCACACACACGCACACACACGCACACACACGCACACACACAGACACACAGACACACAGAATAACAGGCACCATTCTGAGCCTAGGTTTCATGTTAACAGCTAACATTGGGGAGACACTCTGGACCTGTTTCCACATGCCACGCACACAACCCCTCTCAACATGCATGTTCACACCTTGCTATTCACAAGGGAGACATTTTACACGTGCAAAGGCACTATCAACAGGAATACAGAGGCAGCACGCTGTTTTGCTAATTAGGACGACAGGCAAGCTAGACTATGATGGTTAACTGAAAGTTAAGAGCACACAGACATGAGAATAATGCGTAAACATACAACAAAGCTGTGAAATTCTCAAGTCTGGTTGGTCAGAATGTGTTGATTCATTTTCTATAACAGCAGCTCTGACAGTAGTTCTGTATGCAAGGCAAATCAGATGTTCCATGTTTATATTATTGTGCTTGTTCTAATATGTTATCTTTCTGTGCTAACAACTTGCATAGGAACTTGAATATTTGGATTTTAATAAAAACAAACAACAAAAAAATTGATGATATGGTGATGTTTATTTAGCATTACTGGAAGGAGTCGGGGGGGGCACAGTGGCTTTATGGTTAGCACGTTTGCCTCGCACCTCCGGGGTTGGGGGTTCAAATCCCACCTCCATCCTGTGTGTGTGGTGTTTGTATGTTCTCCCTATGCTTCAGGGGTTTCTTAAGGGTACTCTGGTTCTCTCCCCAAGTCCAGAGACATGCGTTGTAGGCTGACTGGCATTTCCAAACTGTCCATAGTGTGTGAATGTGTGCGCAATTGTGCCCTGCAATGGGTTGGCACCCTGTCCAGGGTGTCCCCTGCCTTGTGCCCCAAGTTCTCTGGAATAGGCTCCAGGCTCCCTGAGACCCTGTGTAGGATAAGCGGTATGTAATATGGATGGATGGATGGATGGATGGAAGGAGTCTCCAGTGTCAGAGCTACTGTAGAGGTAAAGTTGTAACTTTAAGCTTTAATTTCTGCACTCTACAGTACAGTACTGAATTGTATTTTCATATTGTAATGTACCATTTACTGTAAGTGTAACATACTGTTCTGTCTGTTGATTTATGTGACACTACAACACCAATAATTTCTTATGTATTGGATGTATGTACAGTAATTTTCTTAAATAAAATAATTGAATGCTGATTCAAATCCTCCTTCGCAACAGACGTATCTGAGCGATGACAGAAACTAACCTCGCCCATCTCGTCCTCTGTGCTTCTTAATTTGCAAGGAAGAATTCTGCCTTTTAATATCCAAAATAAAAAAGCGAGCACCTCAGACTCTTCCTTTGTTCTTTTTAAAGTGCTTCAAATGCTTGTGACTTCTATAGTTGCTGCCAATTATCAGGAGAAAAAAAGTGGGGGAAATCATTTTAAATTACACATATGACGCATTTCGATTGAGTTGAGAGAACAGGCCATACAGGTCACTCTTCCAAGGCATGTTCCCAAGCATAAGACTCTGACCCTCTCTATCTGGCTTTTGTGGAGCTTGTGTAAGCTCAGCACAAAAAGCCTTCATTTTTATACAGATTGTTCAGAGTGCAACAAAGAGAGATTGATTCGTGAGCGAAAGCCAGTCAGAATAATTACCATTGTACGTTTAATGCACGACAACAGCAGCTGAGAGACCCCTCAGGAATCCTTTTGTCTGTTGAGTATGTATTGCTGAAGGCTTAAAATCCACAAAAAAAAAAAAGAAAAGAAAGAAAGAAACTACTTTTGAAAAAAAAAAACGATTGCAGTGTATTTCCATGTTCTGTTCTTTAATTTGAAGTCTCTGGAGAATCACAGATCGAAAAGGTGTGCACTGTAAGGACAGTAAACATCTCATTTGACTATAGAGCATGTTGAAAAATTATCTTTCCATTCAATAAACAAGAATTAGCTGATAGTTTCCTATGATTTATGTTTATTACCTCCACTCAATCTGTAAAAAAAAAAAAATCAGCTGTCAGTATTAGACATCAAGGAAATGAACAATACTGTGAAATTTATATTAGATTAAGTACGTGTTCACATATGCATTAAGATCTTGCGCTTTTTGACTTTTTGGTTTGGTTCTTTAAGCAATCACCTTCAATATCCATCCATCCATTTTCCATACCGTTTATCCTACACAGGGTTACGGGGGAGCCTCGAGTCTATCCCAGGGAACAATCACATAATCACACACACATTCACACACTACAGACAATTTGCCATTCAGCCTACAATGCATGTCTTGGGGGAGGAAATCGGAGTACCTGGGGGAAACCCCTGAAGCACGGGGAGAACATGCAAACTCTGCACACACAGGCCAAAGCTGGGATTCAAACCAACCAAACTGCCCCAACCACAGAGAGGCCAACGTGCTAACCACTAAGCCACCATGTGCTCATACAGAACATCCTTCTAACACACTTAGTGCTGTTTGAATTTATAGCACGCACTTGCACAAAATGAATGATATATAGTCACACTACCCAGTGTCACTCAGAAGAGGATGGGTTCCCTTTCAAATCTGGTTCCTCTCAAGGTTATGTCACCCTTATGTCAGTGAGTTTTTCCTTACCAATGTCACCTCTGTCTTTTGTTTCATTAGAGATCTAAATGAACATCCCGCTGCTTTGTGACAATACCTATTGTTAAACTCGCTCTATAAATAAAATGGAACTGAAATGAATACGCACTGATATCCAAAATATAATGATCAGGCCATCAGTTTGCACGTGCCGCAAAAGATATACCGTGTTCCTATGCAGATGGATCAGTGTCAAGCTGTAAGCAACAACGTAGAGATGTTAGGAGAAATAGAATAATTTAGTACTTTGACGATTTATTCATGATCCCTGACACAGAAAAATTGCTAGCTCTATAGAGCCTTCTTTGTCAAATTGATAGTTGTTAGAAAGCATATAGAAGTTGCTCCAAGCAATTAACCTCAAGGTCTCCGTTTTGACCTTCACACCTTCTAACTGAGACTTTACTGTTCTGAAAAAATGACCAAGCTGAAGATCTGTGAATCCGTTTGGCCAAAGAGAGGCATATCCAAGACGTAAAGTCTGGTCTACTTTATTAAATTGGCTCTGAAAGATCACGTGATCCAGACACTTCCAAAAACAGATACTGTAATGGTCAATCATTACACAACACAGCGAAACAACATCACCTGACCCTGCTCTTGTAGCTGAGATTTTTTTTTTTTTTGTTGTTAATTCAGTTGATCAAAGATCCTCTCACATGTTCACCTGCAAAAGCTGCCTCCGTTCCTTCATTTATAGCTGTGCATAACTTTTCGAGTCAATTCAGGCAGAGAATCTGCTATGGTGAAAAAGTCAGCAGGACCTTGTTTCTGTGTGTGGGAGTGTGCTGAAGCTGTGGGTACACAGAGTGTAATGAACTATGACAGCAGTCATGGTTGGTTCAATTATGACTTAAAGGCAACTGATCAACTGGTCAACTGATACACACATCCAAACACAAACATCACAAGCGATTATGCACACATCACACAAACATGCTAGAATTTTTTTTTAGAGATATTACAATTTAAAAACAATGACTTATGACTTCCTCAAAACATTTATAATTAGCATTTTAGATAGATAAAGATTAATGCAAAAAATTGCATAGAACTGTCTGAATAAAAATATGCAGTGTGAGTTAATATGTACATCATATAAAAATACATTTATCCAAGCCAATGGAAACAATGAAGACTTTCTTTTTTCACTATTGCAAGCAAACATCACTAAAAGCAGATTGTGATGGCAAACAAAACTCCTACTTGCACTACTACTAACTAGTTTCTGTTTTCTGGCATTTCATTCACAATATAATGAAATAAAAATGATTATCCAAATCCCTTTACTCAAAAAAAAAAAAAAAAAGTAATACCCTGATTTTAATAAATGCATAATGGAATCATGTCTTTATGCTTCTGGCTTATAATATTTGCCTAATATATTTTACATACATTATTAAAATATGCAGCTCAAACTTTAATTACTAGAAAAAGTGCATGGCTAAAAATTATTCCCTTGCTTGACATTAATATCTTTTTCCTGCTAATTAAAGTTGACTCCAACAACCACTAGCAAAACCAAACAGTCCTTGAGCCATAGCCAGGAAGAAATAACCTGCCAGAAAGAAAGAATTTCTTTTTTTAAAGAAATACATAACAGGAAGAATACAAGGATGAAACAAAACATGGACCAGTCCTTTTTTTTTCATAGTTCATAGCGCCAACCAATCAGTGCTAGGAAGGAACCCCTTGATGCCCCTCCTCTAGGACTGTGAAACTGTAAGAGTGGAGAGAGAGTAAGAGAGCAAGGCAACAAGACAGAGGGAGAGAGAGACAGCGTAGTGTACACACAGGATCTGTATGAAACAGCCTGAGAGTGGGAGAGACCGAGAAAAAAGAAAAATCGCAGAAAACAAATGGAAGGAAGAAAGGCAGAGGCTGGGACTCAACAAAAGAGAGGGATACGTTATAATTATTAAATTAAACGAAGCACCGGAAGAGTAAAAAGGGTGGATAACTCATCCGATAAACATCAGTTCCCCTGATGCCACGTGGATTTAAGAAAGTGTCGAAACAAAGGACTGAAAGAGTGCAACACTCAGTTGTACTGGTTTGGAACTGAGGAAAATAATTTGAGGATGTTTTTTTTTTACTTCTGAAATAAAGAGATGCTGTTGCTTTCTTCCAAAACAACATGGTACTGCTTGTAAGTAATGACTCATAAATCCTTTGCGTAAAGCAAACAGATTGCTTCTCTGAACTGCCATGAGTGCAGCACTCAGCTCATACTTATTTTAACTGAGCTGGACAGAATGCTGACGTTCTTGAAGATCTTATCCAAGTCTGCAGCAGCCAACCAAATCTTCTTTTAGGGCTCTCCTGCCATAATTCAAATGACACAACTAGGAGACAACACCGACTTTTAAGATTAAGGAGCGCCGAAGTGGTGATATCTGTCTCGGGCATGGGGCAGAAGCTACAACTCTTCATTGGCTCCTGAACTCCTGAAAGCTTCCTGCGGTGAGAGCTACCACACTTAAAACTCGAGCAGCTAATCAGACCTATTGACAAGCAAAGCATCGGTGCTGGAACTCTTCGGATGTTTGGAGTAAACTCTGACATTTGGTAGGTGCAAAAATTATTTCTTACTTTCATCAATTTGATTAAATTAATACCTTGGTAAATAATGTGGTTGTCACTGCAAACTGGTAATAATTACAAGCATAACACCTTGCTAAGTCATTCTTTCCCTCTTTGGCTATTTTGCTTAGTTGAACCAATGTTTGAAATTTGTTTACTTACAATTCTTTTTTTCTATCAGATTTAGAGTGTGCTTCAGATCCCATCTTGCCATCCCGTCTAAACCACTGTGTTCTTAATGTGTGTGCATCTACTCCTGTAGCACTCTGGCTGCTCTGCCAACCTCCAGCAGCATCCTGACGGCACAATGCTGTGTGCTCAGGGTGTGGCCGCCCATCTGATGCTTAGCTCGCTCCTGTTGCACTTGGCCAGGGCTAGCCTACCTGCTGGTTGCCTTAAAGTATCAGACATCCTAAGCTGCAGCAATCTTGGACTGAAGTGGATACCAAAAGAGTTACCGTTAATGGCCGCCACCTTGGATTTTAACCACAACCATCTGAGCAAGCTAGAGGAAGGCAGCTTCACTGGACTTCCCCATCTCATAACCCTGCGGCTGGCCCACAACCATCTGAGCAACCTCTCCCCTGGAACTTTCCGAAACACAAGCAGTCTGCGCCACCTTGACCTTTCCTCCAATCAGCTGAGCAAGGTGGATAATCATTACTTCCAAGAGCTTGTGGGAATGGAGGAGCTGCTTCTCTTCAATAATCATATTGTTAGAGTGGAAAGCAAAGTATTGACCAGCCTGAGCAACCTGCGCAAGGTCTACCTCAGCCATAATCTTCTGACCGACTTCCCATTCTTCTCCATTCAGGAGCACAGCCATCCTTTTCTTGTTACACTGGACCTAAGCTCTAACCGCATGGCCAAGCTACCAGTTGAGGACATTGCATCTCTGCCAGCTTCAGTTCAAGGTGGACTATTCTTGCACAACAACAGTCTGATCTGTGACTGTGCAATGTATAGCATGTTCAAGCATTGGGAGCAAAAAAACTTCATCTCAGTCAGGGATTACCAAGTGGAGCATACATGCTTAGTATATGGGGAACCTCGTGCCTCAGTGCAGTTTCTTGAACACACTCGCTTCTTTGAAAACTGCACTGTAAAGGGACAAAACCAGTTGGGGGAAACAGAGAATAATGTGAAAGTGGATGTGGGAGACCCAGTGTTGTTGGAATGTAAGACTTCACTGAAGGGGCAGCATCTCACCTACCAGTGGGTATCCCCACACAGGGAATATATTGTCCCACCAGGCAACAATGATGCAATGCGAATGTATGCAAATGGCAGCCTGGAGATTACTGCAGTACGAGTGGAGGACTCTGGCGTGTATTGGTGCATGGCACTGGACCGCCAAAATTTACAGAATGAGACATGGGAGGTAAACGTCACAGTGATGATGCATTCCCATGAGCCTGAGCCCTTCAACACTGGCTTTACCACTTTGTTAGGATGTGTGGTTAGCCTGGTACTGGTTCTTATTTACCTTTATCTGACACCCTGCCGCTGCTGGTGCCGCAAGCAGCCACTAACTGCAGCACCCAGTCCTGCAAATGAATGCAGTGCCCAGTCTTCGATCCTGACGCCTACGCCACCTGCCACCACGGAGGGTCCCGGCCGCAAGGTCAGTAACAACAAGCATGTGGTCTTTCTGGAGCCCATCAAGGAGGTACAAAATGGGAGGCCCAAGGAGGCACTGATCTCCGAGAATCCAAAGGTGCACGTACTACGAAACAATGCTGACTCTTTCAACTCAGTCTTTTCAGACACCACTATTGTGGCATAGCATGAGGTTATCCTCATCCCCAATCCTTCATTCCACTAAAATAGTGGGTTTTTCAATGTGGCAGTCTGCAACTTCTGCTGCCTCTCAGGACAGAGAAGGGAGAGGGCTTGACAAGCCAATTGGCAAGGCAGGGAACATAGCAAACCCAGGAAGGCAAAGAGTAGAAAGTAAAAATGGCAAAACGACAGGTAAGAAAACTGATGTAGCCATACACTGCCCTGAATATGTCCATCAAGCTTTAAACGGAAATGTGCACAGTGGTACAGGGAAAGGTATGCATGATGCTTTGGATGCCCTTTAACCCTGCTTGAGCCTTGAAAGAATGACAGCTGTACAGTAGATGCCTTGTTTAGAGCTTATATGCCTCTGCTTTGGACTGTAACCCATTATTCTACAAAAATAGCACAAGTATTATAGAGGATGGAATGTAGTAATTCATTTTTTAACAAGAAGTCTAAAATGTAAAAACTAATTTTATCTATATCTGATTTTCTACTTATAAATGTGCCCCTTATAGGAATTTTGGCAAATTGTGAGTGTGGAAAAGGCTGAGGGGAATCATTTACATCTTGTAAATGTTTTTGGTTGACCTGTTTACCAAGTCTGTTACAGATGCACAGTTATGTAGCCAGTACCTAACATCTATAGACCATACATTGGATTAAAGCAAACAAATTGTGTACTGGAATATACCCCTTGACATTCCACCACCCTTCCCCATCCCCCATCCCCAAACAAATGCCTTCTTTATCAGTCTCTTAATAAACCATTGTGCTTCGACTCCAGAGGTAAATGCCTTCCTCGTTATTGGTAAAAATTAGGGTTACTGCAAAGGTGATCAATGGATCAATGGAATATTTATACGTCTACTGTTTTTCTTATTCTAAATGACTGGTTCTAAACACAGCTGTACACAAGCGTATGAACGCTTCAAAGAAACAAGAGAAGGGTTGTCCACATCACAAAGACTGATTAAACTGAAGTATGGGAAAGTACATATGTGTAATAAACAAATCTTTTTGGTCACAGCACAAAAAGATAGGCTCAACTGTGGGTTTTGTTTGGAAAATTACATTACAATGGAGCCACATAATAAACTAGAAAGGCAGTTCAGTCTGGACATTTGAGACTCTGCCTCAAAAGTACTCTAAGTGGAAGAATAAAAAAAAAATTGTATTAGTCTATGGTTTGAAAATATGTTATGACATACAAACTAAAATATATATACTACAGAACATTACCCTAGTGCCGAAGCCCTCCCCCTCCTGAATAACTGCATACTAAATCCTCCTCTTCATCTGTTTTTGAATTAAAGTGCACTAAATGCATGACAATCATCATCAACATCATTATTAACAAGACCATCATCATCATCACTGCCTTGAGCACTGTGCTACGTGATGTTTACTTTTATGGCCATAGTTTTATATGACTTTGGTATAGCTCTTTCAAGTGTCTGTGTTCATGACGTGTAAGGTGTAGGTCAGATACGGAGGATTTTATGCAGCTCTTGAGGCAGGTAAGGGATTAAAGCCCATGTCCATGACGATGGTCATCACCATACAGGTTAAAACTGTCATACAATTCAATGTCAAAGGGCTCAGGAGACATTTTAACTTAAATTTGTAATGGTTTGTATAGTTACTCACATGAAAAGACTGGATGCATGTGGTATATCCATTGCAATTAGTATCAAGTGAGAGAGAGTGTGTGTCTGTATGTATGAGCGTGTTTTTATGTCTTGGTGGGGACCAAATGTCCCCACAAGAATAGGAATGTGACAGTTTTGACCTTGATGGGACATTTACAAGGAGGGAAAAAATTAAAAGTGGCAAAAGGTTTTCTTTTGGTTACTGATGTGTTTAGGTGTAGGTATAGTATTAATTAGGTGTATTAATAATTATGTCAATGGAAGGTCACAGAATGTGTGTGTGCGTGTGTGTGTGTTTGTGTGCGTGTGCATGGTCCAGAGTTTACAAAGGTCCAATCTCTCCCAATTAGCCATGGCAGCCATAACAGCCCAAGGAAGCCAGGCCTGCCAGCTGAACATGATAAGCCCTGATTCATTTGCATAACGTCTGTGCCTATGAGGGACTCTGCCATCTGTGTGTGTCTGGAAAGAGGCTGATTTTCAAGACCAGGAGGAAAGGAACACACACACGTACATATGCGTGCACGCACGCGCACACACACACACACACACACACACACACACACACACGATACCGACCTCACCTCAAGTGCAGATCAACATGATCCAACATGCGCTTATATTAGCTCTACAGTCAAACAGTCTCCAAAATCAATCTAAAAATCTCCTTGCATATGAATGTATACAGTCATTTAGAAGGCTAGAAAGACAGATGACACAATGGGACTGTCATCTATGTCTCTATGATAGACTGAGCTTTCAGAACCAACAGAGCAGAACCCATAGTCAAGATTTTATTGTCACATATAGCTTAATTTTATTTATAACGCCCATCAGTTTTGTGCCAGAAGGCAGTGCAGCTGTGAAGATTCCCTACTCGTCCTTTGGTTTCCACTACATAACTTCAACTTAATAATAAATTTTTTTAAAAATTCAAAAGGGGACTTCCCTACTATTCTCTATGAGAAACGACAGACATCACTATGCAGAAAAAAAATCTGAGCAATGGGATGCAGTAGATGTAGATCAAATGAAAAATCAACTGAAATGTGAATCCATCTCGATTAATGTGGTAAAAGTGGTTCATTTTTCCATCTTCTAACATTTCAGTAAGCTTTCCACTGTTAAGACACACTACTGGAGAAATCCAATTAGATTTGTCTAACAGTCTGTGACCGTGAAGTGAATGGGCGAATGTGTAATTGATTTGCTTGTGTTTATTGGCTAGCTCTTTTAGCATGTAATGGGATGTAAAAGTTGCAGAAGAAGGAAAACATGCCAATGATGTCAACTAAATTAACTAAATTAAAACTGGATTCTCTAACAGATGGGCAAAAGCAATACAAAGGTATGTTCGTAATATTAAAATATCTTTAGTTTAAAGAAACAATTAGAGCAGTGAGGTTTTGAGAACGC
Source organism: Stegophilus panzeri (assembly GCA_024331685.1). Lineage (NCBI taxonomy): Eukaryota > Metazoa > Chordata > Actinopteri > Siluriformes > Trichomycteridae > Stegophilus > Stegophilus panzeri. The sequence continues at coordinate 14,074,453 of JANDJT010000114.1, read as the reverse complement.
AATAGCAATCAACAGTCGATTTTCCCAATTCAGCTTTTCATACATGAATATCATAAAATTCACCTTAAAAAAAAAAAAAAAAAAAATTCCACAAGCATGTATCCAGGAATAATCTCTCAGCATACTACAGTGACACAGACAAACTGCTTTCTGAGCTCATATATACCCTGCTGAAAAAAAATTATAAACCATAACAGAAATTCTAATGGTTTCCACTACAAATACCATTACAAACCATCAGCTAGCTATTAGAACAATTACCATTACTGGTCCTTAACGGTCTCCACAATACATAACATGCAACCAATAGAAGGCAACAAATTACCAGTAGAGACCCAGAGGGACCATTACAGTTCCCATTAAAACCAATAGAATTGCCATTATTACCATTAAAAACTATTACAAACTCTGTGAGGGTTTCTGCTGTTTTTTTCAGTTGGGTAGGCTTCAAACATTGCTGAATTGGTCAAGTTACCTTAAAATAGTCTTCTAGCGAACACTATCAGCGAAGATTCTTAATATTTATGACTAATACGTAAACATCCCTTTAGAAATCCTGTTAACCTAGCTTTTGTTAGTCATCTGGCTAAAATTACAAATCATTATGACTTAAATGTCCTGTTATAAATCCTGTCAGTTTAGCGCATGTTACCTTGCTTGCTAGCATTAGCAGTGAAGATTTTGAACACTTTTGAATATTACTTAAAAATCCTATCGGAAATTCTGCCAGGTTTCTTTGTTAGCTAGTCAGCTAGCATTAGCAGTAAAGTATATATACATGCAATCATTATATGACTTAAGAATCGTATCAGAAACTAATAATAAGTTAGTTTCTGTTAATCATCTGGCAAGCATTTGCAGTAAATAATACAAACATTTATTAATAGGACGTAACATCCTGTTAGAAATCCTGTCGAGCTAGCAACTGTTAGCTCACTGGTTGGTGTTAGTCATGAAGATTATGACCATTTTTAAATAGAAATCAGAAATCTTGTGTGATCTCAGTGTCTAATGGTGGCATGGTTGTCGGATGGGCTGGTTTGAGTATTTCAGAAACTTCAGTGTAGCAAGAAAAGAAAAGAAAAAACATCCAGTGAACAGCGGTTCTGCAGGCAGAAATGCCTTGTTGATGAGAGAGGTCAGAGGAGAACGGCCAGACTGGCTCCAGCTGACAGGAAGGACACCGTAACTCAAGTAATCGCTCGTTACAACCGTGGTGAGCAGGAAAGCATCTCAGAATGAAACTTGAGGTGTCAGCTAAAAACAGGAACATGAGGCTACAGTGGGTACAGGTTGGTATAAAATGGGCAAATGAAGATTGGAAAAAGACAAGGTGATGCTTTTCTGATCTTCAACTAAATGTCCAGTTTTGGTGATCCTGTGCTCACTGTAGCCTCAGATTCCTGTTCTTGGCAGACAGGAGTGGAACACAATGTCTTCTTTTTCCTGCCATGCTCAAAGACGCTGAGATCACATATTGCCCCCATTCTGATGTGTGATGCAAACATTAACTGAATCTCTTGACCCATATACACTCACCATCCACTTTATTAGGAACACCTATACACCTGCACATTTATGCGGTTATCTAATCAGCCAACCTTTTGGCAGCAGCACAATGCAAAAAATCATGCAGATACAGGTCAAGAGCTTTGAGCATTTAATGTTCAGATCAAAAATCAGAATGAAGAAAGTGTGATCTCTTTGACTTTAACAGTGGCGTGGTTGTTGGTACCAGATGTGCTAGTTTGAGGATTTCAGAAACTGCTGATCTCCTGGGATTTTCACACACACACACACACACACACACACACACCAGTCTCTAGAGTTTACACAGAATGGTGCAAAAAACAAAAAACATTGAGTGAGCGACAGTTCTGTGGGTGGGAACGCCATGTTGATAAGAGAGATTAGAGGAAAATGGCCAGACTGGTTCGAGCTAACAGGAAGTCTATAGTCACTCAAATGATCACTCTTTACAACTGCGGTGAGCAGAAAAGCATCTCAGCATGCACACAAAATCAAACCTTGAGGTGGATGGGCTACAACAGCAGAAGACCACATTGGGTTCCACTCCTGTCAGTCAAGAACGAGAATCTGAGGCTGTCATGGGCACAGACTCACCCGAACTGGACAGTTGGTTATAAAGAGTGATTATTTGAGCTACTATAAACTTCCTGTCACGTCAGACCAGTCTGGCCATTCTCCTCTGATCTCTCTCCTCAACACAGTGTTTCAGCCTGCAAACCCTCTGCACACAGGATGCTTTTTGTCTTACTCAAACTAGCCCATCTGGTTCCAACAGCCAAGTCACACGAGAGATCACACTTTTTTTCTCCATTCTGATGTTTGTTGTGAACATTAACTGAAGCTCTTGACCTGTATCTGCATGATTTTATGCATTGTACTGCTATCACATGACTGGCTGCTTGGATAACTGCATAAATGAGCAGGTGTTCCTATTAAAGTGGATGGTGAGTGTAGACACACAAAACTGATTTCCATATATGCACTCAAAAACACATCCACAATCAGAGCACGTCAGCACAAATTAAGGACCTCCAGCATGAATCATTTTCTGTTTTGTTTTAGGTTTTTTCCCCCCAAACCATACTACGTCTATGTATGTATGCAGCCCTTCGATTTATTACTAGTTTAGAGTTCTGGTTTAGGAAGAGTATCACTGAAGAGTATTTATATCAGTGGCAATGTGTGCTCAAGCACACGGGTTCAGAACAGTCAGCGACCCCTACAAATAACGCCTGGACGTGTTTGACTGTAAATTTCACACAAGAGAAATCATCCACCATGCCTCTGGTTTGCCTTTTAAAGTTGATACTAAGTGAATGGGCGCGTGCACTCGAAGTCAACTCACAAAAAATGTGTTTTGAACCCTTTTTGTTAATATTAATCTGATCTCATGTATTGTTATCTTTTTTTTTTTTTTTTTTTTTTTTAAAAAGGTGATGCTAAATGTGTTTTGAAGATGGCTACGATATGCTGTGCATGTCCTAGCCAGGGCTCTAATGCGTATGAGAGAAAAGCGAGTATATTTTGAGAGGGTACTCTCCATAATGAATGGTTTTCCAGCGAAAGCCTGAGGGCTGCCTCTATTAATAATTCATCAAATCCTCCAAAATTCACTTCTCAACAGAACAAGCAGCAAACCAATATCAATGTGCTGTGCTGAAAAATAGTGTAGGTAAACCAGCTGGTATTATGGAAATGGACATAACAATTGATCAGACAAACCACAATTAAGTTGTCCTGAACAAAACAAATGAAGATCCACCACTTCAGCTAAACCTTGGTTCATCAGTCACTTGATATTCATCATTCATGCAGGCGTTTTATACTGTGCTCCATACTGAATCCATTATACAGACTCACAAAAGGCTGCTATTCCTGGACTACCTCCTTCCAAATGGACACGGTAAGTTCCAGTTCTTGCTAATACGTCACTGACCTGAGGCATTTGTTGGTCTTCTGTATTTGTTGCTCAGAACTGTGTATCACTACCACGACCCCTGAAGGACTTTCCCCTCCTTGTGTGTGTGTTTCTGTGTGTGTACTCTCTGATATGTAGCACAACAGGATGTTTAGACATGAAGCTCAAGGCTGGAGTTGGCTTAAGTTAATTATCTGACATCACTAATAAGAATCCAGAGCCAAGACTAAATCATGTCGCTACTGAGAAGCCATCTGGGGTCTTTTCCAGTGACATGATTCCAGCAGTATTGCTCAGTGTTGTTCAAAACAGACAACCCGTTAAAAAAAAATAAAAAAATTCAACAACAATCTAGTTTATCTCTTGTTCCAAGGCTATTGCCTTATAAGCTCTGCTTCAGAGAATATTCATATAAATCTCTGCGGTGACAAAATATTTAGATGTTCAGAGCTACAAACATTTGGTCGGTTGGTCTAGTGTGGACTCAGCTGAAAGAGATAAATGTAGCAGTCCAAACTGCTGGACCGATTTGTACCCTGCTAAATATGAATGGATTCACTCGGATCCAATAGCAAAGCTCAATTTGAACACTTGGGCAAGTCAATGCAGATGACAGGACGGCAGGGTATTAAAAAAGACCCCATCCTCCAACTGTGTCCTCGCTTACACTCTCAAACAGGAGAGCAAACTCAGCAGGTGACGAGTGGACGCTTGACAATATTTCATTTACAAAGGACGGCTCAGAAAATGAGAGCCTGCACCAAACAATAGTCACAAAGTCAATAACGCATTAGCATTTCGGCAGAGAGCGTCAACACAACGCAATATCACCTTCCACCTATAACCCACGCTGATAATGGCTGCCATTGATATCTATTAAAAATCGGGTGAATAGAACCTCGTAAACAGCCCTGGTCTGTTTCTCTAATATAAATATCTGAAATTAAAAGCTTAAGAGGAGACATACTTAACATAACAGCTCTGATTCAGGGTCCAAACCCAGGCATAATGTACATTATACGGCCAAAATTATGTGAACACCTGACTATCACACCCACCCCAAAGCGTTTCCACAAAGGTGGAGGCATACAATTGACTAGGATGTCTTTAAATGCTGTAGCATTATGATATCCCTTCACTCGAGCTAAGGGTTGGACCCAAACATGTTCCAGGATGGCAATGCCCCCATGCACAACACAAGATCCATGAAGACATGGTGTGCCAAGGTTGGTATGTAAGAACTCTAGTGCCTACACAGAGCCCTGACCTCAACCCCTCTGAACACCTTTGAGTAAATTGGAACACAGACTACATGCAAGGCATCACTGCCCAGCATCAGTGCCTGACCTCACTCATGCTCCTGTGGCTGAACGAACACAAATCCTCACAGCCACGCTCCAAAATCTAGCAGAAAGCCTTCTGAGAAGAGTGGAGGTTATTTACAGCCTCAGATTTAGGGGGAGTAAATAAGCACAAATGGGTGTGATGGTCAGGTTTCTACATATATTTTTCCCATATACTGTACCTTTTCCACACCTTTCTATCAACATTTATTATTTTAAGGTGTTCGTACAATACACCTGAACATTACTTGTGGAAGTGCTCAGAGCTTTTCTCAAGATTGGCCCCTACTTTCACTTCACTTTTCACACAGCAAGGCACAGATTTGTATTGCCTTCCCTCAGAGATCCATTTGGCTGGTTTGTGCTTAAAAGGGGGAAAAAAGCAGTACTGAAAAAGTAGCTGCTGATTGGGAACTTGGGAACCTACTGAGCGGAAGTCAATAGAGGGGTTGTTAATTCTACTTTCTTTCAATAACCTGGCGCTTTCTTGTCCTGTAATGGCGGCGGCCCATTTCATTGTGTATTCATGCCTCATGCTCAGTGTTACCAGGATAGGCTCTAGATCCAACATGACACTGACCAGGCTGAAGCAGTTACTAAGGATGAAGGAATGAATGACGAATATAATCAGAAAAATATTTAATTCTGTCGTTAGAATATTTTAAAATGTACTATTAGGCTATTTATAATCTACAGCAGATGTATCACTAACTACATGATTATTAAGCAAAAGAAAACGTCAAAACAAAACAATAAAGGGAAAATATCGTATTAATATAATCTGCTTGCAGCTGGAACTACTGTCGGAGCCAATGTTTTAGAAAATTAAAACATTCAAAAAGCCAAAGTTTCTCCAATGCTCAGAAGTATTTAAGATCTGAAAAATATTGCAATCTTTTAGTTATTAACTATTTTCCAATAGAATGGGTTCATCATCAAAAAGAACAAAATGCGTCAAAACTGTTTATGACAAGACAATGACAACTGTAGGCTAGAATCCATCAAATTGCCATTTAACAACAGTAAAATGCTTAATTTATGTAACACAAACACAATGGGCCACAGAAGATTCGTAGAGTTCCAGAGCAAAGTCTTCTACTGGCGTTTAATACTATTAGCCAGAATTGCACATGCACACTGGAAACAACTCAATGTAGTGGTTTATCGAGTCATGCGGACCATAACACTTCCCTATCACCTAAAAGGACAACCACTTCATTAACAATAACATGAAAAGAGCAAAGCTGTCACTCTTAGCAAGTCACAGAGCTGCTCAGATGGTTAGCAATACAAATTTGCATGTGTGCAATAGAGCATAGAGGAAATTCAGACAGTAAAATTCTGTTAAATTGGACTACTTGGGCAACTTTAAGGGTGCACTGGGTAGCTAGGTTCTTGTGTTGAAAGATGAACTCCATAAACTTTGGAATGTTTTTTTTTTCCCCACGCATTGATCCCACCTCCCATCCATGACCATCTTCACAAACTCCCACTTAACAGAATCTCCAAGAGTTAGTTTGGAAGCCAGCCAGCTAGCTCCACCTCATTCTACTTAGCTAGTTAAGACAAAATTAGCTATACACACAAAACACTGATATACCAAGTAACTTGCTGATTATTTATTAATGTATTTATTTTTATATAAACTGATTGGCTCTAGGCTGCCGGATCAACATGGGTTAGCCAATATAGCTAGCTAGCTTACTGTGCGTTCAAGTCCTCCTGGGAAGTTCATATTTATAAGAGTTGGGAAGTCCTAATTATGACGTCAGGTGTGTTCAAGTCACTTTCGTCGGAGCAAAATGCGGGTGTACCTTCTCTTAATTAACTACAAAACACAGCAAGGTTTTTCAACTCTACTTCAAGAAAATGAAGAATAAAGGATAAACATCAGGTGTGTTTTGCTTTATGTTTTTAATCAATTTATGAAGCCACTATAAACTTTAGCGTTACATATTACATCATAATTGTACAACACTATCGTATTTTGTGCAGGCAATAAGCTTGTTTTATTGCAAATAAAAAAGCCTGAAAATAACTTGCTGTATATACCAACACATAATGACACAACACATTATGATTGGGTATTTGTATTTATTTATGAGTTAGTTAGCTGTTATTACTTGTGAGTGGTTTTAACTGGACCTTTGGTACTTAATTTCATTCCAGCTCATGTGAATGTGTTGGAATGACAACAAAAATCCTTGAACCGTGAATCCTTGAATAATAACTGAAATCAGCTTCTGAGATGCATAAACATTCAATTTCAACAAATTTACGGTCAACTACAGATGTTGCATCCATTGATTCCACCATGTTTTCTTAACGACACGCCCCCAACTTGGAAACTCAGGGCTTAAAGAAAATCCCGAGAAAATTCCCCACTCATAATTACGACTTTGTGGTGGTGTTCATGTGCATTCAACTCGTAAATATGATCTTTCCGACATGACTTGAATGCACCATTACATTCATTCTACTTATGACAAAGTAAGTAGAAAAAAAGAAATACTGACACACCAAATTACTTACGGTTGTTTTTTTGGGTTGGTGATATAAACTCTTTACCAATTCATAACTTTAATGATTGCATTAGCACTTTATTGCTCCTTGTTTGCATTAATGAGCAATAAAACTGAGGGTATGTCTCTAACCTGACTGACAGGAGAGATGTAAACACAACAAAGGAGTCCAGCATGGTTCTGCATGTTTTTTTATTTTCCTGTCAGCCTTATGATTACATTGTTTTGACAGTTATACTCCATTATGTTGTTCTCATTATTATTACCACACTAAATATATTGACCAGTGCACCTTTAAAAGCAACAAATTATACAACTGTGAAGAACATTAACTGAATTACAAGGACACAAAGCCAACAAATTTTTTTTGCCATTCAAGCCTTTTTTTTTTTTTTACTCTGTGTTTTTTCCTCCTCTTTCTCCTCTCCAGGTGTGTCAATTCTCTCGCTCGGCTGGCAAACACTCTCTCACTCCTGACATATGGATCACTCTTTCGACTCCACAGTAACGTCTGAGAGGAGTGCATACGCAACTGCGAGACCAGAAAATTCAAGAAATGTCTGCTTAGCCATGATAATTCCTCTCTGAACAATGAATTTACAGGACACATTTTCAGACACAACAGATGGAATGGACGCTGCCCACGCTGTATTCACTGGCAGAAGCCGTGATGAAAATGCCACGGCAAAAACTGGTGATACTGGAGATGTCTGGTTGAAACTGTCACGGTTCTCAAAAGACGCTTTTTGCTCCAATTTAAAGCAATGAGGAATGAAATAACGTAGTCCAACTGATGTCAGACGTGTGTCATAAGTGTGTGCGGACTGACAACAAGGAATGCGAATGACGTAGAGAATAAGGCATGGACGATAATAAAGTCAGAACAATAACACAATAATCAAATAAATAAATAAATAAATAAATAAATAAATAAATGTCATTTCTGTAGTGTGAATGAATTTATTGATGTGTGAGTAACGAGAACGACATTTTTATACTGAGTAACAAGAGCAACATTTGGTAGGAAAGAACTCAAAGCACTAATAAATTCATCTAAAAGATAAACGCCACTGATTATATTAACAGATTTTCAAACATGAGTCCAAGATGAGGAGAAAATGGCCAAAGAAAACAGATGCAAGACGAGCACAATATGAAGCGTTCTCCACAGCATATAGCTCGCTTCAGCGGTTGCCAAACCCAGTGATGCAGTTTCAACAGAGCACAAATCAAAAGTGATATATTTCCCAACTGTGGGGCTCAATCTGTGAAAGAGTGTCCAGTGCGGTGAACATTAATAATATTGTTTACTGCTCATCAATCAACAGAGCAGCCACATAAATGCAAGAAGATACAAAACACCCACAGCAAAAAACACAGTGTCAGCAAAAAATCTGAAAATCATTTCAACAGCTTAGTGAATTGGGGGGAAAAGGTCCCAGACTGTCACCTGGATTACATTCACAACCTAACAAAGAAACTGTGCCTGTGCAAACAAAGACTGATATTAAGAGGAATACAGAAAAGTAAGTTAGGCTGGAATCTCATATGAAGCAGTAGAGTTCAGTAAACGGCTATTAATGTGACACGAAATTAAGCCGTCACCTCTAGGTTAAGACAAAATAAAGACGCTACTGAGATTCAAGTAACAATGATAATGAGTCTTTATTTATCACATATACATATGCACAGTGAAATTCTTTTCTTCACATACACCAGCATGTCAGGAAGCTGGGGTCAGGAGGTTGGGGTCAGATTGCAGGGTCAGCCATGATACGGCACCCCTGGAGCAGAGAGGTTAAGGGCCTTGCTCAAGGGCCCAACAGTGGCAGCTTGGCAGTGCTGGGGCTTGAACCCCCGACCTTCCGATCAGTAACCCAGAGCCTTAACCATCAAGCCATCACTGCCCTTATATCTTTAATATATGATGTGACGACAGAACACCACAGCTCGTCGCTGCAACTCAACTTTTTGCTGAGGCAGCAAACACGATGTACTACGTAAGAAACTTTTTAATAGAGGATAATAATCATATACTCATTCAATACTCTTAGACTGTGTTAATGCATTTACAGTTGAGGTCATAAGTTTACATAAGCCTTCCAGAATCTGCAAAATGTTAAAAAAAAATAAATAAATAAAATAAAAATAAAAAAAAAAATTATTTTTTTAATATAAAAAAAATTAAAAAGAAGGATCATTAAAAACTGCATTTCATTTTTTATTTAGTCCTGTCCTGAATAAGCTATTTCAGATAACAGATGTTTACATATAGTCCACAAGACAATAATAACCGAATTTACCCAAATGAACCAGATCAAAAGTTTACACACACTTGATTCTGAATACTGTGTGTCGTTACTTGGATGATCAACGACTGTTATTTTTTTTTTGTTTTTTTGTGATAGTTGCTCATGAGTCCCTTGTTTATCCTGAGTAGTTAAATTGCCCACTGTTCTTCAGAAAAATCCTCCAGGTCCTGCACATTCTTTGCTTTTCCAGCATCTTCTGCATATTCGACCCCTTTCCAGCACGGGCTTTACAACGTTGAGATCCGTCTTTTTACACTGAGGACAACTGGGGGGGACTCGTACACGACTGTTACAACAGGTGTAAACAGTCACTCATGCTCAGGAAGGCAGTGCGATACATTAACAGCCAGGGGGTATAGAATTTTGAACAGGATGATGGTGTAAATTGTTAATACAGTACGTTAGCTACCACTTTATAACCTAGTCAATAAGGTTCCCAGGCAACCAAAACATACATGGGCGGAAACAGGGCTTTTGCTTGCGTGGTGGCCTAGCTAATGAATTTATGATTGTTAAGTACACATTTACATTCCCAGTCAAAAGTTTAGACACAACTGTTTTCCTTACTATAATGGTACATACATAAATAGTATGACTTCAGTAATTCAGTTTATATTTGTTTTTTTTCCTGTCTTCTGAAGAACAAATAGATAGTATTAAACAGTAGCTTCTTGATGCACAAACAAATCCACAGAATGAATTGTCCAGCTAATATTATTTTCCTCCATAAATATTATCACTGGTATTTGCAAAGGAACCTGCACTAGCCTCATTTCTCCCCATTAAAAGGGAACAAAATTCTCAAAGCACAGAAGAAATGCAGTGTACAAGAGCATGAATATAACCTCTTTCTCTGACAAAAAGCAATTTCCAGACAAAAATGACCAAAAATGAGAAACTGCAAATAGCGTCTCATAGCGAAAGACTTGCTGTTCAGAAGTTTTTCAATATAATGTAACTGATAAAAAATAAATAAATAAGAAGAATCACACCAAGCCTAGATCCAAAGTAATGAATCTTTTAAAATTAGCCTTAATGTAATTATCATTAAAAGCACCGCTTAGCATCAGTAAGGTCAGTCATGTCTGGAACATAGGAAGTTTAAAAGTTGTATCAAACGTGTATTAATTAGCCAGAGATCTTTGCAGGGAGGCTACACGTTCCGTGGTATTTTTCAACACATGGTTAGATATACAGAGCAAATGTCAAAAGACAGAAAGCCGTTAATGAGTGGTGAGTTTACGTTACGGTAAAATATTAAGGATATTAATGAGCTTCATGTTTCAGGGCCATATTTAACCTTCCTGCTTGGTGTCTGAAGCAGGTTTGCGCCCTACTCTCAAACATTTGTCGGCAACAACAAATGAAACATTACAGGCTTTCATCAGACCATGTCCATTACGGTGGATATGGTCGCCACGAGATACAACCTTGCAAATTATCTACAAGAATGTAATCATGAGAATGAAAACAGTTGTAAAAACCACAACAGCCACTGAAGCATCAAAGTGCAAATTCTAGCATCACTGGATGATGTACCTATAAAATCTGCCAATTAGTACCACTGTATGATGGAAAAAGCATCTCAAATTGCCAAGGAAACCCAGAGTTATGGCTAAGTCAAGGGTGGGTGTGGGTTATGGGTGAACTGTAGCATGCTCTCTACCCCAAACCCTTCCCTTCCACTCATACTGCTAAACCAATTACTCATTATCCCAATCCAATTAGTGTGGCACCACAAAGTGCACCGAATGCCTTTTAGCCAACTGTAACCGAGGCAGAATGTCATGATTTGTTCTTCTACAAGAGGTGGGTCTGGATAGAGTGTGTGTATGAGTTCATTTTTTATCCAAGGCTTAGCATTCAGTACAAAAAGAAGAAGTGGTGATTAGACAGTTTTCTTAAATCCATTTACTCCATCATTCGATGAAAGTTCCATTAAAATGCGCTCTGTAGTTCTGCATTTGTCAGCAAACTGGCTGCATTTGCCTGCAAGGTGGCAATCAATGTACCCTTGATTAAGTCTGGCTGATCTTCAGTCTTCAGAATCAGCCCTAAAAGTGTAACTCATTCTTATTTAGAGAAGGTTCACTGGGACAAAAATTAAGTGTGTGTTTCCACAGCAGAAAAAAAAAGAAATTCAGTGAGGCTTCAGTACACACATTCAGATTTTATAAAAAATAAAATAAAAATTCCTGGATTTGTTAAATTTACAGAAGGTTTTGCAGTCATACATAAGCACCCATAATAAGGAAGCCATCAACCCAAAACAAACAAAAACTAAGAAGCACAGCAGGTTTTGTTAATGGAGGCTGAAGCTAGCACTAATGTATCACTTGTTTGCCTTCCCTAAGCGTTGTAACTGTGAGTAGGAAGGAAGTATGCTAATGAAAATGATATTCACTGACATACTTTTGGCAGAACTTCATCAAGCCAAGCCAACGGATTGGTTCCAGATAATGTGTGGTTAATGTGGGAGTGAAGCGGGAAAACCTGGCACAAAAATTATGGCAAACTATGAATTTTCATCAATTTCATGGACACACATCAAAACATGAAATTAGCTGAAACTGTCGAGCAGGCGCATGGCCGCTGGGCACCACCGGTCCAAACGGTGCACCAGGGATCCACAGAGCTGCAAATGATGGCACTAATCCAAATGAGGTACTCAATCCTTAGTTAATGAGCATGCATGGAAGATCAAGCTTGGGTGCTCAAGCTCAGCCACAACCAAAAATAAACCCGGCCAATGAGCAAAACATTTAAATAACAGGTGGGACATGGTAGCTTAGTGGTTAGCACATCTGCCTCGCACTTCCGAGGCTGGGGGTTCGAATCCTATTTCCGACCCTATGTGCGTGAAGTTTGCATGTTCTCCACATGCTCCATGTTGTCCGTAGCATGTGAATGTGTATGTGACTGTGCCCTGAGATGAGTTGGCACTCCGTCCAGGGTTTCCTCCGCCCCTAGTTATGCCCAGAGTTTAATGAGATATGCTCCAGGCTTCCCTGTCACCCTGTGTAGGATAAGAGCTGGCTGGAAAATGGACAGATGGATGGATGGAAAATACAAAAACAAAAGTAAAACATACACAAGAAAGAATGCAGCAGCAAAAATGTGCACAGCATATTCTCAGGTAGAAACAGAACCCTGTTTATATAAACAATGCACACACAGTGTTCGTTTCTCTCTCCCCTGTCAATCAGAGCAAGACTAGCCAATTGTAGTTCTCTGTGAGCTCATGCATGTAGAAGAGGGCAGAAGGACATGGTAGCCTTCACCCTTCTGGGTTTGAAGCGGTAAAGTGATAGGAGAGAGTTAGCTAGCCGGTGGGAATTGCCCAATATTTTGTCAAATCTTTTTTTATCATTACTTACTTTTTTCTATTATTTCTTTCTTTCATTTATTAACTATACCAGCTTGATCAACACCACCCTAGTCTTCAAGCCCTCAGACATTGCTCATAATGTTTTTCCACTGGTGGTCAGATAAATAACTTGCAATGATGTCCTTGGTTTCAGATCAACATCTTTTTTGGCAGTGGAACCAAATTAATGAACAATATAACCAATTGCCTCAGTTATAAGCCATATAAAGGTTATTGATGTAAATCGGCACATATAACCCCTTCCTAAGCTTGGGGGTGTTTCTGAAAGCAGGTGTGTGTGTGTGTGTGTGTGTGTGTGTGTGTGTGTGTGTGTGTGTGTGTGTGTGTGTGAATAACAGATGGTGGAAGTGACAGAAGGCATTGCCATTTCATTTTGTATTTGCAAATACTAATTAACACATCATTTTCACCTTGTGTCACCTTCTTCCCTTGCAATCACAAAACCTCTTCAAACAAATCTGATTTTTTTTAAATGGGTCATAAAATATGTTAGAAAAAAATAGTTAAAAATATATATATATATATATATTTCTAAACATCTATGTCAATCTTGACCTAAACATAATGTAAAGGTTAACGACCGATTTCAGAGATTTTAATAACCTGCAGACGTGTTTCCCCCACATTTTGCATGATGAAGCTATAAGTCATAGATCATTAGTCCTGATTCCTCCACTCAGCAGAAACCTGAAGGCGAATAATGAGAGCTGTGAACTGAGGCAATACGTCATGCGTGCTAAGCACACAAGACGGAGGACAGTTAATCAGCAGAGCCACTGAAATTGCCGGAGCATGGTATTGCCTCTGCGGTGCATCGCTAAAACTCGGGCCAGCTCAAGGTAAATTCTGAGGAGGAGAATATAAAGAAAGAAAGAGAAATATGAGATCAGAGCAATCAGACCAGGCCGTGTTGGCACGATTCCTGAAAAGCTTTTTGGCGCTTCCCAATAATTATAGACACTAAGGGAGGAGAAAAGGGGAGATGTGAAGGGATAATTGGAGATGAGCTCAGCTCCCCAGGCTCCAAGAGCACAGAAAGCTGACCTCGTACAAAAGGTGCAGATAATTAGAACAAGTAGGCTATGGCATGGTACAGGAGGAAGGCCAGACTTGGGTTTGCATGTTGTATTGCATAATAAAAATTAAATCCTACATACACATATATATACACACACACACACACACACACACACACATACATTATATATATATATATATTTATGGGTCTGAAATATATATATTTCTGCAGTGGTCATATATTATATATATATACATACACTAACTTAATTAGGCTTACAACGAGATCAATAATAACAACAACAACAACAAAGGTCCAATGTCATAATGTTACCATAAAACATGCCCTGATGAATGGATGCCCTGATAAATATATGGATATCATAGACAGAGTTATTATTATTATTATTATTATTATTATTATTATTATTATTATTATTATTATACTAACCCTAGGCTAGGCTGCAAAATAATTATATAATTTTCATATAATTAATAAATTTTTAAGAATCCTATTTTATTTCTTTTATTAAGCCAATTTTATTTCTATTTATTGCTATCTACAAAAAACACATTAATAATAATAATAATAATAAATCTATTTATGGGAATACATTACTTTCAGAGATCCACCCAGTTTAATCTTAAAAAGTCATTAATAACCATTTAACTTGAATCTACAAGTTTATAGATAGCTTATGGAGCTTATTTGAGTATGGTATATTCTATTACAGACTGTAAAAAAATCCTAAAAATATATTTTTTATTAAATTAACATTAACATGAGAATAAAGCCTTAGTTCTACATTTGGGAATACAGGTACATATTCGCACACTGCTCATAGATTTGCATTTTCTGTTACACTACATTAAAAAAAAAAATTAAATTAAATTCAAATGAAATGAAATAAAATACATACATACATACATACATACATACATACAACACAATAATATTTATATTGTGAGGCTTAAACTTGAATCTATGTGCTAAAAGAAATCTTTACTGCAGTTCACTTCAGGCCACAAAAGCCTGATATTGACTTACACGCATGAAGATGAGAAGCAGACTGGGCAAAATTGGACTACTCTCTCTCATATAACGCATAAAGCACAGATGATTTTATTAGATTATACATATTACATTTTAATTTAAGGTGCTAATGCCCAAAGACATTAGCCAGGCCTTTTTAACTAACCCAATCTCAATCTGTCAAATCCTAATCTGGCGTCTGTGTATATGTCTGTGTGTGTGTGTATGTGCGCGTATGTGTGTGTGTGCGTATATGTCTGTGTGTGTGTGTGTGTGTGTGTGTGTGTGTGTATGTCTGTGTGTGTGTGTGTGTGTGTGTGTATATGTCTGTGTGTGTGTTTATGTCTGT
>JANDJT010000114.1:14036232-14058941 GCA_024331685.1 Stegophilus panzeri | reverse complement strand
TGTGTGTGTGTGTGTGTATATGTCTGTGTGTGTGTGTGTGTATGTGTCTGTGTGTATGTGTCTGTGTGTGTCTGTGTATGTCTGTGTGTGTGTGTGTGTGTGTGTATATGTCTGTGTGTGTGTGTGTGTGTGTGTGTATATGTCTGTGTGTGTGTGTGTGTGTGTGTGTGTATGTGTCTGTGTGTATGTGTCTGTGTGTGTGTGTGTGTGTGTGTGTGTGTGTGTATATGTCTGTGTGTGTGTGTGTGTATATGTCTGTGTGTGTGTGTATGTGTCTGTGTGTGTGTGTGTATGTCTGTGTGTGTGTGTGTGTGTGTGTCTGTGTGTGTGTGTATATGTCTGTGTGTGTGTGTGTATATGTCTGTGTGTGTGTGTGTGTGTGTGTGTGTGTGTGTGTATGTGCTCAGCTGAAATTTTGAGCAGAATCTGAAACAAAAAAATAAATAAAATAATACAGTCACAAATAAATTATAAAATGAAATGAAATATTAAAATTAAATTATAAAATTGCTGCAGTTTTCTCTTGGTGCCTTCTTATTACTATATCAATACAAAATAAAAGAACAAGGCTGCAAAGAAATGGTAAAAGATCAATAAAGTGCCATTAGTGCACAACTGAGGAAAAAAAAACCCAAACATCTTTTGTAGCCAGAAATGCAACAGCCATTTTCTACAACATTCTACAACATGCATTCATGTCATGCTGTAATGCTGCAGGACCAACATTATTAAGCCTTGCCTCCAAACCTGCGAAGATGCAAATCTTAACTGAAGTTCATCTAAACACTTCATTTATCCTGATTTCACAGTTGGCTTATTATTGTTTAAGGTTAAAATGTAACTGGGAAAATGAGAAAATGAGACGAGGCCAGTTTAACATACTCATGAAGCCTGTATGTGAAATTTCTGGAACTCATATAAAAAATGAAAGAAAAATGTGATTAGCTTTAGAGTGCTTCTCAAGCTCCAGCTTAATACATGGCAGTAAGTTCTGAAACAAAGCCACAGCCAACAAAATTGGCCATTCTCTCTGGGTGGGAGGGGCATACCCTCTCTCCCCTGACAATCACAGTGACACTAGCCAATCATAGGCGTTTGTATGTGGAAGAGGGTAGATGGTGCTTTCCTCTGAGTGTGCTAAGCTGCCCTGTCACATAGCACGAGCAGCAGTTCAAAAAGACGTGGATGGTTGGCTTCAAGGGAGAGTTGCTTGATGGGTAGGAATTGGCCGAGACAAAATTAGGGAGAAAAGAGAGAAAATGGGAGGGCGGGAGCAGTTTGAAAAGATGTGGATGACTGGCTTCAAGGGACAGCTGACTGATGAGTGGGAAAGAAGGAAGGAAGAAAGGAATTAGGAAGGGAAGAAAAGAAGGAAGGAAGGAAGGAAGGAAGAAAGGGAGGAAGGAAGGAAGGAATCTATCTATGTTCTTAGGATGGTAAATACTTCTTTTGGTTAGGATTAGAATTAGTTTAGACACAAACATTTTTTTCTTTTTCAGAATTTAGGTATAGTAATGTACCAATTAATAGCAGCTCCTCACACAGATGGCTGTAATTCTCTCTGTTTATCCTACAAGTATCCTGAACTTAGTTTGGTCAGTGAGCATAATTTCAGCATTATGATCCCTTATGATAAGCTCTGTGTTGAATTCTGGTTCACTTATGAGTCACTGAAGATAAAAGCATCAGCCAAATTATTAAACATTAAATGGTAACGTAATTACCCGAGAGTGAATTTCCTGCATTTCACATAAATTAAGCAGTTTAAAAAAAAAAAAAGCTTTGCATAATGGCTAACTATGCACTCACTTTACCCCAATGTACCTTTGATAAAAGTTAGATCATGTGAATTGCAACAGTGATGAGACCATGTTTCCATGAAAGGTGGTCACTTTCACGCGATTATTCCATTTTCTTTCAGACTGTGGTATGTGCGACTCTTGTAGCTTTGTGCCTCCACCAGTTCAGAGCTGCAAACTCCACACAATTTTTATCTTCGCCTGCACTCTGTTCAGCACCAGTCATCACCATGGCAACCCTTTTGCCACCCCGACTCCCACCTTCCTCACACCTTCCAAAAAACCATCAAAAGAAAGCAACAGCCATTTATAACAGTGTCTGAAGAGGCCAATGACCGACTCGCACAAAGACAGCAGCAGGAAACAACAAGTCCGAAGCTACGACGTGCTGCGAGATGATGATTTATCGGTTCGGTTGCTCACAAAACAAAAGAAATTGCTCACTTTAGACATAGATAGACTGAAGCCAGAGGTAATTCATTAACCATCAGTTGCTCTGTGCTGAGCTGAGTTGAGCAATGCTTGGATTCGGTTTCAATTCTCAAGCACTTTAGATGCCCGTAATATAGAAAGTCATCACTCACAATGAATAACAAATGTTTTACACTGGAAAATACATTTCCCTGTTTTCAGTAGAGTCAAATTAAATTCCACTATAGCCGTGAAATTAGCTCAGAAATTGAAAATGGATCCAAGTGTTAGGCTGGTGACATACAACAGTCAACTCCGTTTGTCTGAGATAGAAAGAAATATAAAAGAGAAAGTGTGATTCCTTAATGACCAAAAAAAAAAAAAACCTCATCCTTGATGTTCGGACACTTATTTTTGTCATAAGCACAAAAAGTAATCAGAAATGTGTTCATTAATCTCTCGAACAACCTGAATCCCATCAGTCTACCTACGCTAACTGGATTTCATCATAATTAATAAGTGAAACAATGTAATTAAATTAATGACCTATTTACATATCCTGTTGACTATAATATTATGAAGTGATTTATCACGTCTGTTACCAGTTGAGTTGGTGGTCATGAGATGACACATGAGTATTATTTAAGACATTGGTTTGTCATGCATTGATGATGGTCTATTCAATTTGGATCTTCATTTCCTATTTAAATACAGCTTTGTTTCATAATATTATAACTTCTGTAGTGCTTTCATATCCTGCTGGTCAAGTGGACATTTTCACAGTTTGTTCCATCAACTGAGCCTGTGAGTTTTAGTGCCCTAACCCACCATCTCATTCCCATAATGCTGATTTATTTTATGAAGAGTTACTGATGCGTATGTAAATGAAGTGTGAGTGGGTCCAGCTTTCCCCAGGTGGACAAGCGCGCTCTAGAATTACACCTTCCTCCCTCCAGTCTGGACATGCTGTTCCATCAGATCAACCCAGAAAGAGCCCACGTCCGGAAAAACGCTGTGGATACACTGTGCCTCAAACAAACAAGCGATCAGAATTATGGGATTGCAGGATGCTGGAAAGACTCCGGGAACGAGTTGATGATTAAATCCGTCCAACATCACCAGCAGACTGAAGGTCTAGTAACGACAGGGTTCATACAATGTTCCTAAGAGAACGTCAAGAATTGTGAACAATCAGACTTTTCCCAGATCAGATTTTCAGCTCAATAAACATCATACGGCTTTGGTGCAAAAGAAGTTTAAAGCTAATTCTGTGGAAGCATCTGAATAATGTTAGTTCCTGAATGCTAGTTAGACCACATTATGCTAGCAGTTGGCTTATAACTTACATATAGTTATATTTCAGTGCTTTAAAGTGCTATAAAGCCTTCATAGGCCATTTAGCACAAATGACAAAAATATATTTAAAAACTAAGTTACTGTGGGTGCAACTTTTCTTTTCTAGACAATTTAAGCTGAACTGATAGCCAGATGTAATGGAATAAAATTAGCTGGTTTTAAATCGATAATCATTCAATACCTGAGAACAAAAGCTGTCACTTCCCAATTCTTAATGCCTTATTCCAAGATCAGATTAAACAAGCTAACTACTCATGTTTTAGTCAACACCATCGAGTGGATGTAACTGGCACGGCTCTCACACAATACTCAAGGAAACGTTAACTACTTACTTAAGAAACGCATTCATGTTTTCTGCTGTATGTAGATTAGTTATAATGAAACAAACAGCCATTCTCCAGTTGCTTATGCAAGGAATAAAACACCTGAGGACCTGCTGTTATAGGATCTCATGTGTCCAATGAGACCACATCTCTTACACCACAGCAGTTTGCCAATAACAACCACTACTGTTCATTAACGAACATCGTACTATTTATTATATGATTTATAGTTATGTTTAATGTTGTGGAACATACGCAAACCGAATTCCTGTTATCACTTACGTTATAGCGGCTACAGTATATACAGTCATATTTTCACCAGCTTCTGTTTTTTCCTTCGTCCTCTCAAAGTTAATAAGACAGTTTGTCATGTTCCTTTTAATGACTTACAAAGCATATCAAAGTATATGTGATCAATAAAGACTCATTATAAAGCGCTGGCACTGGAGATTCCTTCCTTAAATGTTAAACATCTCGCAAAAAAACTTTACCATATCAACAATTCACTTTCTTTTGTTAACTAACTGTACATTTTTAATCTATTTATTATTTGTCTTATATCATGAGGTGCATCCTTAGAAATCCATGTGTAAGTCATTATTATATAAAAGACACTGCATCAGAACAAGCACATTAATATAGACTTACAAAATTAGCTGAATTACATGAATGACCTTAATATTCACTTACTATCATGTAAACACTGTTCCTGATTCGGTCATTCTGAAGTAAAAGATCATTGTTAAAAAGGGTTAGAAAATTATTGCTTGATTGCTAGATATGAGACGCGTATTTAGCTGAACAAAAACTTTTTTTTTTTTTTAAAAACAGTCGAATCATTGCTTTCAATAATCCAAATGTGGAAAAACAATGACAATATTTGACATTTGAAGAATGAACATGGGGAAGAAAAACAGCACAAAGTGTACAAGCGAATCCCTCGGCAGGGATTCGGCATGACAGAAGGTGCCTCATGTCACACCAGTGCTTTCCTCATTAAGGATTTTGCTCTGGGTGTGACGTGCCAAGTACAGCAGCACTTAATTTCTTTCACTTTTCCTTAAAATAGAAAAGGTGTTTCTGGGGATATTTTCTGCCCTGCATTTTCACAGTGGAAAACAACAATAATGGGATAACGCATTTTAGTGGCATTTTTTTTGTTGTTTTATTTTCCCGTTTTCTGTCATAACCTATTTCAATATCACGCATGAACATACAATCAGCCAATACAGCCAATTTATGGGAATAGCAACAGCATCCATGCTTTAAATATTAGACTAAAAGCTATTTACGGTTGCTGCTATGGCCTTGGGACTGCAATTACCACATGCAGTTTTGCACTCAGGTCTCTTTTGGTGAACAGTGGACTAGTTCAACAAACAGACTTCATGTTGAAACCATAATGAACTTACTTTTACTCTCACACTATCCGTTGTTACCCAGATGAGGATGGGTTACCTTCTGAGTCTGGTTCCTCTCAAGGTTCTTCCTCTTAACATCTTATGGAGTTTTTCCTTGCCACCGTCGCCACTGGCTTGGTCAATAGGGATACATTTACACACTTAAAGTCTGTATGCTGTGTTTATATGTTTCTGTAAAGCTGCTTTGAGACAATGTCCATTGTTAAAAGCACTATAAAACTAAAATTGAACTGAATTGAGTTGAATTGAATATTAAAAATGTGCAATAGTGGCTGAATTTTATTTCTTACATGGACAAATACCCTGGACAATGTGTAGAACATGACAGAATAATTGTTTACATCATGGACTCAGCACAAGTGCATTATCTGGCTGAGAAAACCCATTTGGAAAACTGTGTTATGGTCCAGATTGCTTGTGTGTGTTTACACGGGCCTCTTGTCAGTCATTTCAAAGACATTCCCCAACACCCCTTCATTCCAACCCATCTCAGTCTGCTGGGAAAGAAAAAAACATGTCTGAAATCGGAACGCACCCAGCACAGCCAGATAATTCTTTGAAAATACTGAACAAGAAGAAACGCAGTAAAGCCAGAATAAACATAGGCAGCATTATGGAGTAATGTAATGGAGTAATGGACATGGAATTAGCAGTGTTGCTCCGGGACAGGTATGTAACCATCCATCCATTTTCTGTACTGCTTATCCTACACAGGGATGTGGGAAGCGTGGAGCCTATCCCAGGCAGGGAACACCCTGGACGGAGTGCCAACCGATTGTAGGGCACAAATCGCTCACACACCCCCATTCACACACTACGAACAATTTAGACATGCCCAGCAGCGTACAACGCATGTCTTTGGACTGGTGGAGGAAACCCCAAAGCACGGCGGGAACATGCAGGCAAAATAGCACAGCGAAGGCACTCGATCATTCTCATAAATCAGTATGAAACAATGATGTATGTTCATAGTGTTATAACTTGGCTTTCAAGCAGTAAAATGGCGAGTCTGCTTGAAAGCGGGGTCATGACAGCCCTTTTTAATGCTAATTCTAGTTAGCATGCTAACTCAAGTTGAACCACTGTAGCTTCTGGTGGCAGAGTTTTGTGTACATGGGTGGGAATGGGGGTGAGCTGAAGGAGTAAACAATCATTCAAATCTTATTCCCATTCTTAATAACTCCACCTGCTTAACCATTAGTGGAATAATCTTGATAAATTTGGACAAATCTTATGCCTAATGCACCTTTAAAGTTCAAGAAAACATGCTAAGGCTAGATTGAGTGACAACCTATAAGAGCTGAATACAAAACTGCAAAGATAATTCTTTAGTCTTTTTTTTTTTTGTCTTTTTGGTGCCTTCTAACAAAGAGATGAATACAGAGACCTTATTTTTGTCAATAAAGGTCATCTTTGGAAATTTTCTTCAGATAGAAAAACCACCTTGACTGAGTTACAGTCTATGAGCACTATGTGAAGTGGGCAGACAAGATGAAAGCCAGTAAAACAGAGACACGTGTAGTGTGAGCTGGCTGACATTAAGACGAAAAGGCCATGTCTTATCTGAGAACACTGGAGGGATAAGCAAGTGAGGGGTGAAAAAATAGGAGAAGGCAAGAGCAAATGTTTAGTATTCGTTTAGCATCCATGGTCAAGCCTGGATACACAGCCTGTATGTTGTATACAAACTTATTTTTTGAGCAAATTCTCTGAATGTAAGACCGCAGGCAGCATTCTGACAGAATTCAGGTCCAGCATACCAAGTAAATCTGATTATGCCTGGCCCCAACTCTGCTCGTCTGGCCCAGATTCTTTGTGAGTAATACAACTTAGGTAGGATGTCACGACATTCCACTCAACAAGACAGAAATATACTGCGAGGACTGGAACGAACAGCTTTGGGCAACTGTTGTTTTTCTGATTCTGTGCCTCAGGGCGAGTCTATCTTTAGCCAGATTCACATTTTTCACACTTTGACAAGGTCTCACTGGCTCTGACTCTTTATTCTCAAAATGCCTCAGGTAAAACAATGGTATGAGCAAAAAGATCTTTGGAAAAAAAAAAAAAAAAAAATCAGATTTCAAATCTGACAAACAATCAAGGGATGAACAGCTTTTAAAAGATTTCTGAACACCAACGGCAAGCAAGTTTTTCCGTAATAACTTCTAGCAAATAAACAGAGCAAATATCACTGATCGATTTCTCAGTAATACGTAAGACGTCTGAAAATAACAAAGCTCTGAGCAAACACAACAAAGCTCTGACTTGTTTGTTGGGTTCCAGATCAATCCTGACAAAAATGTTGGGCTCTGCTGCCTTGGCAAATTACATAAGAAAACCTATAATCTAAGCCATATACGTTTGAAATTACATGAGTAATTGCTTGAAGATGTTCATCCACACAGGCAGAGTTGATCTGTCTCTTACTTCCTTTTGGACCTTTTCAGCCATCAGCTTCCTCATAGCATGTGTAATACTTGGTGTTTTAAAGTAGCCTTTGTATAGCATCATCATATCATATTATTCCTAATTACAATCATATTACACCAATACTCAAGTATATTGCACTCAAGTAAAATATATTACTATTCAGCCATTACTAATAGAAAAGGAAAAAAAAACAACATAATATTTGTCCAGTATGGCAAAGAAACTCATAATATTCAGCCAGTACAAAAAACACTAACAATGTTCTGCCATTACTAAAAATAGTAGTAATAATAATAAGAATAATAATCAGCCAGGACTGCTAACCTCACAATACTCAGGTCAGTATTAAAAAAAAAACAAACAGTAAAACATTCAGTCAGTACTAGTAAAAAACAATAATACTCAGTCAGTCTTAAAAAGATAATGCTCAGCAAGTACTAAACAACAACAACAACAACAAAAAAAAAAAAAAAAAAAAAAAAAAAAAAAAAAAAAAAAAAAAAAAAAAAACGTATATTAAAATATTCATCCAGTACCAAATTAAATTCATAATACTAAAATTCACATAATTCTCATTCAATACTAGTGAAAAAAAACAATAACACTCAACAGCCAGTACTAACTAAACTTATAATACTCAATCAGTACTAAAAAATGCGTAATACTCATTCGCCAGTACTAGTTTTGTTTTGTGCTTTTAACAATACTTGTTCAGTACTAGCAAATAAAATAATTATAGTCTGAAAGTACTGAGAAAAACCTAATAATACTCAGTCACTAATAAAAAGCTAATACTCAGCAAGTGCTATGAAAAAATCTAATAATACTCAAGTAGTACTAAATAAAATAATAATACTCAATCAGTAGTAAATATGCATAATACACACTAGTTAAAAAATGCAATAATACTCAACCAGTACTAATAAAGAAAAACAATAATACTCAGCTAGTACTAAATGAAATTTACAGTACTAAAATACGCATAATACCTCATCAGTACTAGTACAAAATAATGATACTCATTCAGTACTAAAAAAACCCAAGTCAATACTAGTGAAAAACACAACAACACAGGCAGTACTAACTACCGTACCTTAAAAGTTCTCAAACAATACTTAAAAAAATAACACTCATAATACTCAACCAGTACTAACTAAACTAATAATACTCAATCAGTTGTTTAAAAAACAATAATACTCAGTCAGTACTATTAAATAAAATAGTTTGCTGCAGGTACTATAATTATAGTAATAATACTCAGTCAATACCAAAAATCTAATACTCAGCAAGTGCTATGACAACTTCATAATACTCAACTAGTACTAAATAAACTAATAATACTAAGTCAGTAGAAAAATATGTATAATACTCAGATACTACTAGTTAATATCTAGTAATTTAAAAAAAAAAGCAATAATACTCAACCAGTACTAGCAAAGAAAAACAATAATACTCAGTTGGTACTAAAAGAACGAATACTCAGCCAGTACTAAAAAAAAAACTAAAAAAAAAAACAAACAAAAAAAAAAACACAATTTTCAGCCAGTACTAAAATGAATAAAATTATAAAAAATAATTTATAATAATTCTTTTTAAAAACAATAATACTCAGCCCTTAAAAAAAACAAATAAGTCAGCCAACAGAGTATAAAGAAGAAAATATTTATATAACAGCCAGCATTAAATAAATACTCAATAATAATACTCAACCAGTACAAAAAAAGAACAGAAATAAGAGAGATTTCGTGTCTTTTTTAACATAATGACACAGTAATTATAATTCCCCGTGCTAGCTGCATGTCTGCTTAAGAGCACAAAGAACAGAAGAGGGGGGGGCGGGACACCTCAATGTTGCATACAGCAAAATGGCTGGAAATTTTAAAGCTCAAGCCGATGAACGTGTGCAGTAATAGAGGACATGATGACCAAACAGAGCACCCCAGACCTCCCTCTGACCCCCACTCTTCCCAAACACACTCAAAACCCATACAGCTTCAGCTTCAGCTGTGTAATGGACACAGAGTCTCTCCTCTAATGGACATCAGGAAAAAAGGAAAGAACAAAATGCTCTCTACAAAGGCAGAAATTAGCAAATCTCGGAAGAATGAGTCTTGGCAGAGTTTCTATCCACACTCAGCGAGACTTGTGACTCATGATCAATCAGCAGAGCCTGATGGATGCCGAAGTGCTTCAGAAGAAACAATCATAGCCATTATATCAAATTCAGTTCAGCTTAACAGGCCGAAATCCAGAGCTGAAGAAAAGTACGTTATCATTAGCTAATGGTGCAAAATGAAGCTGTACGTCAATGAGATAAAAGGAAAAAAAATGAGCAGCATTAGCTAACAATACAAAATGGTTTAAGGTCATATTATAAATATCTTAACGGACTTTCTAAAAAATTATAACAATTTAATGGCTAGACACACATACTAAGGCGAATACTATATAAATTTTCATATTTTATGAATGCAAAGGCAATAAAATCTATATTTGAATCTTTAAGATCCCACGTTTTATGTTTCAGCACCTAGAATACATATTGTGAAACATATTTCCTAAACTTATCGACTAAATATTTAGTGGTTAGCACATTTGCCTCACACTTCCAGGGTTGGGGGTTCAAATCCCACCTCCGCCCTGTGTGCACAGAGCTTGCATGTTCTCCCCATGCTTCGGGGGTTTCCTACAGGTACTCCAGTTTCCTCCCCCAGTTCAAAGACATATGTTGTAGGCTGGTTGGCATTTCCAAATTGTTCGTAGTGTGTGTGTGTGTGTGTGTGTGTGTGTGCAACTGTGCCCTCTAATGGGTTAGCACGCCATCCATGGTGTCCCCGAGTTCACTGGGATAGACTCCAGGTTCCCCTGTGATCATGTGTAGGATAAGTGGCATGGATGGATGGATGGTTATATATTGTGCATATTTTGGAGAGATAAATTTAATATATTTTAAACACACACATATATACATACACACTACTTACTTCCTACGTAAATATAAAACCAAAAGGTATGTTCTAAAAGTAGTATTGCATGCAAGTAGTTAACAATTAATATGAAACCCACAACAGAGAAGGTGTGAAGTAGAACCTGCACTTCACACATCCAAATAATAATAATAATAATAATATTAATAATAATAATAATAATAATAATAATAATAATAATTCAGTGAATTCATTTTAATCCATGGAATTCAATTTCAATGAATTCATGGAATGAATCAGCTTATCAATGTGGAATGGATGTACATACACTAAGTATGGAATGAAACACTTGGTGGTGTGCTCTTATAGGAAAATAATCCGCAGTGAGGTGGGGTGATACAACCAGGCACAATTGTACTCCTTTTTCAACCAGTTTATAGTCCCATGTAGTGTTGTAAAACTTCCATGAAACAGATTATTTCCTGTTATCACTTCCAATTCAGTCTCTCACGTGCTCTTGAAGATAGTAAGACAAGATAGTTGAGTTGCAGCTTTTTACAGAGAAACCAATGCAAAACTGATGAAACGCGACATCCTCTGTCCAAGGACTTTCCCATGGTGGAGACTCCTTCCATAAATGTTACATAACCATGTCCTCACAGAAAACTTCAGTATATCAACAGTGACTATGTTTACATGGACAGTAATAATCTAATTATTGACCTTATTCTGAATAAGACAATATTGTGATTAAGGTGTTTACATGAGTTGATTTTACAATACTCTTTTCATGTGCCCATTTTACATGTTATAGAACATAGAGTCATTAACAGCACATGTCATTACGTCAGAATAATGTCAGAATTCCCCAGTGAGATTGCAAGCTTTCACAAATAGACTGTTTACTGGAGGAACCGTGCAACAGTTAAAACGTAAAGATCTTCCAACACCCTACACTTTTTTTTTTTTCCCATCCTGGCAGCCAAATTCTATCAAGCATGGTCTGATAAACAAGCGCTAAAAAAACAAACGCCGGGTTTCGACTAGTTCCTGACAGTGCGCGGCCTGACAGATGACAGTTTTGCCACCTCCACCTACCGCTGAGCTTTTCCATTTAATATTTACACAGCACAAAGAATTTATCAGCACTCGAGCCTCATTTGTAGGTCAATGCATGAAAACAGGTAGGGAGTAAAACAGATTGAGATGTCCGGCTTTTCAAAAAAAATTAATGAGTGCGTCCACAGGCTGCATGCTACCCTTAATCCTACTGGCATAGCTAACACGTCGAGAGATACATGTACATGTACAACACTGGGACATTGAAGGTGTCAGACAGCGCTGCAGGAAATAGAGCGGGCAATTAGTGTCAGACGCTCCTGGAGAACAGTGAGGGCACGGTGATACACTTACACACACACTCACTAACACACATTCGCACAAGCACAACTGTGTCACTTGCTTCAGTTTCTCTGAGCGACCAAGGTCTTTAAAAAGAAACTTGACCTCTGAAGGCTTACGGGAAAGTCGCGTCACCAAAAATCCGCCATCCAATGATTAGGACATTTCGATTTATGTTTACTGAGCGTTAAGAGACCTTTTGTAAGGCCGTGTTTACTTCTCAACATTAAAGGCAGCCTTTGAAGCTACAAAAATGGCAGTTTTATTCAAGATGTCTGGAAGCTGTAATGAGGCGAGCGGGTCAAGGACTCACCCCTGTCTCTCGGAGTCGACCAGGACTCGCACCAGAATACCCGTAACTGCAACCAGTATGGGGTAATGATCCACGCTCTCCAGCCCTGTATACACACAAACACACAGATATAGGCAGCTGAAAAATTATTGGCACCCTTGATAAGGATAGATTAGGGAAACTGTCATTATTAGCTGTGGTTAATGATAATAATAATAATAATTATATTATTATTATTATTATCATCATCATCATCATCTCACAGTAGAAATATGAAATTAACCTAGGACAATATAAAAAGGACAGTTTCTGAGGCTGAAAATTTACTCTCTAAATATTAATTAATTAATTAATTAATTAATTAATTAATAATAGAACTACACGTAATACAAAAATTTCACTCAAACTTTAAAGAAAGTGTTCCAACAAATATTTCCAATCAGCCAAGACGGACAGCGTCTGAGGTTTGCTTCTTTAGTTTTGCACTGGAGCTACGAGGTTAAATGTAGCTAACAAGTAAGCACTATAATTTTAGACTTGTGCAAATTGTACGTCTAAATCATCACACTCGCACCACAATACATTATTCGAATAAGTAAAACAATTCGTACAAACATAAGCAACTGGGTCCCTGTTTCTTTGTTTGTTTATCTGTTTGTTTTTTATTAAACCATCCCCACGTCCCTGCTTTGTAGGATTTCATAAGCCATATAGTTATATGTTTGTGGACATTTAGAGACATTCCTAAGAGGGGGACAGAAAAGTAAAGAAATTAAAAATAATAAACAAATAAAAGTGTATATATATATATATATATATATATATATATTTATTTATTTATTTATTTATTTTGAAATCTTTCTCATGGCTGGATCAGCAAGCTGTCGCAAGGTCGCGATGGACTTTAAAAGGAAACATGTCAAGCACATCACACACACACGACGCTGTTGCCAAACTTATTAAAAAACTCAAAAACACTGTAAATGCTGCAGACCAACTGAGAAGTAAACCTCCACCAACATCCACTAACGAAGGCACAACCGACACGTTGCTGGCAAACACAGACCCCTATATATGGAGACTTTCAGGACACCCTGTACTTTCCTGTTAAACTTTAGACCACACCGGATATGCGAGTGCTACCAGAAGATGTCCTTAGAAAGAAAGAGAATCCGTCTCCATGACTATTTTCAGCTCCGTGATGTCAGTTTGTCTATTTTTAAGCATAACAATACATACATACCAGCACTAAATAATACAAAACACTGCAGCAAGGATCACTACATGATCCAAATCAACCAGCCATGTAATACCTCTCTCTGCTCATCCAGCTTCACTGGCTTCCTGTTGTCTATCGAATTAAATTCAAAATTCTGCTTCTCACATTTAAGGCCCTACATAACTATGCTCCCATTTACCTCACTAACCTCTTGGAGAACTACACCCCTCCCTGCTTACTGTGAGCCTCCGCAGCAGGTCTACTAGCAATACCGGACATGAACTTTAGCACCATGGGTGGAACAGCCTTCAGTCACACTGCCCCTAAGCTCTGGAATTCAGTTCCCCATCACAAAATTCAAAAGTTTTTTAAAAACTCATCTCTTCAGGCTTGCATATTCTCTGTGACATGGTTACATAATACTTAATTATGTGTTTTAGTGTTTTTATGTATAATATTGTACAATATTTTTTATATATATACATACATATATATAATTGTATATAATTGGGTGTGTGTATATACATGTATATAATTATTAAGCAGCGGCGCCACTGAGGCAATTTACAGAGCGGCGCATTCTTAAACACTGTGCAGCAGTCCTGTAAACGCGTCAGAAACTTGCGTGGCATTGCTGATAATGCTTCTGTCGTGCCCTCAATGCAAATTGGGTGCAAGCCATTCAAGATGATGAGGTGATACTGGTAGACATTTAGCCAATAATTGGATTTCTGAAGTGTGGAAAGTCACTTTACTGCAATTATTTAGAGCATGGATTATTTGATAAACAGAACAAGCGGCATTTCCGAATGATTATGTATAAACCTGGTGTGAACAGAAACTGATGGATCCTGTCCAAATCTGACATTTTTGCCTTCAAACATTTATAATTTTGACATATACACCTATTCACGCTGAGCTCTTACTCGTGCAGTGGTAATTTAACCTGCGTATTTCGTCGCCATACCATAGAGCCTGTGTTAAAGGTATCAATCATACAGAAATTTCGATTAGGGACAGATGAAAAAGACTCAACATTACTGAAATGAGATTGCTATCTATGCTATCTGAATTCAATCTCACTAACTTTCTTTTACTATTCATGGTTTACAGAAGTTTCCCTCAAGCATATTAGCATTTTGCTTTTACAAAACGTCTCTCAGAACAGGACTGAAAATGGCCCATGCAAACCCATCTAAGTTCCTAGCTGAAAAAAAGCTGATCTATATACAGTTCACCTTGTCGAAGACATCCCCGGGCCCTGCCGCTCACGGCGCTTAGAACTAAGACGGTGACCCCGAGTTCATGCATTATGAATATTGTCATTCTACTGTGTCATGTCTGATAAATTGGCACTCGGGGCTAAGGAGAAGTTCAATATCCTCTGGCAAAATTGAGTTATGGTTTAACGCCAAGACTGTCTCCTCTTCTGATGACTTTCAGATGAGCAGGATTTATATTAAGGAGACAGATATAATAAGAGAGAAGTCAGTCAGGTCAAGTGGTAGCTTTAGCCAAGAATGATACTGATGTATAAATTAGGGGTGTAACAATGCAACACAATGCAAAAAAATTTAATAATTGTGGGAATTAGTATTCTATTAATAATGCATCTAATACAATTGTATCATCTGAACACCACAGGTCCCAATATGTGCAACCCATGGAGTTAAAATATAATGATCATGCACTGGAGCTGATAGGTCCCGATCACAACGACCAATATTAATTACACATTATACGGATGCATGACCACATTAACACATTTTTATGTGTTAAGTACTCTTCAGTAGCTTTCAAATGACATCAGCCCTGTACCACTGCGATCTACGGTGCCCAAGAAAGAGGTTGCAGATTGCGGGCATTTTAACCGACTTTGGAGCTCTATTTCCAGTTAAAATGGTGTCTCAGGCGCTGCTACAGAATTCATTATATTTCCATCGACCATTTTACCCAGATCAGATACTTTGTGTTATAAATTTACGCATTTATTTCTAACTTATGGTGAACCTGTAGTGCATGTTGTTTACGATATTAAACGTAGTTCATAGTAATGTTGATTTATTTAGATTTACACAGACAAAAATGCACACTGTTTTGCACTGTTTATGCTTCAGACAATAAAATCTTTTCGGATTCTTTTCGGTCATAATTGTTTTTAACTGAAATTTTGTTCAAAATAATCTGAGAACCAAATAAATCAAATCATGAAGACAGAATCATGAATCGAATCGTGACCCCTAGTATAAATGCTACACGAACTGCATTAATGTGCATGCATGTTAAAAATATTTGATTTGCCCCTGACTGACTTTCCGTTCAAAAGGTCTACTGGTGGCACTACCTAATTTATCCAAGGGCCTCATTTATCCAAGAGTGCGTAGAAGTTTTAATTCTGTGCATAAGAAGTGCCAGTATGCACTAGAAAATTGGTATTTATCACAAGTTAGCTGGTTTGACACAGACGTTTACATAAAGAAACATCACCAAATCACCATATATGGTAAACACGTTCCCTTTCAAAGGATGATGTTATGGCTACATGTGTGTTGCCTCAATTATATTTGGAAAAGCTATGATGGATTGCATGAAACCCCATCCCTATTGTTGCCTTTTCTATATTTGAAAATGTAATGTATTGCTGCATAAGTGATATGAATTCATGTAAGATGCGTCTTTATTCTGTGCCTTGTTGTGACCACCATAATCAGCAATTACCATCAAATACACCGACATGATGGACAGGAAGTGGGATGAGCGTTCCTCGTAGTCAGTTTACCCACAATTACGTTGTTCAGGGGTTTGTGGGGGTGTCTGGTCAGTAGTGGTTTTCAATATATGCACATCTTCACACACAAGAAGAACTTGCTCACTCACGCTCTATGCGTATAAACCTTTGTTTTATGATTTATAACCATTTTGAAAATTTCATTTGAATCTAAATCACATCGTTCAATTTGACCAAAATAACAAGTGTTTTGCATATTTGCCCTAATAAATATGTAGTCTGGGCCGTTTCTACCCAAATGTGCAAAAGGTCAACAAAAACTGGTTAAATTAGCACCTGCAATCTGGTTTCCTAAACCTGGAAGTCTCTTATTTTTTTTCCTGCCTGCATGTGTATGTTGATGCGTTCAAACACAGAAAATGTTTGTAGAACCAGGCAAAAGTTACTGTTTTTCTATTTTTAGGTAAGAAAATTGGGGAGCCCTAGTATGTATGCTTGCCAACAGAACCATTTAACTTAATATATTGAGTTCTCAGTTGTGAAATGATAAAAATGTGACTAAAACAAGTTTGTGTGATTCATTCCTGGCAAAGTTACATGACACAGCAATGGCTTTAAACTAGAACTGCTTCACTTTAATACAGCATCATTGTTAAATTTCCACTTATACTACCATCAAATTACAGTAATGGAGTTCAGCTTGCCTACTGTTCATATAATGAATGATTAAATCTCAGTTTAACCCCTAAGTACAAGTGATACTGATAAATCATACACATGGCCAAAGACATGAAAAGGTCAGTCCTGATTATGGTGATCTTAAAGAACATCCAACTATGAAGAACAATTCTGAATACGTGCGCGTGTTACCTGGGAGCCGAAGGTTGACCACGCGGTCGAAAAGGTTTCTCTCAGCCGTCACTCGGTTCAGCACCTGGTTTAGGAGCTGGAGGACAGATATACAAAGAGCTGTCATTAGCTGGACAGTATATGTACTAAAGTACTCTGAGATATGTATGCTTCTCACAGTCATTGGGGTGCAGGTGTGAAAAGCTTTCAGGAAAGATGTTCAGAATAGTGAATGGAGACAGCTATGTATTTAATTTAAACATAAACCTTATGTCTACATCATAAAAATTTGTCAAGAAGCAAAGAAAGAAAGAAAAGCAAAAAAGAGAAAAATGAGCAAGAAAAGAGGAAACCAATAACCTGGCCTCTGAAAGGAATACAAAATCACACTCCACGCATACACATGAACACACCTACAAAGACAAGATGTGTACATAGGTCTTACATGCATCTTACATGCATCTCAAATGCATTAACACAAACAGGAAAACACAGGCACACATGCGTGCACATGCACAAACACACACCTGTCATACAAAAGAAAGTGTTAAAAAAACAAGACCACAAGAGGAATCCCATGAGCAGATTCTTAACAAAGGTTTGTGTTGCACATTGCATATGTGAGGCCAAAAATATTTATCTATTTAATTGATAAATATGAAAACAATTAAAATACTATTAATTGTACCTCCCCAAGAGTGTAAATAGAGTGCATATTAGAGAAGAAGAAGAATATCCCAGCTTGTTAGGAAGTTGGAGTCAGAGTGCAATGTCAGCCATGAAACAGCACCCTTTGAGCAAATAGGGGCTTTGTGCAAGGGCCCAACGGTGGCAGCTTGGTGGTGCTGGGGCTGGAACACCCAACCTCCTGTTTATTAACCCAGAATCTTAAGCAATGAGCCACCGCTGCCACATTATATAGTTAATAATACAAGTACATGGCAAAATTTAGTGGTAAAATATGCATTAAATATACAACTATACCCACTGCTCTGTTACTCTAAACGTAAGGCCACTTTAGCGATCAGGCCAATCATTTGCCTTTACCCACCTGAGCCAAGCGACGGAGCAGGAGCTCGGCTGAGGGTCGGCTCCAGTCCAAGAAGATCTCGGGTACCAGGGTGACGGTCATTTCCAGCACACGCAGTAGACTGACAGACAGGTCGAAGCAGGTGGCACACACTTTCAGCTGCCTTGTGTCCACAAAGTTACGCTCTGGACGCTCTGCTGCCTGCTGGATCTGTCACAAAATGATTCATTACTACTGAATCCATTTATTACCACGACATATATCTTTCATCCTGCTTATGAAGATTCACCAGCTTTTTTATGAGGAACCTGGAGAGCTAGCAACCCTCAATGTATCTACCAAACCTGGAGATCTAGCAATGAAGGGTAGCTTTAACAGCGCTAAATATCAATTAAAAAAATAAAAAAAAGTGACCCGGGGGTTACTACCACTCAGAAAATGTAGCAAAAAAGAGGGTTTACCAATTGTGGATATCTACCAACCTATCTATCGACCTAGGAGAGCTCTTACAAATTTGGAGGCTCTATCATTCCTGCTGGGCTCTACCAAACCCTTAAGATCTACAGACCCTGTAAGCGCTAAAAACTCTGGAAGCTCGGTGCTCTACCAACCCTGAGAGCACTAAAACCTTTTGAGTTTTATCAACCCTGGGAGCTCTACAAATCCTGGTAGCTCTATCAATCCTCGAAGCCCTACCAATCCTGGAAGCTCTATTCATCCTGGGAGCTCTACAAATCAAAGGCAGATCTACCAACCCTAGGAGCTCTACCAACCTACCAATCCTGGGTGCTCTATCAACCCCGGGTGCTTTAGGGAGACAACTGCAATAGCACCAACAGTTAAAGGTCATCTATGCCTTTTTTGTTAGCAGTGTGGTGCTGTTGCTCACTGCTGTAGGTTGCACAAATGACTGGCTTCACTGTTTCATACAAATATAAATCCAAGGAGTTTGAATCCAAGGAAAACTGTTGCTGTGACAAAATGTCCATGTCCTCACGATTCAGCTGGGTTTCTGGTTCTGGTTATACAGGTAAAGTGAGAAAAAAATATCCAAGGCCAGATGACAAAACATTTGATAAACCTATCACTGTGAGCCTCCCAGAAATATCTGGGATCCTACTGGAAGAAGTCAGTACCTGCCCCAATGTCTGACCACTATTAACCAATTAAATCCTACATTAAGTCCTACTTTACATTATTACCAAGGGTTTAGCATGACACACAGCTGTAAGAATAAATGCTACCTAACATATATCTGCTAAGCTCCACAAGAACAATTCCATTGTATGTTCTGCTTACAGAACATACAACGGTCGCATTTCTCATCAGTCCACTGCACCACATTGCTACACCAGCTCTCTATTTTCTGCACTCTAGGTAGGAGGTAGCTAATAAACAACAACTGTGCCCCTCTGAAGATTGCTGCCTTTTAAATTAGGGATCATCAGAGATAAAAGTCACTCTGTAAGAGCTAACCATGAAGTCTGACCATCAAAGCCCAATCAGTAAATGCAGACCTGGTAGGTCTGTCTGCCACAAACACTGCTGTGTTAAGAGAGGCTTCTGGCTGAGCAGAGTGCTTTTCCAGCTCCCCTGCTGGAGCTTAATTCGCTGCCAGACAGACCAGGGAGTCCTGCTCTTTCCCACAATTTCCCAAGAGAGCCTAAAGCTGCCCATTGCTAATAATGACACTGTATGAAGGGCAGGAAGCCTGTTTTCACTTCCGAAATCAGTCTTTATGGGCGTCTTTCTTCTATCGTGAAATCAAATCATAGAGGAAGACAGGACTGAATGTGGAAAAAACACAAGCTCGGAGGAGACGTTGAAGTGGAGGTCATGGATGCCAAGGCATCATTACAGAACGATTGCTTGCATAATTAAAGAGGATCATGTTTCTTTCACATCAGCATGTGCCACATACACACTGGTGATGACACACTGGTGACTCACATGAAAAAGGGTAACGTATGACTGTTATACATATTGAAAGTGGTGGGCACGACCCGCATTTTTTTCATGAATCACTAAAAGTTCTCAGCAAGTGGAAAAAAAGGTTAGTTTATTTTTAATATTTCTCACTATAAGATTACAATAAAAGCCTCTTTCTAGACATATACTTATTTCAAGCGTGTAATTGTCTTGTTCTATTGGAATAGACCAATTAAAAGCACGTATGCTACCACAAATCTACACAATACTGTTTTTGCTTAGCCGCAAATACAAACTGCTTGATCACAAAAACAGTCACCAAGTCCTAAAACTGACTTAGTCATTTGTATGCAAATGGTATTGCTATAAATGGAAAAGACTAATCCACTACACCCACTACATCCACTAACTGGTGACAGTAATGCAATATTATTGAACATTCTTGCTATGAATAATTTAAAGGTTTCAAGCAGTTCAAGTCCGGAGACAGCTGTAATATTTCATTAAACTCCACTGTGACAAGGCCATTTTGTTCAATGCATAGATTTTCTTTAAACTGGCTTTAAACATGCCAGAGGGCAACAAAGGTGCTGACGGACGCTCTCTTACCTCCTGGATCATGCCAATGAACTCTGAGAACGCCCAGTTGAGCTGGTTGAGGACACTGTTGAGGAAACTAGCAGCCATCTCTTTGTCCTGATTCAGGAGCTCCGCCATATGCCTTTGGAGCAGAAGTGATGGACAGGGCTCTGCAACCAATCAAAGAAGAAAATGTTGTTAGATCAAAACAGCTCTTGGCCACACCCAGAGTCCTTACAACTCCAATGAAGCAATAACAGCTAAAAGCTAAAAATAAGGGGCTTGGAAATGGTGTCATAGCTTTGAGCATTGCCTTCTTGACCAGACGACACGGTTTCTCAGTTTTGTTCTCCGGTTTGCATCAACATGATCACACATTGATGTTCCTCTCTTATGCTAATTCAAACAGATTGCAAAAATGATTACACAGGTTTCTTAGGTGGAGAATATAATAATAAATATTTATAAGGGTGAGGTACACTATATGGCCAAAAGTGGACAACTGACCATCACACCCATATGTGGTTCTTCCCCAAATTGTTACCACAAAGTTGTAAGCATACAATTGTCCAAAATGTCTTTGTATGCTGTAGCATTAAGATTTCACTTCAATTGGAGGCTGTTATATAGCAGCAAATGACCGACCAGCTACACGTCAATGCCCATGGTTTTGGAATGGGCACATATAGGTGCAATGTTCAGGTGTCCACATATAGTGTACATTGGCCACATAATGTACAAGTAAGTATTCCAACTAGTAATGTATTTATAGAACAAAGCAAGTTAGTCTAATGGATGTAGTGTATTTACAAAGCAACAACATTTAACGGTAGACTAGTCAACATTATTTACAAAATCGGATCAGTGGTCAGTGGAAATGCATTTGAGATGCACGAAAATGCAACAGCTATCCATCACAATTGTCCATTTAAGGCTGAATCACCTCAGTTGGATGGTATTACCTATTTCATACAAGGCAGGCTCAGACCACAGTATCGCATCATGCATATACAGTGCCCTCCACTAATATTGGCACCCTTGGTAAATATGATCAAAGAAGGCTGTGAAAAACTGTCTTTATTGTTTAACCTTTTGATCTTTTGTTTAAAAAATTCACAAAAATACTCTGCTCTCATGGATATCAAACAATTGCAAACACAAACACAGGTTTATCAAAAAAAATATCTTTGTTAAGTATGTGTGTGCCATAATTATTGGCACCCCTATGAATTCATATGAGAAAAATATATTTGAAGTATATTCCCATTGATATTTAAAAAAAATTTAGTACACCTGGGTTTATTATAACCTTTTGCCATACATCACAGGTATATTCCTTGGACTTGCCCATTGTGATGAATGACTAAGGGATTTTAGCCTATGTGTTACCTGATATTTATACCCCTGTGAAACAGGAAGTCATGGTTGAACAATTTCCTGTTCCTAGTCACCCAGGTGTACTAAAAACTGTAAAAGATCAATGGGAATATACATAAAATATATTTTTCTCATATGAATTCATAGGGGTGCCAATAATTGTTGCACATCCATATTTAACAAAGTTAAGTTGGTTGTTTATATATATACATATATATATATATATATATATATATATAAACCTGTGTTTTGTTTGCAATTGTTTACTCTCCATGAGAGATATTTTTTTTTGTTAATTTTCTGAACAATAGATCAAAAGGTTAAACAAGAAAGACATTTTTTCACAGCCTTCTTTGCTCATATTTTCCAAGGGTGCCAATATTAGTGGATGGCACTATATATCAATAGTAAGACATCGGGGCACATCTGCCAGTGTTATTTCATGGCCTTTATGTGCAGACAAAAGAGCACCTCGGAGCATTTTGGGTAATTCAATACTACCCATGGTAAAGAGTCTGACCTGACATGCTAAAAGCCAGAGAGAGCAATGTGAATGCTCTAAATGAAGCTAATCAGCTGATAGGCCGATGTGGTCCGTTAACACAGAAATAACCTTTATGTTTAATTAGATTGAGTGA
>JANDJT010000114.1:14017712-14029389 GCA_024331685.1 Stegophilus panzeri | reverse complement strand
TCTTCTAGAACTCAATTAATAGATCTTGTATGGTAGCACTACTTGTATTGTTCTCTGCTTGATATATCGCTTTGCTTTTATTTCCTATTTATAAGTCACTTTGGATAAAAGCGTCTGCTAAATGAATAAATGTAAATAAATGTAGAAATGAACGCAAAATCAAGCAAACTCCCCAATATTCAGAGGAGCTTGCAATTTCCCAAATTTAACAGAGATTTTCCGCAGATTTGGGCCAAGATACAAATTGCATCACAAATTCTGAACAAAGCTGCAGCAAAATCAAGCATTTCTGGCTGCAACAATTTCAGAAAACTCGGTGAAATCCTGTACGTACTGATGTTTTTTTTTTGTAACTGTAAATAAGATGCTGAACTGACTCATAAGGCACAAACTGAGCCAAAGGGCGGAGCTGTAGTGCTGCAGTAACGTGCCAAGTTCGGGATATCTGGACCAAAAACCAAAAGGAGAAAATGACACTATAGACACTATAGACATAAAAAAAAAAAATTATATAGTTAGCTAGCATTATTGAATGTCAGCGGCTCACTGAGTTTTACGAGTACGTTTTCAGCCAGAGCATAATGTTTGGTCCTTTTTATTTTTGCTTTATAGTTCTTTTAATTATGCGTAATGTGAAACCAAATACCAAAAACAAACGACCCGATTGCAGGAAGTGTATTTTGGGTTGCGACATTTTTTCTAGATGCTAAATTGACTTGCAAGGCGAATACTGTGCCAAAGGACAGAGCTATAGAGCGTCAGAAATGTTATGCCTTTTGGTTATTGGGACTAAAGAAGCAAAAAGAAAAAGCACTAGATGTCATACACACCATTCCGTCAATGTTGTTGTTGTTGTTTTTTTTTTGGTTTTTTTTTTGGCTCACTTAATTATGTGCAGTGTGAAACCAAACCAACCCAAATAACAAATAAATTGAAAGTAGACAATTTGCTCTGATGTAGACTCGACAAATGGACTAATAACTGTGCAAGAACCTTGGCATGTGATCTAAGAAAAATGTGCATCCAAATGAGCACCTTTCTTAATAAACATATGGCCAGTACAGGATAATCCTTTTTGTTTTAATCCTGTTTTGATCATTTCAGGCTGCATTTGTGCAGTGTTTTTAATAGGAACTGAATGATATATGGGTAGGTTGAAAAAGACGACGGATGCTCAGATCCTACGACGTTATCAGTATCGGTAAATCACGATGATACAGCAGTGTGATAATCTCTCTGTAAATATTTAATAGGAAACCAGCAATTATAAATATGGTGTGATTTTGAACAGCCAAAACCACTTTTCACCAAATCCTTCTCCTTTCAAAAAACATGTAGTTCGTCACTACAAACACAAATTTGGGGCATTTTTTAATCCCCTTTCTTTTATTTCAACTTGTCACCCTCATCACTCAAGAAATTATTGATTGAGACTCCGCTGTTTAGAGAGATTAAGCACAGCAATCCAGCAGAGAAACCTTATTTAGGTAATTTCCAAAGATTCGCAGTGTTACTATCTTTTGTGATGACTTGTCTGTTACAGATTTACATACTGCTACATTCCGATTAAGTGGTTGACCCTTTTCATTGTGGTTTTTCTCTCTCGCCATTTTATTCCAGCTTAGTTTCTTTTTGTGGTCTGTTTTCAGAGATCAGCACTACTATCGCTAAATGTCTAAAAGCTGCGCTGCTAAATTTTTGCTGCAGCTAGATTAATCGTAGTTTATCTGAGATCAATTACGATGGGTTCATAATGAGGTTGAAAAGGTATTTTAACTAGTTATTTATTAGTAAGTGCAAAATAAACACGATTAAAACGGAATCTCATGCAGTTTTAGCATTTAAAAAGTATACAGTCAACTGAAAAAATCTGCACAGTTGTTACTATGATATAATCATAGTAAACGTCACCAGACATTAGGGCTGTCACGATTACTTGATTCAATTCGAGTAACCGATTTTTTTAAATCCTTGATTACAATTTACTGTTTTGAGTATTTGGCAAAATGGCGGAGGCACGGCCAAGGGTCCGTGCAATAAACGACAAAAAATGTCAACTGTGTGAGAGCACTTTACATTAGATGTGAAAAACAATGTTATTGTTTGCAGTCACAGCAAATATGAACTCAAATACCGTAACAGCACATCTTCAATGCAGCAGCACCTCCTGCATCCACAGCTCCTTTTTAAATACAAACCCGTTTTAAATACAAGCCCAAAAACGATGTGTATAATATGTATGATTTGTGTGATATGTAATGATAATGAGTCTTTATTGGTCACGTATACATTACAGTACAATGAAATTCAGAGCGCAGGGTCAGCCATGATACAGCGCCCCTGGAATAGACAGGGTTAAGGGCCTTGCTCAAGGGCCCAACAGTGGCAGCTTGGCAGTGCTAGGGCTTGAACCCCTGACCTTGTGATCAGTAACCCAGAGCCTTAACCACCAAGCCACCACTGCCCCACTGTGTGATATGTATGATATGAATTTAAAAGAAAGTAGATAGAAATGATAAATATCTCTGACGAAATAATGTGAAGTAAACATGTGAATGCATCAATAGTTTTTAAAATGTGCACATTACTGTTCATCACGGGTTTCATAATGTCATGACTCCCAATTCCATGATTACTCATCACACAAATCAAGGAATTAATCAGTGAGTGTGTTTACATGGACAACAATAATCCAATATTAACCTGATTAAGACAATACTCTGATTAAGAAACTAGCATGTAAACAACAATATTTAGTTACTTTAATCCAATTAAGGTCATACTCGAAGTAAACACAAATCGAATTAAGACATGTGGAGTATTCCTGTTTTTGTCGCATTATTGACGTGTATTACAGACATGTAAACACCTTACTCATACTATTAACGTCGTGTGGGAGTTTTCACCGCATTTTGCGACAGGACACATACACACACGGCAGTGCTCAACTGTTTTACGGAAAAAAAGAGAGCACGGCTGCGTCCCAAACCGTGTACTTGCCTACTATAGGCCTGTAGAAGGAGAAATACATGTATCTCGGCTACTATATAGACGGTAAGTACGCGGTTTGGGACGCAGCTCACAGCTTAAAGCAGTCGTCTATTTGCACATACAGCATGACAAATAATTAAATGCATTTGAAGGGTTCATGGAACAATTAAATAAAAACACCTGAAACTGTATACGGTACCATAACGAAGACGAACTGTATGTTGATACGTGAAATTCTGGAGGGAACGTCGGACGGTGTGGCACAGTGACGTAATGACGTGTGCAGTTAATCAAACTATGTTCTATAACATGTAAAACGGGAGCATGAAAGGAGTATTCTAAAAGCAACTCATGTAAACACCTTAATCACAATATAGTCTTATTCAGAATAAGGTCAATAATTAGACTACTGCTGTCCATGTAAACGTAGTCACTGTAGCATTTCTATCGTAAAACAGCGGTCAAATGTCAAACAGTAAGTGATGGAACC
This sequence comes from Stegophilus panzeri, assembly GCA_024331685.1. NCBI lineage: Eukaryota > Metazoa > Chordata > Actinopteri > Siluriformes > Trichomycteridae > Stegophilus > Stegophilus panzeri. The sequence goes on along the minus strand of JANDJT010000114.1, from coordinate 14,025,908 downwards.
TCTCGAATGATATATAATTAAAGAATAATTAAATAATATATTAAATCACATTTTGTTGTTTAACAGTATTGTTCGATAATATTATGACATGCCTTATTTTTATGGGGTGGCTGTGGATCAGGTGGTAGTGCGGGTTGTCCACTAAGCGTAGGGTTGGCGGTTCGATTTTCAGCCCACATGACTCCACATGCCGAAGTGTCCTTGGGCAAGACACTGAACCCCAAGTTGCTACCGATGGCAACTTAGCGCCTTGCATAGCAGCTCTGCTACCATTGGTGTGTGAGTGTATGTGAATGAGACACAGTGTAAAGGGCTTTGGATAAAAGCACTATATAAGTGCAGACCATTTACCATTTATTTAATCTTATTTTTGTTACTTTTTTGATACAAGATATGTAATCACACTGCCACATTATTATTATGTCATTATGTGTTTTAAAGTCCTTTTAAAGGCATCTTAGATTTTGGGTTTGTTTTTTTTTTACAATAAAGTATTCTCTTTTCTTTTTTTAAAAAAAATGCTAAGCATGATGTATGTTCACTATTTTTATTGTGAATTTTAAAAAATCTGATTACTTGAGTAATCGTCAGATTACTCGATTAACAATAATCATTGACAGGGACAGCCCTACTAGACATTACGGTTTAGCAATGTGACCTGATCATCACACCCATATACTGGCCTTCAAACTGTTGCCACAAATTTGGAAGCACACAATTGTATAAAATGACTTTGTATGCCGTAGCATTACAATTTCCCTTCACTAGAACTCAGAGGCCCAAACCTGTTACAACATGGTTTGCCAAGTTTGGAGTGGAAGAACTCGAGTGGCCTGCACAGAGCCTTGACCTCAACCCCACTGAACACCTTCGGGATGAATGCGCATCAACAAGCACGTACGGGTGTGACTGTCCATATATTGTACTATATGGACAATCTACGACAATAGATAAGAATATTTAAAATGATATACAAGGTTAGTGAGGGGGCAGTTTTAAAAAATTTGGGAAAACAGTGAGAGCAGTATCGAAGAGACAGAAAAGTAGACAGACGATCCAAAAGTAAAGTGGATTTACACCAGGGAAGAGACAACAGGGACTCACTCTGCAGGCTGGGCAGGTTGGCATCCTCGGGCTTGGTTTTGAGCAGGTGAGGCAGCCGTGTGTACCTGTAGCCAAACCCACAACCCTTTTAAAAAAAAAAAAAAAAAAAAAAAAAAACAGAGTGTAATAAGTGATCATGAAAAATCAGACATAGTCAGATTGAACTGCATTAGACTGAACTCTAAACAGACAATCTGGATTATAGCATGTACGGAGTAAAACACTTGGCAGCATGCTACTACAGGAAAATAATCAACAACCTGATGCGAAGCATAGTTATTGATACCAACGTCCGTGAAACAAGTTCGTATCCTTCATCGCTTACGTTACAGCAGCTATAAAACACTGTTCTCTCACCAACCTCTTTTCTAGCATCCGAGTTCATTACAGTAGAAAAACACTATTAAGAATAGTCCCAATTTGTCATCTGCAGTGATCTCTCTACACTACACAATGTAGTTTGCACTAAAGCTATCCATGTGTGTATGAAGGTGGATAAGCCAGCGGACCGCAGTGTTGAACTTGAGGATGAGCGCCCCTGGCCCTACCTCGGTAACATGCTTCAATACACTGGAGGAAGCAAAGACTGGGATCAAATGAAGCATCATCTTTGTCTTCCCAAAAAGAATGAACTGCAACTAATTTGAATTTATGTTGAGGTAAATTTTTATTAATTTGCTAACACTGCCAACATGATTATATTAACCTTAGGTAGCCTCTTGTTCTTTGCTAGTGCCAGGTTAGACTAGCATCGATTTCCTGTAGCTACGCTGGTTAGGCAGCAATTCCAATTCTAGCCAATGGTAAATACTGGTTATTTACAGGATATTTTACTTCTGATTAATTCATTAGTAAACCGGGACTGAATGACTTTTGACTGTTTAACCCTCTTTCATCAGTTAAAAATACTCGAATACATTTAGACACTGAGATGTTTTCTTTTTAGCTGGATACCTCCACTTTTAATTGAGTAAGATTGTGAAACATTATTTATGTAGTCATTTATATAGAATTTCTCAGTGCTTTTGACCAGTCACTTTATGGAATGTACACCGATCAGTCATAATATTAAATCCACCTGCACCACAAAAACAGCTCTGAGCCATCGAGGCATGGACTCTACAAGACCGCTGAAGGTGTGCTGTGGTATCAGGCGCCAAGATGTTAGAAGCAGACCCTTTAAGTCCTGTAAGTTGTGATGTGGGGTCTCCATGGATCGGACTTGTTTGTCCAGCACATCCCACAGATGCTCGATCGGATTGAGATCTGAGGAAATTGGAGGTCAAGTCAACACCTTGAACTCTTTGTCATGTTCCTCAAAACCTTCCTGAACAATTTTTGCAGTGTGGCAGAGCACATTATCCTGCTCAAAGAGGCCACAGACATTAGGGAACACCGTTGCCATGAAGGGGTGTTCTTGGTCTGCAACAACGTTTAGGTAGGTGGTATGTGTCAAAGTAACATCCACATGAATGCCAGGACCGAAGATTTCCCAACAGAAATCTTGCCTTCTTCCCATAGTGCATCCTGGTGCTTTGATTTCCTAGCATAAAAGTGTGATGAGTTGTTTTGGGGGATGAGGGCTACAGGGATTCAACAAAACAACCACATCTGACCACATCACCTTCTTACACATAATGACATAATGGGTTTGGAATTAGACAGAAGCTGCAGAGAGGACGAAAGAAAGAGAGAGGGATGAGAAAGGAGGAAAGAACAGAGACGTGAGGACGGATAAGTGGGGAGAATGTGTAGACAGAGATGAGAAGAAAGGGATGAGGAAGACGTTAATGGGAGAGATGAGGAAGGATGGAGGTGTAGAGATGGATATGGATGGCAGGATGAATGGATGAATGAAAGGATAAGGAGAAAGGGATAGGTAGAGATAAGAAAGATGAGGTGATAGTAAGGAGGAAGGAGGTACGAGGAAGAGAGATAAGATAAGATAAGAAAGGAGGTGAGAAATGAAAGGGAGAATGGATGAGGAAGAAGGGGATGAGAAAGGAGGATGGAGTTATAAGAGGGGAAGGAAGGGATGAGGAAAGAGGTATGAGAAGAGAAACGGAGAAGGGATGAAGAAGAGGAATGTGGAAGAGGGATTGGGAAGGAGGAAGGAGTTATGAGAAAACAAAAGGGAGGGGTAAGGGAAAGGGATGAGGAAGAAGGATGAGAAAGAACGATGAAGAAGAGGGATGAGGAAGGACAATTGATCTATAAGAAAAGAAAGGGAGAAGGGATGAAGGAAGAATGAAGAAGGAGTTAGGGAAAAAATAGGAAGAAGGGATGAGGAAGGAGAGATGAAGCAGTTATGAGAAACAAAAGGGAGAAGGGATGAGGAAGAAGGATGGGGAAGGGGGAGGTATGAGAATAGAAATTGGAGGAAGTAAGAGAAAAGAAAGGGAGGAGGGATGAAAAAGAGGGACGAGGAAGAGTGCTAAGGAAGCAGGATGAAGAAGGAGGGATAGGAAAGGAAGGATAATGAGAAAGGGATCTCACCCTCCACAAGCGGACGAGAATCCAGTTAGTCTGAGCCCACGGTCGCTGTTCATATGGCGCCAACAGGTTCCTCATCATAGCCACCCGCCTAAACAAAGGTCAAAGGTCATATGTGATCGCTAGTAAATACAAATCTATGTCAGATCTATATCCATCACTGTTCTACATATTACCCATAATTCTACACACCATCCAGCCTGTACAAAATGGTGGACAAGAGAAGGGGCCGTTTAAAGACAAATAATATTTCTGAATTTATTTTTGGTTGGTGTCGTCACAGAATATTTGATTCCTTTTCGCCTAATGGACTTCAGGGTTAGTGATGGTTAGCGTATTTTGGTAACCAGGCAGCAAGATAATGTGCGCAGCCATCAAAGCCTGTCTCAAACCTTTACTTTACAGGTTCCTTTATAGCCATCGTTATAAACACTGCCTTAGAGGAAAACTGACTTATTAGACAGGAAGACATCAAGGCATCCTGGCCTTCTGCTTTAGACACCACGAGAATCTCAGCATGTCACAATCCAAGACATTTCCATAAATGCCAAATCCACTTCTCACATTGCATTAATTTGAAATCCTCAGCAGGATAATGTACAAAATAGCTAGCACCTTGTTGGTGAAGCTCTGCTTTAATAGCTTCTGCAGGTGAGCTGGAGCACTGTGTGTGTGTGTGTGTGTGTGTGTGTGTGTGTGTGTGTGTGCCTGAGGGGATTATGGGTAATGTACTCACTGCTCCTCAGAGATCCTCTCCACAGCTCTGAGAGAATGTGGGTAGCACACGTAGCTGGCCAGAGCCTGCATCAGTGAATCTTTAATATCTGCAGATGAAGAGAAAAAACACCCGATTAGCAAAAAAAAATAAATAAATAAATAAACACACATTTCCACCTACATACAGTCATTTTAAGTTTATTACTGCAATTAAATCTTCACTCTCATGCTCGCTTTGAAATTAGGACAATCTTCAAAGGCTGCCGCTGCACATTCAAATAAACCTAAGAAGAATTTGAATTGTGACCCCAACCTAGCATGCTCACTGATTCAACAATCAACTCAAGGCAAAATAATTACGTTTAATCCTGTTATAAAAGGCTAGACCAATGAACACATGCGCATGCTGCACTTCGGGTGTAAACACAGACTTTACTGAGAACGCAGGAGCGTAAAGAAGCACAGGAAATTAAATCAATAATATCAACAACGCGCATGTCATAAGATACATTACGTCCAGAGACCCAAGTATAAAAGCTCGACGGTATCTAATTCCACATCTATTAACATTCATATCTGATCACGCACGACCACATTGTGCCAAATAGCTTCAGAAATCAATTTCCCCCCCACATTCATAGCAGGCAAGCTCGCTGCTTGTTTATCACTCGTGAAAATGACAAAAAAGCTGTGCTACTGCGATACAGATATTGTTATACAGCTAAACTGTAGTTAGAAGATTTTTTTTAAAATTAATTAAGTAAGAATGGTAAACAAGTAAGCATGTAAAGAAGTCAGTAAGTTAGTAATAAATACACTATATGGGCAAAAGTTTGTGTACACCTGACCATCACACCCATATGTGGTTCTGCCCCAAAGTGTTGCCACAAGATTGGATGCACACAATTATCTAGAATGTATTTATATGCTGTAGCTTTATAATTTATAAGAGGCCCAAACCAGCATGTTCCAGCATGACAATCACTCCTGTACACAAAGCGAGCTCCATTAAGACATGATTTGACAAAGCTGGTGTAGAAGAACTCGAGCGTCCTGCACAAAGCCCTGACCTCAACCCCAGTGAACACCTTTGGGATGAACAGGAAAGCAGACTGTGCCCCAGACCTCCTCACCTGACATGAATGCCTGACCTCACTAATGCTCTTGTGGCTGAATGATGATCTCACAGCCATGATGGTCGGGTGTTCACATACTTTTGACCATATATTGTAATTATTAAGAAAGAAAAAAGATCAAAAAACAAATAAATAAATAAATTAAGTAAGTAAGGGAGTAAGGAAGGAAGGAAAGGACAGTAATATTAATGTAAGTAAATAAGGTACGAAATTAAAGTTATTAATTAACTAAAGGAAGTAAAGTAAGTACGTACGTACGTAAGTAAGTAAAGCAAGAAAGTAAGTAAGAAAAGTAACTAAATTAAGCAATTAAAGTAAGGAATAAGTGAAGGAAATAAAGTAAATAAAAAATAAGTAAGTAAGCAAGCCAGCAAGGAAGGTAAAGAAAGTAAAGTAAGTAAGTAAGCAAATAAAGGAAATAAGTTATTAAGAGAGTAATGTAAGCAAAGTAAACAAGGAAGGAAGGAAATATGGAAAGTAAGTAAGTAAATAAAAAGAAAGTAAATAAATTAATTTAAGTAAATAAATGAGTAAAGTAAATAAGTAAGTAAATTTACTAAATGAGTTTACAAATTGCATTTTTGTACTCAAGAAATTCCTAAAATTGCTTTTATATGTATTTTTTACCTGCATTACTCCCATGTCCTCCCACCATTCTAACTAGTCCAAAATAAAGTTATGTAGCCAGCTAGCTAACCTTTAGTACTTGTCACAGATAGAGATGACTTTTCTATCTGATTCTCAATTCACATTTTTATTATTCCTAATAAATTTTAATTTATTAGACATCAGCCAAACTTGTAAAATAACTTAACAATCCTAAACTCTTGTATCATATTCACCTTTTGATCTCAAACCCAAATGTCTTTGGTGTACAGCACAAACAAAGGTATGGGCCATGCCGTTCCAATAGTTTTGGACAGGACTGTATTCTGAGTTTGATGTGATTGGAAGTACAGAAGTGCAAATGGCCTTCACAAAATTACAGAAAATCATGCAAACAGTTTCACGTCGCCCGAGAGGAGAACTATATATGAAGCATTCATTTGCGTGAAAAATAGGCCACAAAAAGCACAGGCTATATTAGATTTTTTTTTTTTTTTTTTTTTTTTAAATTCCCATTAAAATAGCTGCCTAACAGATTACCCGAACATTTTTGGCTCAGGTTCTTTTTGTACCCTTCGCTGCAGGTAATGAAAATAGATAGGACATTAGGAGAGATAGATCAGGGGTATTAGAGGAAAATGAGGGAGAGAGGGAGAGAGAGAGAGAGAGAGAGAGAGAGAGAGAACAAGAGCGAGTGAGAGATGAAGGGAGAAAACGAGGTGAAGCATGATGAGAGATCAGATGAGAGGGAGAAGGACGAGAGGAAAGAGGGAAAGAGAAAGATCTCAAGAAAGAGCTTGTACATCAACTTAAGTACAAGAGGAAGCTTACGAGCAAATGCAATATTTGCCACATAAATCATAATGGGTCTGCTTTTATTACACCCGAGTGTGGGCTACGATGATGTAATGAACTGAGTCCTAAACTGAGATTAGGAAATATGCAGGGGATATTTCACAAGGGAACATAAACACATACCCCACACACACATACACACACCTACATATAGGTAAGAGCAGCTCTGTTTTAAAATATTTATCCCTGAGCTAACGTCTATTGCAGTGCCATGGCTTTACCTGTGCCCACGATGCGCGGGTCTGCAAAGTGCTTAGCGAGGATAGCAGCGAGCTGAGTGAGCGTATCCTCATAACCTGTATGACAAACACACACTTGTTAAATAAAAGTGAAGTCAAAAGAACTCGCAAAACACTGTAGCAGTGGCCTCAGGATGCCAAGTTACATGCCGCTCCACCATGTTTATAAGGCTCTGAAGGAATAACTTACACGCAAATGCTGGTGACACTAATAATAAAAAAATTATTATGCATGTTAGATCATGCTAAGTGATCATTCACTGTCTATCAGGGTTCAGGGAATTTACATCCTTATCCAGCATCACTGTGCAAGTCCTCACTGAGCTGCTCGGTGTGTTTCTACTGTACCTTGGAGCTCCTCCATGCTGTTGGAAGGGCTGAAGTAGTTCTTAAGGGCACTGTAGCTATTCATGGCCACGTTGAGGTAGAACTCGGGGGTGAAGGCAAACAACGAGCCCGTGTCATCGGCGTGCTCGATGGTGCAGATGCACACACGCAAGAGCCAGTAGATATCCAGCATCTTCTCCTACAACACACAGATTTTAGCAAAGATGCATTATACACTGGGTTTATAACATTCATTCAAATTTAAATTACTTGCGCCCCCTCCAATACACAGATCAAATCCCAAATGGCTTCCTCTTTAGAAAACACATATACATAGGGTATAATAATAATAATTATGGCTTTGTAGAGCATACATAGTGCATAACATGGCCAATAGAATGAGAAGCCAATCTTATGTACTTCAGTGACTTCAGGTTCAGAAGCATTTTTTCTTTGTTGAGGTATATTGAGGTATATAAATTTTGTTTACTAGAAAGTTGGATCTTAAAGATTTTACAATATGTAAATATTCAGAAAATTCTAATAGTGTTTGAAAAGTGAAATTTGTTCAGCCCTGATAGATAGAAACATACATACATACATACACGCATACATACATACCAGTCCATCCAGGATTTTGCAATTATGCGATCACAGAAATGAATGCAAAATCAAGGAAACGCTACAATATTAGGAGGAGCTTGCAATTACTGCTTTAC
>JANDJT010000114.1:13993019-14009313 GCA_024331685.1 Stegophilus panzeri | reverse complement strand
GGGGGGGGAGAAAAAAAAAAAAAAAAGATGTTAGGAGTTTTTAAAAAGAAAAACAGATTATCTACCGGAAAAGGTTTCAAAAAAGTGGCACCTTTTTCTCTCAGGGAAGGTGATTTTTTTTTTTTCTTTCCAATCCTAGCCTAGCTAATTGGTTTCCCGCTGACTTCTTTTGTAGGGCTGGAAATTGCAGAGTACTGGAGGTGGACAGGGCTTTGTTATGCCCTATAGGGACTCAGGGGGTAATGTAAGCACCAGTGACATTAAGCCTTTATTATTATGCTGTGCTATCGTCATAAAAATAGACTTCTCTCAAGTGCAAAACGATACATGTATAAAGCTCGATGGCTTATGGTATTTGCAGACTGGGAACAATGAACACGACAGTCCTAAATTGTGTCTACCGTTTCTGTAGCAAGTGTTCTAGGAAGCGTTAGATGTTTAAGCAACTCACTGTCCTCTTCTGTCCTCTGCTCCACAGGCAGAGTGCGCACTTTGACCTTTTCCGGCGGGGCCAAAGGTCGCCGTGGGGTCATGAGGCTGACTGCGGCCGTACTGAGGAAACGATTGGCTCGGCCCAGAGTGGGAGAACTCAGCCAGCTCGGCCTGGCCAAAGCGCCGCCCATCGCTGCTGCACCAGACGGCCTCTTAACAAAAACACACACAAGCACAACTCCATAACTATTAGCCCCCTTAACGATGATGCGCAATAAAAGTCCGAGTGGTCCGTTAGAGGACGAGGCACAGAGCAGCTTTTACCAGATGATTATCGTAAAGGTTCCGATAATTCTGAAAACGATGTTTAGTAGCAAAGAATTGCAGTACGTAAAAAATTTAACTATTTACATTTAAAAATGTATTTAAATAAAAATAAATATACAATGCCCCCAATATGTGTAAGCTCAAAATATCACTTCTTGCTTAGCGTCATTATTTTATACAGTAATTTATGTATATGGCCCATATTTATACAGTTAACCATGTAATTGTAGGAATGATAAAGAGATGTTTTTTTCTAGCATTTTTAGAAGGAGTCTCCACTACCAGCGCTTTGTAACAGTCAGAGGCAAAGATGGTAAAGAGGTTTTCTACCACGGGAAAGTCTTAAAGTCCAAACAACATTAAATGTAACTGAACAGATAAAAAAAATAATATTGTGTTACTCTTTAATACACATATATATATATATATATACAGGAAAATAAAACACTTCATGATGTGCCATTACTGGAAAATAGTCAGGGTGGCAACAGTAACTGCGCCTTGTGTCAGGTCATATCATATATCGCACCACCCCATCGTTGATAAGTTTCCTATAATAGCACACCCTAAAGTGTATTTTATCTTATGAAAAGGCAAAAGGACATATTTTAACAGAAACATATATAATTAAAGGAAAGTAAGAAAATCAGTTGCAAAACCAAGTTATATGATACGAAGGAACAAATAATACATCCAAATACACCGAATATTTGAATGCTCCCTTTCTGCACCGTTTTCCATTCACACGCATTCGCATAAAAGCAGAGAGGTGAAAGAGGCTTTACCTGAGCAGCTCCACTTTCATCATCCTCGTCTAGATCGTCCATAGACGCAGCCTGGATCTCCGCAGGGTCGATAATGATGTTGGCTTTAGCCGCCAGGTCGTCTGCATAGATTAACACACACACACACACACACACACACACACACACACACACACACACACACACAAGCAGTATGTGACTGTTCTAGCTTTCTCAGCTTCATTAGAGGTATTCCTTTCTCAATGAACAGAAGGTACAGCATTGGACACGCATTATATTCTGTCCCTTTAGGGAACCTGACAAAATAGTTGCACACCAAGACTTTATTAGTGGAAAAAAAATTCTAAATTCACACACATAACCATGTATTATTCATTGTGTTTGTTTGTGTATATGTGGAGCAAAATAAAATCAATACTCTGCATGTCATGCATCATTGTGCTTTTGAGACGCGCCTTGGGAAAAATTGTGTACTACTACTTTTTGGAGATGCCTTGCTGATTGAACAGTCTAGCCAAGCTCTCAGTATTAAAACTATATATTAAGAGTAATAAACGTTCCTGCATGAACACACACAACAGTCCTTCTACATTTATTTCAGCAGCTATATGCTTGACAGTAATATTAATACGAAACACAAACAGCATTATGTAAATGTATGGAGGTTTAAGTGTAGTACAGGTGAAGAGGGTGACTCGCAATCGTGACGATACAACACAAAACTCCTACTGAAAGTCGACCAAGTTATGAGTAATGGGATATATGACTAAAATATACTGCAATCAGAAACATGCTGATAATCCTTTATTTACATTTACATTTATTCATTTAGCAGACACTTTTATCCAAAGTGACTTACAAATGAGGAAATACAAGCAAAGCAATATATCAAGCAGAGAACAATACAAGTGCTACCATACAAGATTTATAATGGAGTTCTAGAAAAGCAAAGTGCGCAGAGTAAAGGTGTAAGTGCCAGAGTAAGTTTTTTTGGGGTTTTTTTAGGATAATGTGGGGTTGGCGTTTAAGGGTTTAGTTAGGTGTTCACAGAAGAGGTGGGTCTTTAGCTGTTTATTGAAGATGGTAAGAGATTCTGTGGTCCGGATTGAGGTTGGAAGTTCATTCCACCACTGAGGAACAATTAGTGTGAAGGTTCTAGAAAGGGACCTTGAGCCACGCTGATTAGGTACTACTAAGCGTCGGTCATTAATCGATCGCAGATTGCGTGAGGGAACGTAAACCTTCAGTAGAGAGTTGAGATAGGAGGGTGCTGTTCCAGACAAGGTCTTGTACGTGAGCATCAAGGCCTTGACTTTGATGTGGACGGCTACAGGAAGCCAGTGGAGGGAGATGAAGAGGGGTGTGACATGGGTCCTTTTGGACTGGTTGAAGATGAGGCATGCTGCTGTATACCGTATACAGTTTATACCGTAATATTCAACCTACAATATTCAATGAATGAATGAACGAACTGATTAAAAAAAATTTAATTGAATTTAAAATATTTTTTTTAATTGTAAAAAAAAAAAAAAAAAAAAAAAAAACCTTTACTTCAAATAAATAAAAATTTTAAGATAACAAGAATGAAGTAGTATGAAGAAAAATGTATGATTACTAAAAATAAAGTATATCAATTGTCTTTAATCTCCAATCAGCTACATGTTACTTCTCCCAAAACCCATTGCCAAAAACAACTACTTCTCCTTTCCTCACATAAACACATCCTTTTCTGATTAGTTTCACTGTAATTACTGAATAAAATCAATAAAGTTAATAATTGAGTTATTTTCTCAGTGTGATTCTTTTGGTAATTGTTTTATGTCTAAAATATCCATTTTATGTATGTTGAATGTCAGTGTTACAGACACACATTTATATTTATTCATTTAGCAGACGCTTTTATCCAAAGCGACTTACAAATGAGAAATGAGAAAATACAAGATATATTTTGGCAAATGTGGACTCCTCTTTTGTAATATATCGTAAAACTACTTATATATGTTCATCCACTAATCAAATGATGTACTTTACTATTTGTTAAGTCAGATCACACAAGGTTTAGCAAGTACAGAGTGGCGTGACTTTTCTTCTGAGAACATTTCCACCAAAAAAACCCGCCATATAACATTTCCTGCCTGTATCATCACCAAACCCTCTGTCAAGGCTGATGTGGTGTGATTTGCAAGCCTGAGGAGAAAATTGAACTGGACTGGTGACATGAGGAATAATGTTTAATTTACATGGACCATGTAAAAATCTTCATTACACCTGAGCAAGTGACCTGTCAGAGACCTTTGCTATGGCACCCGGCAATAAATCTGCGCAAGTGTAAGGGTTATAAATTAGAAGGGGATGTTTTCTTTATTGTTGAGTTGGTTTGCCAAGAAGTGTGGAACAACAAGGACTCGCGTGGTTGTAAATTCAGCCCCGAGCAAAGAAGCAGGCTGCATGTGCCAAGCTCATCTAGGAAGCAGTGGGATTTTCCATAAGGCTGGAGTTTATCTTGGGTTTATTCCATTGCTCACCTACAGGCTGAGAAGAGCTGAATTAAATCAAGTGATTTACACTGGGGGGCACGGGCAAATAGGACATTAAACTTAATGAAGAAAGTAAAAAGGTTAGCGAAGGAACATGGCAGCCCTCGATTCAAGCTCAAACTGTTTTCATTACTTTGAGGTAACAGCAGTTTGGATAAAGTTGGAGGAACAAGAAACTACATAAGCTGGATCAGACTCAAATTATGTTTGGACCTAAACTCCATTTGATACCTTCCATTTATCAACCCAAACTTTAAAACTCAATCTAATATAATGAGACCAATCGAGACAAGCGCATGTAGCCAAACCTGCAGAGGAAAACAGCCATCAATAACCATTATCAGAAAAATCGCCAACGATCATGACAACGATGATGTTGTGAAAGAATCGAAGCCGGCCTACAAACCCATCAGAGAAAATCACTACGACAAGATGCAGCGTGTGAAACACCACATTTCAGTCATTTAAGTGAATAAAAAGGGCACAAAGATTTGAAGGGGAAAAAAAAGACAGAAAGAAAGGCCAGGATAAAAAAAAAAAAAAAATTTTTTTTAAATCCCGGGCTGCCCTTAAATACAAATCGATATCATCAAGCGGCGAGAGAGCGCAAAGTTCATGTTTCAGATGCCTTTCTATTCAGCATATTACAGAAGATCCACATCAACTCCGAAACTATGAACAGAATGCAAATAGGCATTCAATCAGCTTTTCTCTGTCAAAATCATATTTAAGTGCCGAAAACAATGGAAACAATCAGAGGCATCTGAAAGAACTCAATCAGGAGACGACAGCGGCAAATTAGCTAGCCGGGAAAATCTGTTTTTCCAAACGAGACACTGAAGAGACATCACGTACAAGTAATCAAGAGTTTAATCAAGTATCAAAAAAAAGTGGATGAATATTGGAAAACTGAGGAACATGCTTATGCTTGTATTGTGAAGTATAGGAAATAAGAGGTTTAGTGATTGTTGAGCAATAATGAAACCATTTTTTGTTTTGAAGTATGCAAAAAAAAAAAAAAAAAAAAAAAAAAAAAAAAGGGTAAAAGTGTGCTTATATTTCTTATGTTTTCCACACAGAACATATTTTCTAAAGTTTTCTAAAGTAAACACTATTGGTCTTTTCATGACTTCATGATTTGTTTTTTTATTTAGCTCAGTTGGTTTCACATTTGGTGCTCTAAGTGTTCCTTGACTGGACAGGAATCGGATAGTCTGATTGGCTCTTTCTGTTTGTTCACAGAGAGTTTTTCCTTTGCACATCATGCAAGTGCATTGTATTCGAAAAACATATATAATAGGCATGCTGATTTTACAGACAGGTGAATAAACAAACCACTTCTGACATTTCTATGCACGGTACTCAATTTAAAGGTGCATTAGGTAAGATCTGTCAATTTCTTTCAAGATTAGGTCTTTAACAGTTAAGTAGATAGACAAGTAGGTCGATTAGATGTTTGAAATTTTAAAAAAAAATAAATTTTTAACTCCTTGAGCCCACCCCTCATTCCCACCCATGTTCACAAAGCTCCACCCCAGAGACCCATGATGACCCGTAGAATAAAGTGTCTATTAAATGATTGACAGGACGCACATCCAAACATCAACAAGGATTCCGGACTGGGGTTAAAACTTTAGAGTTTATTATGTTTTACATATCAGGTTAGTTCCACAGTTATTCTTTGATTTTTCAGTATTACCACTAAAACCTGGTACTTGGTTTAAATTTATGAATGTAGAATCATTTATTGACTACCAAAGTTTGTTAAGAACTAGGAAGATGAAATGGTGGCCTATGGATCTCTATGTTTACTCTGGTCCCAATCCACACTCTAAGTTAGATTTAAATTGCAACAGTTTCCCTGTCTCATTGTTGTTTCGATCACTACAAGCATTGCTTAAGTGCCGTTTGTTTTGGGTTCATGTCATGTGTTGCTGTTAGTCCTGTTTCCACTGTCTTACAGTTTCTCTATGTACTGTACTCCCTGCTGTTTGTGCTTCTTGTCGCGAAATCTTATCGTGCATTTTTAAGCATTTTTAACTTTAAGTCCATGTTTTGGTTTCTTGTTTTTCGCTGTCCCGTTTTTTTTTTGTTTTTTTATTCGTTCTTGTAGGATCAGGAATTACTCGTGTGTGATGTTGCCTACCTGTGTTTTCACTCATGCTACAGACTATGAGAATGTAAGCAAGGAATCAGTACTGAAAAGCAGAACTTTATAAACAAGAAGTAATTTTAGCATTTTACATTCAGCTCTGCTTTTCCGCTGCATTTTTTTTTCTCCCTGTGGTTGAAAATCAAATGCCATGCACTACATAAGCCATTGTGCTATACCCTAGGCAGAACGCATGAAATATAACTGTAATATTGCTTTGTAAATTAAAATTTTCAAATCAATGTGATGTAATAATCTTGAACTGAATGTTGTTACCCATTATAAATACATTATGGTATTTCCAACCATTGTAATTAGCATTGATAATGAATACAAAAGATAGGAATACAAATAAAGAGTGTGTGAGGTGTTTACTTGGGGGTGGTTTGAGGCTGGCCCACAAACAGTATTCATATATACATAAATTCGTATTATCTGTATTAAGATACAGATAAAAAATACATAATACTTATAAAACTTAATATAAAAATTTTCATTTTGTTGTGTTTTTAGACTACTTTAAATTTACTAGTAGTATTTATTTATTAATACTACTATTTACTTAGTATTTATAAGTAATGTAATTACATTTAATATTTGCTATTTTTAGGATTTGTTTGTATTGTTTTTTTTACAAGAGTATGAAATGTAAGTTTAAGGAGTTAAAAATCCATAAGCATGGTCTGTAAGGTCTAAAGATGAAACGTAAATAAGTTTTAGAGGTACACTACATTTAATTTTCATTTATATTCCCAAGAAAAACGCATACTCTATAACACCCCTGTAGCTGCTGCTCTACTCTGAAATGTTATATGCATTACATGTGTAAATGTTGTTATAATAGTGCTATGTTTTTTAATACTATTATTTTTTGCTGCTGTGATTGTTGTTGTTGTTGTTGTTGTTGTTATTGTTGTTACGGGTCAAGCACCAATGGTGCGTTTGCACCCTATTGTAATTGTATGTTTTCTTATCACACATCCACATGACAGTCAATAGTAGTCAATGCACAGAATGCTTCGTCAGCTTTTTATAAAAATTTGCCACACTAATAGAGCTCTCTATCGCCACCAACAGGGCAAGTTTGGACATGTGTTTGCAATAATAACTTGCAATGCAACATTATAGCAAAAAACAAAAACAAAAAAAACAAAATAAATAAAAAAAACAATTCCACTTTCGCTTCTCCTCCTACAAATTTTGTTCAATCATCACAACCCAAAATTTGTTGTTGTTTTTTTTTTAATATTTATACCCCAAGAAGTTTTGTCTAAATGCACCTCTAAGGGGCACCGCAATTCAAAAATGAGCAAAACTGTTCCTAACGTTTGAGCTGCTCATTATAAACTCAGTATTGCAAAAGAGGAAGTCAGCCATTTTGGATTTTAACAAAAACTTAGATTTTTTTTTTGCTTTTTCACCTAGAATCTTTGTGATATGTGAAGCATTGCACCACTGTCAGTCCATGCTGAATAAAACCTCTGTCTCGGATTTTTGATATTCAGCACGGGTCATCCATAATGTAGAAACAAAACTGATCATGAAGCAGGAAGTGAAGCCATATCTCAACAGTGGACTGATATATTGTCATCAAATTTAGTATATCTCAATGGCAACATGGAATGGAAGCAATGATGGCCCAATGATTTCTGGTCATCCTCTGTCACTAAAGAGTGAGGCCAGAAAGTGCTTGGCCCCATAATCGCTGCAGCAATTTTATTTATTTGTTTGTTTATTTTAAACAAAATATTTTAAAAATACCAGTCACAGGCTGTTCTTTCTTTCCCTGCCCCCCCATATAACGTATACAACTATATAAAATCCCCTTGGCGTTACATTCAGACCTCTTCATAGCCTACCTTCTAACCTACCTTCAGGAAATACCCATCTGCATTTGAGCCATCCTAACCGACGTTGGCATGCATCTCATCCCCATCAGCTTGCGAATTTTACGAGGTCACAAATCAAAACAGAGCAGCCTCGCTTCCTCCTGATGGCGGGTGAGCAAGGCCGACTCAGATTGCGCCGAATGATCCCGGGTATTGCATGATGCACTCACTCTCCATTTGCTAATTAATCGACAGCGTTTCGATCCACATCACTTTGCTAGAAGTGGCGAGAAGATCGATAGGAAAGGGACAAAAAGTGCTGCAAAAGTTTCACATGAAAATGAACGTAATGTGTGCCTCAGAGTGCTTCATTCTGTCTTATTGATGATCTGAAAAGTACAGCTAAACTGCTCAAGTGCCTCAAAGCAACCATTTCAAGATTGGTCTACAACATAGACAAATACAACAATCTTCTCAATTTCTTTTTTGAAATTATATTAAACCATGACACACATGGAAATACATGCAAATTATAAACAGGTATTATGTAGACTGACCAGGTTTCCCTCTCCATTATAAAAGGAAGCTGGGAGAGTGACCTAGGAATAGAGTTTGGTGATTAACTATGGGCTGATTTATTCCTCAGGCCATTCCTCATCCATCTGTATAAGGAATTGCCTGTTGCAAATTCAGTTTGTTCCATGCCTGAATATGTTTAAGTGAATGTTCCATTCATTTTGGTCGTGTCCTGTCTTTGAGCATCCATATTTGAAGCATATTCACAACTGACAAACATATCATTAGATCCCAATCCTTTAGTCAGCCTCTTTAGTGTAATACCAGAGGGTATTGACTTATCCAAGCGTATGTATCTCACCTTGCCAGGCATTTATAACTTCTGCATTAGAAAAATGATCTATGCCCAGATTTTTATTTACAGTTTATGAGGTCTGTTGAGAAATTCTTTAATGTTTGGAGTATATTTACTTAATATGTAGAGGGTGTTGGTGCACTGTAGCTTTTATGTACCTTTCTGTTTTCTGTACAGTTCATTTAATGCTCGTGGTGTTTTTTGTGTGAGTGAATTTTTTGTTTGTTTGTTTTGGGGTATTTTGGGGCAGATATGTGTTCCTGCACTAATTTTATTTACTGGGGTTGTTATTTTTTCCTATTTTATCTTGTTTCTACATGGTCATGTTTTCAATAAACAATAAACTGACATAAAAAAACAAAACCGGAACAGCCTAATTTATTACTGCACATTTTTTTTTTTACACTTCCTAAATCCTACTTACTTCCATTATATCCTTCTAAACTAGGACTCGTGCTTAGGGGGGAAATGCTCATCAATTTCTCAACAATATCTTATTTCCTTTTTGTACAAAACATATTGTTATAAATTTGATAGAACTAATGATGGATTGTGAACAGAGAGTTAATACTTAATACATATGCATACTGCAAGCTAAGTGCATCCTCAAGACAAAGCAAAAAAGCAAACAGATACATTGTATTCCTATGAAAAGGTCAATTTTAGAGATGTGGAAGCCATTCAATGACTTGTACGCCACCAATGACTCGACAAATTAACCTTCATCTCCCCCTAGTGGATCATCAACTAATCAAGTTGAGTTGCCAGAGAAACTTCCCTACTGTATTTGTCTTTCCTCTTCTGAAAGATAAAGCACTAGCAAGATGATGCAGCGTGACAGGAAGAAATCAAATTTATGTTCCAAACCTTTCAGCGTTTTCTTGAGATGAGAGAGCAGTCCTCCGAGCCGCTGCAGGTCAAAGTAGTCCACCTTCCCGTTGTAGAAAAGCTGTGGGGGGACGTAGGCGTCTATCATGAACAAAATAAAGGAGAAGAAACATTACTCAAGCAGCGGAAAGCATAAAACTGATAAACAACATGGCAAACATCTTCAGGACGAAATCTGGACTTCTACAGCTTCGATGATCAAACATTTCCACAGTGCAATACATCACATATTACATTGTGAACTGCAATCTCCAGGAGCTGTTCAATATCTCTTACAATTTTCTATATATAGTTTCTCTATTTACAGTATATTTCCATTTATAGCTCTCTTCCACCAACATGACACTGGTGTTGATTCCTACGCCAACAAAACAAAAAAAAAAAAAGCTGTCGATCTGGAAGACTTCATCGCCATTACAACTACATCGTTTCATCCATCACCATTACAATGTGATATATATCCAATCAGCCAATCATGTGGCAGCAGTGCAATGCATAACTTGCACATACAGGACAGGAGCCTCAGTTAATTTTCACATCAAATAGCAGAATGTGATTTCTTTGACATTGACTGTAGCATGGTTGTTGGTGCCAGACGAGCTTTGTGAGTGTTTTGGAAACTGCTGATCTCCTGAGATTTTCATGCACAACAGTCATTAGAGTTTACACAGAATGGAGCACACAAAAAAAAAGAAAAAAAAAAAAGAAAAAAACATCCAGTGAATGATCGTTCTGCAGATGGAAACACCCTGGTGATGAAAGAGGTCAGAGAATGGGTAGATTTCTTGGAGCTGGAAGGAAGGCTATGGTATATCACGACCACTCATTCCATCCTGAATAGAAAAGCAACACGTAAAACCTTGAAGGGGATGGGCTCCAATGTTCTGAGATACTTTTCTCCTCATGGTTGAAAAGATTAATTAGATAATTTACCACAGACGTCCTTTCAGGTGGAACCAGTCTGGCAATTCTTCTCTGATCAGCAGTTTCTGCAACATTATTGTTTCTATAGCAACAATTCAATCACAGGGACTTGAAAGATGGACGTGAATTCACAAACAAATCTTTAAGATTTTCAGTGAGGAGAAGTCTATTTGGCATCTAAAAACTTAGTTTCCAGTGTTAGCTCTTTATAAAAGTCAAACTTATTGATGTCACTAAGTTTTCAGACACAAAAGTCTTCACAATGGAAAAGGAAATTCTTATGCGTGATTGGGTAACGGTTCGAATCTTAACTTAAGGAAAGCCGAGCCACTTCTTAACGAAGTTTGATGAGTTCCTGAAGCCTCACCATCTCTGTCTCAGTGGAAAAGGCGCATCAAAGTAAGTAAGTAAATAAGTAAGGCAGGAAGGTAGGATGAAAGGTCAGTAGATATAGCCTTAATAGGCGTCAAGTAGTATTGACTGAATGAATAGAAGCTTCCTCTCGACATCTCCATTTTCCACTCATCTGTGTTTTACAGTGCTAAAACAGCAGCATAACTGAATTTGGCTTCCAACCCAACCATTATGGCCAAAGTGATGTAGAAGTGATGCCAGACTATAACTGAGAGTTTAACGCATGCAGAAGGAGAATGTGTGTGTGTGTGGGTTCACCTTCACTGCTAATGGTTCCTGGCCTCTTGCGTTTTCCTTCGTCCCAGTAGCCCCTGACTGCTGTTATGAGCCGATGCATGAAGCACACCATGTACTCTGGAGGGCACAACACCGTCAGGTTCTATTCAGAGATAGAGAAAAATTCATTTATACATACCACATCGCGGTGCATGACCCGTAACTCCATGAGCAGTTAATCTGAGTAGTAATACTGCATTTTTTCTTTCGGCTAAAAATACTGAGATGAATTAGTTTAGGATTAAACAATATTAAAAACATTATGCTTCACAAACTGCGTACATTTTAGAATTGACTGAAAAACACTATTTTAGAAGCCTCGCACACGAGTGAATCACACGCTAGTCAGCAAGTCCAACGCGGTTATTAGCCTACAGAGAGCAGATGTGGTGTTAAAAAAAAGTGATGCAGGAATGAGACACCACTGCTTTATATTCACTGCAAAAAAATTATAGCAACTGGAAATATATTGAATACTCATAGAAAACCATACTTGGAAAGATTATCTTAGAGGTGGAATATTCAAGTATCACGTGTTCAAATGTTTATAGGCCATGGATAGAAATATGTCGTTTCTAAAATTCAAAATACAGTGCCTTACATAAGTATTCACTCCCTTCTCCTTGAACTTTCTCATATGTTACAACATGGAACTGAAATGAACTTTATTGAGATTATACTGTATGACAAAAATGTATACAAAATCCAATAATACTGAAGTGAGGGGAAAATAATTACTTAATTATTTAATAATTACTTAACTTAATTGTAATTTAATTTTTTTTTTCCTTTCTTTTACACATGCACAAATTGCATAAATATTCATTACCCACCCCCCACCCCACCCCTGCTGTGAAACCATTAACTTCACTCTAGTGCAATCATGTTCCATCAAAGGTTGTATTAATTACTGTAATTGGGGTCTACCCCTGTGTGTCACAAGATCTCAATATAAATATACCTGTTCCTGGAAAACCCCAGAGTTTGTTACCTTAAAAAAAACAAGGACGCAGTCCACCAAATGTCAGTAACCGGGTATTAGGAAGGAATTAGCCAGAGAAGCAACCAAGAAACCAAGCTCTAAATGAGCTGAAGAGATGTGCAGCTCAGATGGAAGAACCTCTTCACAGGACAACTATAGTCCAGACACATCTCAGAACTGAGCTTTAAGGAAGAGTGGGCCATATGAAATCACATTTTCAGCTTGCCAAAAGACACGGTGGTTTGATGATGCTTGCCACAAAACAGTACATCTGGAAGAATCCCAACACAGCTCATCACCCTGTGAAGACCATCCCTGTAGTGAAGCATGGTGGTGGCAGCATTATGCTGAGCGTTACCTTTGGCCTCATGGTTGCATCCCAGACATGTTTTGATAGCTCCTATGTATTCATGATGCTGATTGTTTAAGTATGTTCTCTAACAAACTATGGAGCCTTCCAGAAACACATGTATTAACAGGTGCATCTTCTAATTATATGACTTCCGACAGAGCCTGGTTGTACCAGAGCTAATTTAGTGATTTTATCGTAACAGGGGTGAATGCTATGCAATCAACTTTCAAGTTTTTGTTATTTGTAAATAAATTTGTGAACCCCCACTTCAATATTATAAGCTATTTTGTGTAGATCATGACATTTCTGGTAGTAGCACTACAAAATGTGGAAGTATCAAGGGGTGACACTTACTTCTGCAAGGCACTGTGTTGAATGTGGTGTAATAGGACAGCATGAGAGCAATAATAGCAGGGAAAGCACAGAAATAGCTGGCTAGTGTACAAGCTCTGATAAACAGTGCCTGAACAAACTCACCCTCTACCCCAATTTTTATATCCCTCCCCTACCCCAAAACTCATCATCACAGATCATTTGCTAAGACGTATACAGTGCACAAATGGATGTTCAATTACACCACAACACTGAGCTGCACATAATTTAAGAAGAGACAAAAATCTTTTTTTTTTTACTTCCCCAATATTTTAGAGAGACTGAATGAGTGCTTCTGTGGTGTCATACAAAATGGCATGAAATGTTTCCTCAGGACAGAAGCTCTTCACAGAAATGGAAGTAATAACAGAAATGTCACGGTAGAAAAATGGACTTGTAACTGTTTTGTCTTGTCGAAACCCACTTTGTAGTTCAGAGTACTTTTGAAACACAATAAATGCCTCCCATTAGAGTTAAACTGGAGCTGCCTAAACTGGGATTACTAAGTAAGGATTATCAAGGATCTATTCCTTCTATACCACAGCAATCTGGCAATTTTTTAACCCATTATAGAATGACATGCTGCATGGATTCATTGTTAATAGTCTCGTTTCTATAATGTCCACAAAATATTTAGTTCCTAAAGGCCAATGTGTGGAGAAAGAAAGGATCTGCTCATGATCCAAGACATACAAGCTCATCTGTGAAACATGGTGGAGGTAGTGTCATGGCTTGGGCCTGCATGGCTGCTTCTGGAACATTCTCACTAATCTTTATTGATGATGTAACTCATGATGGTTGCAGCAGAATGAATTCAGAAGTTTATAGGAACATTTTGTCTGCCAATTTACAGAGAAATGCATCCAAATTAATCGGGAGGGAACTTTAACATGCAGCAAGACAATGATTCAAAACACACTGCCAACTCAACAAAGGACTTTATCAAGGAAGTTGGCCAAGTCAATCACCAGACCTTAACCCAGTTGAGCAGCATTTCACTTCCTGAAGAGGAGACTGAAGGGAGAAACCCCCCCCAAAACAAACAATAACTGAACAAGGCTGCGGTAAAAGCATCATATAAGCTGAAACCGACAGTTTGGTGATGTCTGTGAGTCGCAGGCTTGATGCAGTTATTGTAAACAAGGGCTATGCAACTAATTTACTTCAAGACTTATCTGTTCCTATACTTTTGCTCACCTAAAAATTGGGTGGTCTGATACAAAGGTTCTACGTTTAATGTTGTTTAACACATCACGATGTAAATACCAGGAAATAAAAGCTGAAATCCTAAACTCTCATCTTATATCCATCTTAAGATCTCAAACCCAAATGTCTGGTGTATAGCACAAATAAATGAATGAATTGGCCTCGCCGTTCCAATAGCTTCGGAGGGGACTGTATTTAATATGGCAAAGTGAAAACAGTGCTATTGGGTTGTACACTTATTGTACCAGGGATTTTCTCAGAGCTCTTACCCCACGGTTGCTTGCGTTCTCCTGCAGGAATTTGCGGAATTTGTTGAGGAAAATGTATCGAGAAGCTTCGCCCTGGGGTGGAGACATGTGAACATAATTAAATACAGCAAGAAAAAAACGGAAATGGACGTAAATGTGTCATGCGTCAATGTGTTTAAAACATTCTCATTTCATAATGTCAGCAAGGAGTGAGATGATTAAACAAGGATAGAGGTGATTAAAGGAGGTCTGGGGCGATAAAAC
Organism: Stegophilus panzeri; assembly: GCA_024331685.1. Lineage (NCBI taxonomy): Eukaryota > Metazoa > Chordata > Actinopteri > Siluriformes > Trichomycteridae > Stegophilus > Stegophilus panzeri. Next base: position 13,994,475 of record JANDJT010000114.1, on the reverse strand, counting down.
AAGGGCGCAGATGATGCCTCATAAAAATCGCAGCTGTGACTGCTGACGTCAGTGAAGTGTCATAAACACGGCCGCTTGGTTCACGTACCGTCCCTTTGTCCTTGTTATTTAGCATCAGCCTCAGGATCTGAACCTGCAGCTCCTCCACCACTGCATACACACAAACACACAAAGAAAGACACCAGTAAGGTATAAGAATAGTGATTTAAGCTTGCACTGAAAATAGCAAATAAAAATAATAACTAATAATAATATGAATCAGAAAAAGGGTAAAAAGAAAAAGTAATAATAATAATAATAATAATAATAATAATAATAATAATAATAGCCTTCTCACATAATTTAATTTGCAATATGTGCAAAAATCCCAAATTGAAAAAAAAAAATCTGGGCATAAAATGAATAAAAGGTAACAGGAATATTACTTGTTATGATTGGTCTAAGTGTGTTTAATACCCTCAATTCTCTTTTTGAGTCTCTGACATCCTCGCTCGTATGCTCGCCGTCTGAGTCTCTCCTCCGAGCTCTCATGTCTCGGGTCCTTTTCGTCCTTACCCTGCATACAGACCAAAAATTAAAGGACACTATCATCTCAAGTGGCTTACAGTTAACAATTTTTACCATACATACATAAATCAAGAGTTGTACCTGTCTAATGTAGAATGAGAAAGCTTGTTTTACAGCAGGATTTAAAAAAAAAAAAAAAAAAAAAAAAAAGGAACTAAGATTTTGGAGCACTTTAAGGCAACACGAAACCGTTTTCAGAGGAACCCATAAAGCTCTTACCCTTGTCTGAGAGCTGCCTAATGGTTTGAAAACTTGCAAAATTTCATTTCCACTTACCCCCAAAAAAACGTATGGCGGCTGACGTTTGCTTTATTAGTGTTGCACTGGAGCTATGAAGAAGCTAACATATGTCAATCTTAGACGAAATAATATACATCAATCTTGAAACCTTTTTCATGATATACAGTGCCATGAAAAAGTATTTCCCCTCGTCCTGATTTTTTCTGGTTTTGTGTATAACTCATACTACACATTGTTTCAGAAATAAAAACAAAATCTAAGATAAAACAAAGTCAACCTGAGTAAACACAAAATACAATTTTTAAATGATAATGTTATTTACTGAAGCAAAAAAAGTTAACCAATACCAACTAGGCCTGTGTGAAAATGTATTTTCCCCCTGTCGTTACTAATTCCCCAAATCTATAAAACTGCATTCATAATTCAGCTGGACTAGATGTAACCAGGCCTGATTACTGCAAACCCTGTTCAATCAAATCAATACGTAAACAGAACTTTTTCAACAGCCTGAAGTTGGTTAAAAAATCTTACCCAGTAACACACTATGCCAAAGTTGAAAGAAATTCCAGAAAAGGAAGAAGGTGACTGAAATACATCAGTCTGGGAAGGGTTACAAAGCTATTTCAAAGGCTCTGGGACTCCAAAGAAC
>JANDJT010000114.1:13979185-13992518 GCA_024331685.1 Stegophilus panzeri | reverse complement strand
TGATGGTGTGGGGATGCTTTGCTGCTTCAGGGCCTGGGCAACTTGCAATAATTGAGGGAAACATGAATTCTGCTCTCAACCAGAAAATCCTAAAGGAGAACTGGATTATGCAGCAAGACAATTTTTTTTCTTCAGTAAAATAAATATGAACTGTATTGTGTGTTTACTCAGGAATGGATTGGCATCCAAAAACATCTTGCACAGAATGACACCACATTGGATTGTCCAAGTTGACCACTCCCATAACATTCCAACGTTCAGCGACATGGTTAGGTTTTGCTCATATTTAGAAATAACAGTAAGTCCTTACTGCGTCCTTTCATTACTTGTTACCTAAACTGCAAAACTCCAGTGCAAAACTATGGTTGCTTTCACACTAGTGCTGTGTCCCAGCTGGCCTACTATCCATCCTAAACAGTATTCAAGATTAGAATTAGTGTGTCCCAAATCGTAGTATGTTGAAAGGTACCCAGATGGTCTACTACTTCCGGTAGATTTTCAAACTCCTTGCATGATAATAATAATAAAATTCATTTAGATAGTAAGCTAGGCTAGGTAGTGAGCCAATAGTAGCTAGGACTGGTAAGTGCCTTGGTCCAAAAATTTAATTAATTAATTAAAACCATGTGAAAGCACCCTTAAGAAGCAAAGATGTGTTGGCTGATCGATTACATTTGGAAAAATAATGTAAAATTGTACATTTTTCACCAAACTATTTCACCAAACTTTCCCCTTCAGCAAGGCCTTTAACCTTTATTTGGTCAGCTCTTTGCTTGGATTATAACTCTACCTCACTGCACATGACTTACGATAAAATCACCTCTCTTGAATAAACAAAACAAATGAAACGTATTACATGACCAAGCTGAATTCCCAAACAAAGGGTGAACAGCTTTATCTGTAAGTCCTCACCTCTTTGTCAAAGTGTGTTGGCCACCATGTGGTGGGGATGAGCTCCTCCAAACCGGCCTCCTTCACCCTCAGAGGAGTCTTGATGTAGAAAAACACCACGGAGCGCAGCACGTCAAATGTGACCATGTCAAGGAACTTTCAACGATTTTGGCAAATGAAATAGGAAGGTCTGAGGAAGAACTTCCTGCTCATAATGTGCTTGGATTAAAATGTCTACACTTTCTGTAATAAATTAACTCACAAGTTAAGTTAAATTTAAGTTTTATTATCTACAATAACAACAGTGTAACTCTGAACTCGGAGTTACCTCGTACTACTGTATACAACAGCTCTGTTGAATTCTCGATTTTGATTGGACAGAAGATTCATTTTCTTTAACTGCAGCATGTTTATATTAAATATGCTCTTTCTACTATGTTATCGTTTCTATAGTAACGATTAATTCACAGATTACATTTTGGACGTAAAGTACAATATGATATTCTTAAAATTAATATAACTGTAACTGTTGGCAAACTGCTGGAGTATACAAGGAATAAAAACACTTTTATTGGAAAAGAATCAACCTGGGTGATAACAGTAACTCAGCTTTGCGTCAGGCTGCATCCCACCATCCCATCACTGATTATTTTCCTATAACAGCACATCCCCAAGGGTTTTATTCCTTACATGAAAAGCATTTCAAGCCTCTATCAGATAAATTTTTTTGTCTTCAGTGAAGCTTAGTTTTGTTTTCAACGTCTATGGTTTCACTGAATCCTTCATCCATACATATTACATTTGCTCCGGTTTGCTCTAGAGTTCTGTCTGCATTATCAGTTAACTTTTACGAATTATACTGTACTTTTTGGTCCTGGAAGGATATAATACATTGCTTAGGAGGTACTTTCTAGACTTCTCATGGCGTAAAATGGCAGTTGTCAAGCGCAGATAGTGAATCTAGAAGAAAACACATGAAATAATTTCAGAATTAAGTCCATTCAATCTCACTGTGATTGTCTTGACAATGAGCAGGCTTATTAGACCACTATTTTTTTTGATGGTGTAAGTGAATCCTTTACTTTTACTCCAATTAATGTCCATTTCCAAGCAAGTTTTATATACATTATCATACTGTATTTCTGATAACAATGTTAAAAAAAGTTATAAAGTAACTAAATTCCTTTACTGATGGATTATTGATTGGACCACTGATTGAATCTATTGATTATATATGAATTGACTAATCTGACTCTTATTTCCCAGTTTTAATGACAACAAAGAGTTTAACAGACAACACATTTGATTATAATAGTACTTATTTATTTTTAAGAATTTTAAAAATTTTAAGCTTCACCATGATCACACTGCACACAAGCACCTGCCAAACAAAATAAAACAAAATAAAACAAAATAAAACAAAATAAAACAAAACAAGGCAAAGCAAAACAAAGCAAACCAAAGGAAAGAAATCCAAAGCAAAGAAAAAGCAAAGAAATCAAAGCAAAGCAAGGCAAAGCAAAACAAAGCTAAGCAAAGAAGAACAAAGCAAAGCAAAACAAAGCAAAAATATTAAAGAAAGCAAAAAACAAAAAAAAAAAAGAAAAGATTAAAAAAGCAAAAGAATATAAAGTAAAATAAGGTTAAAAAAAAAAAAAAAAAAGCCTCAGATTTACACAATGATAGAAAATGTGGTAGTATCAAGCAACAAAACAACAATCAAAAACATAAAACAAAATCAACAGAGAAATAATCCAGTTCCTGTACAATACTGCACACATTAACAATTTTTTTACAATGATTCTGTCAGCAAGGGCAGAATGGATTCCCCCCAGAGGGCTACTGTGTCTTACCTGGAAGCCGAGGTCAGGGATGATGGGTGAGAAACGGTACGCCCTGAGCAACGACATCATCAACTGCTTCAGGCACTCGTTCACCTCAAAGTCCTGCCAGAGGAATGAAGACACAAAGAAACCACAATAAGCAAACGTGAATGAAAAGGAGTATGAACGATTTCTCACGGATGTTAGGTTCGCTTGTTTTCATGCCGATCACAGTTCTGGAATAGTCTCAATATGTTTACATTTTACACTTATTTGATCATTTCAAATGACATGAGACTCCTAGACTTCCTAGCCCTCCTGGACACGTACAACACACACTCATCACCTCCATGAGCAGCCAGAAGAGCTCAAGCAGCTGCTGGATTAGCGGATGTTCATCCACAGAGCCACCACCCTCCAGAATACCCAGCAGGAAGCTCATCAGGACGTCTTCTACCAGATACACTTTACACTGCAGCAAACACATATTATGCACTCTGATTGTGCCAATAATGCAAAAGTATTAAGTAATTCCACTTAAGAAGATGTGATGTGTTGAGAGACATACAGTACTAACCATGAGAGGAGCAAAGTAATTGAAGATATGTGCGAGCGTGACCAGGACGGTGGGCTCTCCTTGAAGCTGCCAGGATACAATGTCCCTCTCGATGAGCTTCTCCTCCTTATAAAAAAGAAATAAACATTTTTATGTATAAAAAGATGACGCCTTCTCGGAGTACTCCGTTATAATTAACCTCATGTTCTGTTTACAACAATGGTTTAAAATGGAGTTTTCACAGCCACCTTAAATCTCTAAGAATCTTGTAAAACCCACTGTATCTTCTCCTTGTGAGATTTAACAATCTTGAGAAAAAGGAAAATTATCAAGTTTAAGTAAACCATGAACTGAAGCTTCCTTTTATGCCTTTGCAACTTTCTATATGTATTGAATTTGTATCTCGCTATAAATTGTCAAATATAGGTATTTTTTCCTTTTTCTCCATTCAAAAGAAATTGGGATTGCAAAGTTTTGCTCTCGACAGTAAGAGGTTAATGAAGAATGGTATGAACGTCACTTCTACCTGTGTGTCTATGCCAGTGGACATCACATTCTTCATGTATCCCAGCAGCCTCTTGGCTTTAAAGAGGTCAGCAGTTGGGGGGTCCTGAAGGGGATGATAGCCTTCCACAGGATACGTGAAGGAGCAGAAAGTTAAGGAACCTCCTCTTAAAGCAAGACAGTTTATGAAATGTCATATAAAAGCCTTTCCATCCATTGTGGCTTAGAGAATTTTTAAGAATTCTTCATCTAATCATACTGCACACAAGTGCCTGCCAAACAAAACAAAAAACAATCAAAGCAAAGCAAGGGAAAGCAAAGTTAAACAAAACAAGGCAAAACAAAACAAAGCAAAACACAACAAAACAAAATAAAGCTAAACAAGGTAAAACAAAGCAAAGCAAATCAAAATAAATAAAAAGAAAGGCAAAGCAAAACAAAACAAAGCAAAACAAATTAAAACAAAAAGCCAGGCAAAACAAAGCAAAACAAAGCAGAGTGAAACAAAGCAAGGCATTGTGGCTTAGAGGTCAGGCAAAATCCCATACAGGCACAGAGATGAACAGTTGAGGGTAAAAGGCTTTGCTCAAGAGCTCAATAGGATTTGAACTTTCAATCTGTTGGCTTCTGAGGTGCTCAAATATAAGAAAATAATAACAGCAGACAACAAACGGCGAGAAGCAAAAAGGATATCTGAGTGGACGGCTGCCGAAGTTAAAGGCCACAGACTCTTTGAATGAAAGACTGATAGCGGGGAAGTAGGCGATCCCTGGACCCATTTTGATATTACTGAAAGCCGTACCAAGGGACTGTCCATTCCTGAGAAATAAAACGCAAACACAGACGTGAATACAGACTCATGGAATTGATCAAATAACCAATATATTCAAACAGGGCTGGGTGATATGACAATATAATATTGAGATCATGATAAATAGATAGAATAACTGTAGATATCTTAATTATTTATTTAAAGATAATTACAGTGACTGGAAGTCAGTTTTAAGAAGTTAAATAAAAAGAATAAATAAATACATTTTAAACGATTAAAATATAGATTTTTTTCTCTCTTTGTCTCTTTTATATTTTTTTATAAAAATGCTTGCAAAATAAAATAACTATCACAAATGTATTTATTAATAAGAAACAAACTACTACTATTATTATTATAATTATTTATAACATTTTTAATCCAACATTTCTGAGAGCTTGTGTTCAAACTTATATACGGTAGGACCCTCTTATCCGCGAGGGACAGGTTCCAAGTCCCCCAGCGGATGCCTGAAACCGTGGATAGTAGCAAACACTATATACTGTACATATCTATAAGAAAGTTTAATTTATAAATTAGCTACAATAAGCCATTAACAACAATAAATAATAATAAAATAGAGCAATTATAATAATAAAAGTTAATAAAAGTTAATAAAAGTAGATACGCTGGACAAAGAGATGGTCAACGTCCCCGGTGGGGACTGCACAAGGTTTCATCACGTTACTCAGAACGACATGCAATTTAACATTTTATGAATGTTTACTGTATTTCTGGAATGTTCTATTTCATTATTTCGGACTGCGGTCAACCGAGGTTAAGTGAAATCCTGGCAACAAACAGTGGATGCAGGGGTTTTATTGTATACTGATATTTATTGTGTATCATAAACATGTTTTCGCAAGTCATAACACGATATTTCTGTCAGCTGGAATCATCCACCCAAATGTTCGAATGAGTTCAAATGTTTCACCCAGTTTCAAATCCAGAATAAAGATTGACAGCAACATCAATAATATAATACTAATTTAATTTCAATATCACATGTAAGTAATGAGATTAGGGATGTACAATAATAGCTACAATATTAATCACAGTATTATGCGCGAAAACACAAAATCACACTTTTTTTATTTTACTTATTTTAAATAAACAAAAAGCAACATTTATCCACAGTGTTCGCAACTTTATTTAAGATTCCTTCACATTAAAATATAACATTTAAAATATTTCATGCATACTAAATGTATTAAATAATAAATATTAAAGTTTGTGACTATCTAGCTCCACCCACTTTACTACAGGATAATTTGCATAATACTTCAAATGGGCATTTCGAGGAAAAATCACAGTGAAATGTGCAGAATTAGATCACTTACAAACAAAAAGTAATTGTTCCTTCGTCGAGGTCTATCATGCAGCTAACAATGTCCCCTGCAGCCCATGACTAGAGGAAAAAGAAACATTTTAGAGAGTAGTCCAGATAGACATTTACAATCATGGAGAAACAGTGTGTAACCAATCAGCTAACTCCATGGAGCAGTGCGTGTTCTCACTTTGCCATAGTTGGTGGTTGTCACGTTCCACTTTCTGACCCGATTACCATCGTACGCATATGAGTCCGGAGTGTCTCCAACTCCCTCCTAAAGAAAGAGTTTAAAAGTATACATGACTCCGAGATCAGAATAAAAACTGAGAAACAAAAACAAAAAAAACGTTTATGTTCAAACCATTAAATCACTGTCTTACTTATGATCACTGTATGAAACAGCTGGAAAAAAAACCTCAGGTTTAAACCCTTGATGTTATTCCAGGTGTTGCACAATGATGCCAAGTACCAGCAACTGTCCTGGCATCTGCAAAATGGCATCTGCTCAAACATGTCGAGGCATACGACAATGTAAGGGCCAGTTCAATAATTTCTTTATAAAACGGGGCACGTTTCTCATGCACTTGAGACACTGCAGCAGAGAATTCAAATTAAACAGAAAATAAAACTTATTAAAAATATTTTACATAAACTAGCACCCTTTTACTACTGTCCTGGACAAACACTTTAAATGGTTTTTTTTTTTTTTTTTTTTTTACCACTTTTAAATTACCTACAATGTCCCTATGAAATCAAAATAAAAGTTTTGTGGCTTTTAGTACGAATATGTTCGCCTTAAGTTTATCTACAAGCTAGTGTGCTTCAAAACAATGACAAAATTTGCATTTAGAAGGCGTATGCGTTCAAAATATACAGTCTCTCTGTACCACCAATACGGATCAACAATTTTGATGACATCATTCTGCACTTCAGCTTCTCATCAGATTTACAATCTGAAGTGTCCCGCTCCCAATGTTAGAAAAACCACCTTGCCTGAGTTGACGTTGTTGAGCGAGAGAAATCACATCAGAAGGCATAGGTCCTAAATATGTTAAGAAGGAAATGGATTGAATTCATTCACTTTGAAGAAGGAGGTGTTTGTGCCAGCTCAAAACTTTGTGTCAAGTATGGCTTAGCCTGGGCTATGAGGTAAGCTAAACCCTACTGGCTATTTAAAAAGGGGACGGAGCCATTCAATACTTCCCATCCTTTTTCAGTGGAAATTACATCAACACATCGAATAACGCTACTTTTCTTTTTTTTTTTTTCTTCATTTCTCTTACCTTTTTTTCCCCTTCTCTTTTCTGCCTCCCTCTCTAGCTCATAAACAACTAGTTTACTGCCTACATAGAGCATAGCATCGACTCATCTAAGTCACAAAAGAACCAAGGACAACATCAAAGGAACTACAGGCCTCTCTTGCATCAATAAAGGTCACTGTTCAAGACTCCACTATCAGAAAGACACTGGGCAAAAACGACATCCATGGAAGAGTGGCGAAGTGAAAACCACTGCTAACCCAGAAGAACATTAAGCCTCATCTGAATTTTGCCAAAACACACCTTGATGATCCTCAAACCTTTTGGGAGAATGTTCTTGAGGAGTTGAAAGGGGAACTGTTTGGAAGACAGGGGTCCCGTTACATCTGGCGTATAACAAATACAGAATTCCACAAAAAGAACATCATATCTACGGTCAAGCATGGTGGTGGAAGTGTGATGATGAGGGGATGCTTTGCTGCTTCAGGGCCTGGGCAACTTGCAGTAACTGAAGGAAACATGAATTCTGCTCTCAACCAGAAAATCCTAAAGGAGAATATCTGGTCGTCAGTCCGTAAATTGAAACTCAAGCGCAACTGGATTATGCAGCAAGACAATGATCCAAAGCAAAGGAGTAAGTCCTAGTCCTAGAAGTAAGTGAAAGACTGATCATCAGTTATCGAAAGCGTTCGGTTTCAGCTATTGCTGCTAAAGGTGGCACAACCAGATTTTAAGTTTAAGGGGGCAATTAGTTTTACACAAGTGATGGGTGTTGTAAACGGTACTGTGTGTTTACTCAGGTTGGTTTTGTTGTATTTCATTCGAAGATCTAAAACTATTTAGTATGAGATACACATAAAAACAGAAGAAATAAAATTGTTTTTCACAGCACTGAAATTCAGCTTTAAACGTCAGCACACACACACACCTCCTGGTTGAATCTGCAGTTCAGCGTGCACCATCCTATCTGCATCAAACCTTGCGACGAGATCAGCACCTCGTACATCCATTTACCTGAAAGTGTTCACCCAAAAGTGATTTAAACCCAAACAAAACATTATAATGAAGCTTCAAGAACATATATACTCCCCATACAAAAACAAAGCTTTACACAAATGTAAGATGCTGCAGTAGTGGGAGTGCAAAGTTATAATTACCTTTGAATACACAGGTTGCAGCCCTTATTGAACTGAAATTGCTATGGCCAATGACCTTGAGTCCAAAAAAAAAAAAAAAAAAAAAGCGAACGATTGTTAAAATGATATCTAGAAAACATCACGTACCTAATACGGCATTCAGCTATAACTATAAACCTAGTACATTTACAATCCTGTGATGTCATCAAAGTAATATAAAATGCTTCTTACTCCTAAAAGATCATCATCTACAAATAAGAGGCCTTCGAATCCACTGGTGTGGTCCAGGACAACGGTAGAGGGTCCGAGTCGACCGTCTGCGTAATCTGTACACAAAAACATGGCGAATAAAAAAAAAAAAGCAAAGCAAAAATGTCAGAATGTGTAAACGAGTCAAACTGCCCAAAAAAAAAAAAAAAAAAAAAAAAACCTTACAATAAAATTTCTTTGTCTATTTTGTAATGCCACAGAAAACCTACATTATTATAAACTTTACTGTAGAACAAGTCTACTAAAACGTTTACCTGAAGCAGCAAAGAAACCTTGTCTGGCTATTTATTCCAATTTTCATTTCAGAATCTCACATTTTTATTTTAAAAAAGCTTAACCCTTAAAGCTAGAAAAAGGAAAATGCAACAAGTTTAAACTTTTTTAATGCAACTTATTTATATGTAAAGCTAGGCAATGCTAGGTGATGATATGCTAGCTAAGTAGCTAACGTTTGCTCAGTCACTCCAGGAGTTTGCTATTGCAGAAATTAACGCAAAAATCAACGAAACTCCACGATATTCAGAGGAGCTTGCCATTTTTCAAAATTACTGCAGATTTGGGCCAAGACGCATCATGTGACATCATCTCAACACGCATTCAGTCAAAGCCCTCTTCGATTCACGTGCATCGAACATGAGTACAGCAAACATCACTGCGAAATATTTTTTTTGCAACTACGATTTCGCCAATTCAAGTAGTTTTCCGCAAAAAAAATTTTTATAAAATTTTAATAAAGCACAAAATCAAGCATTTTTGCCTGCAACAAACGAAAATTCTGCGAAATCCTGTACAGACTGATTCTGTTATGTGATACTATTATTTCCACTGACTGTTTATCCATCAATACAGATCATTCTTTCATTTATAAGCACGTCAGGAAGAATATATTGACTTGGTTCAGTGATTCAACAATAAATGTATGCTCATAGGGAATAAATCAGCATCGAACCACACTAGGGATAAAGTACTGACACATAGCTACTGTATAATAGATGAGAAGTGACTGGATCCGACCTGGGCTGTCCTCAGCAGGCTCATCCTCGGATAGCAGCTTCTCTAGGTGAGTGCCGAGATCCTGGAACGTCAAGGGTTTTCTGTAAACACGAGAAAAGCCATCAGGATCAGACATACACTCAGTGATTGTAGCCCATCTGTTGCTAACAGAGCTGAGCAATATGATGATATGATATCAATATCATGATCAATTATGTCACATTACACGCGTATGAGATTCTAATATCTGTACTTTCTGACGTGTTTTCTTTCCTTATACTACAACAATTTCCCAAAACGAACCGTTTTTTAAATTTATTAAATAACAACAAATCATACTTTTTATCCGTTTACACCGATCAACCATAAGATTAAAGCCACCTGCCTAATATTATGTGCTGCTAAATCATCTCTGACCTGTCGAGGCATGCTCGTTTGCGATCTGAGGAAATTGGAGGTCAAGTCAACACCCTGAACTCTTTGTCATGTTCCTCAAACCATTCCTGAACAATTTTTGCAGTGTGGCAGGGCACATTATCCTGCCGAAAGATGCCAGTGCTGTTAGGGAACACCGTTGCCATGAAGGGGTGTACTTAGTCTGCAACAATGTCTAGGTAGGTGTTATGTGTCAAAGTAACATCCACATGAATGCCAGGACCGAAGGTTTCTCAGCAGAACATTGCCCAGAACATCACAATCTCCACCGGCTTGCTGTCTTCCCATAGCGCATCCTGGTGCCATCTCTTCCCCAGGTAAGCGACACACACACACCCAGCCTCCACATGATGTGAAAGGAAACGTGATTCATCAGACCAGGCCACCTTCATCCATTGCTCCATGGTCCAGTTCTTATGCTCACGATTTGGGTGGTGGACAGGGGTCAGCATGGGCACTCTGACCAGTCTACAGCTACACAGTCGCTTACAAAGTAAGCTGACACCTTTCCATCACTGCCGGTCGCCGATTCACCAGTTATCCTTCCTTGAATAGGTACTAACCACTGCATACCGGGAACAACCCACATGACCTGCCGCTTCGGAGATGCTCTGACCCAGTTGTCCAGCCATCACATTTTGCCCATGTCAAAGTCGGTCAGATCCTTACGCTTGCCCATTTCTCCTGCTTCCAACACATCAACTTCAAGAACTGACTGTTGACTTGCAGCCTAATATATCCAACGCCTTAGTTAATCTACGTTATTCACTTCACCTGTCAGTGGTTTTAATGTTACGGCTGATCGATGTACACTGTAGTTACATTTACTGAATTGGAACATCTGCAAAACAACTTAGTTCCTGTCATTGTTAATGCTACAGCCGCTATACATGGTCACGCCCACGTTTACTTATTCTCACTAATTGAAGTAATAAGACCAAAAACATGACGGTTCTTCAACGTCCCTCATTCTTAAACTCTCGTGGTGGAAAACTTTCCCACTGACATTGGAGACTCCTTCCATACACATCCTTACAGAATACTTCACGATATTAAAGATGGTCACATTCTCCTTATGCAAAATGTGAAATTGATTTTATATCAGAAAACCAGGAATGCCAGCTGCACCCTTTATTACTGCATGCACTTGGAGGCGCAGCTGTTCACAAACCTAAAGTGAGTGATATTATGATTTGTAGGTTAAATCGTGTTTGTACCAAGTGCTGCACCATACGGGAGAGAACGTTTTCATCGTCATAACCAGCACCGAGTAACACACTGGTTAAATAAAGATCTGCAGATTGTTGCAGAGTCAGGTTCAGTGACTTCATACAGCTAAGCCATGTCTATTTCTGATGGTCAGCTTTCTCCAAGTTCCCATCATGCTCTATCTATAGAGCCGCAACGGTAACCCGAGTCCTGCGTTGGACTCACAACGTGACCCCCGCGCCAAATTACACTCTACCAGCATTTATCATGTCTCTGAGGATCTGAGGTCTGATGATCCTATAGACTATGAAACAGAAGTAGAAGAAATCTTTAATCTAAATGATCTTGCTCTACAACGAAGGTGTACATACACTACTGTTACTGTATGGGCCTCATTTATGAACCTTTCATTTTTCATATTCCTATACAAATTTACATCAGATTTGCAAATGTTGTGGTTACACTGATTGTTCTTTATACTCATGCGTTAATGGTGACAAATATCAATCAGCTGTAAATTAGCAAACACCATCAAAACTCCATAAAAGGCAAAGAGGTGAAAAATGACAAAATGGCGACTAATCAGCGAAAGAGCACCTCATAATCACGGCATGTGCTAAATCTTCCAGCAATGCAGCTCAATCTAACAAGATTTTCATAAATACCCATTTTTTGTTTAAATGCTCCTAATGCTTTGCAAAGTAATTGGTTCGTATCCAGTTTGATTAATCAGACCCAATATATGCAAATTTATACAAACTCAGGAGCGCTAATAGGATACGAATTTTTTTCCCAAACAGGATGTTCATAAATACCAGATTTTTTTTTGTGTGTGTGCTCCTAGATAAATGTTTATGAATACATGTCTTCATATCAAGTTTGATAAACAAATGGATAGATGGATGGATGAATTAATAAATGAACAAACAACTTCTCCTAACCAGAAATCTGAAAGAAACTTTTCTAACCTGTAGGTCGCTGATGCTGGAGCCTGTTTACTGGAAGCAGGAAAGACTTGGTGCAGGTAGCCACTCAACAACTTCTCATTCACAATACCTGAAAAAAAAGAAGAAAAAAAAAGCACAAGTTAAGTGTAATCATGATGTTAAGGCAATACACTACAGATGAACAGGCTCATTTTTGCCAGCAAATTGCAGATACTCTTACCAGTGTTTTTTGTACTGGAACATTTCCAAAAGTTTACACTGATTTATGCAAATGAGGCTTTGTCTAATTAAATATCAATCCATCCATTCTCCGTACCGATTATCCTACACATGGTCATGGGGAGCCTGGAGCCTATCCCAGGGAATTCAGGGCACAAGGCAGGGAACTCCCTGGACGGGGTCCAACCCATCACAGGGCACGATCACACACACACACACACACATTCACACACTACAGACAATTTCAGAGATGTCAATCAGCCTACAATGCATGTTTATGGACTGGGGGAGGAAACTGAAGTACCCGGAGGAAACCCCCGAAGCATGCAAACTCCACGCACACAGGGCGTGGCAGGATTCAAACCCCCCCCCAACCCTGGAGGTACCCGCCTTAAATATGCATACATTTACATAAATTAATCAAACCAAAACCCAGTTATTTGAAAAGCTGGTGTGGGGTATTAGCAAACTAAGCTCTAATGAAGAAATTGGATTATATTTTTTAGAGAATTTGGATTCATGCAGTAAAAATGGAAGCATTTCAGTTTTCACCCGATGGCGCATGGATACTAGAAAACACATGTAAAATAACCGGAACTACTTTTTTTTTACTGTTTTGCTTCAGTGTGGGAAAATTGGAGAGAGAGGGGAAAAAAACCTCCATAAGAAAAGCTTTGGTAAGACTTTTTCTCATGTTTGTCTAATCCTGAGACTTTTACTGCTGTCTTTTTGATTTTATATTATGTACTTGGTCATTTTAAAACATTTTTGACAGAATTTTTGATAGTATTTGAATATAAGCGACTTAAGACTTTAAGTCTTCTATTTCTACTTTTCTAGTTTTTTCCTCAATACTTAAAACTATTGCTCATGGTAATCACACATACATTACAAACGCTTTGGACAAAGATTAGGTTTAACGATCTTGTAGTATTCCTTTAATCACTGTC
>JANDJT010000114.1:13966375-13979154 GCA_024331685.1 Stegophilus panzeri | reverse complement strand
ACACACACACACATACTGCTATGCCGTATCCATTGTGTTGGGTGTGATGTGATACATTCTCACTACATAAAAATAAATAAATAAATAAATAAAAACTTGGATGCGAGTGCCGTTACTATACAAAATATATCACGACATGATGATGAGTTCTCGTAATTATCCAAGTGAATCGTTCTTACCTGTGGCTTTGGGTTTGTCTGTATCTGATGCCAGGCGATAATTTCGTCGGGTCAGGGCTGTACCACCCCCCTTTGAACTCATACTGCCACGTTAACACGGACCTCAGTACTGAGAAAAATCAACACAAAACAAACAATAAATAAACACACAAACAGAGTAATACTTACATCAGCAACTAAACAAGTAATTATAATTCAGCTACAGAGCAATCAGGCTATGTGATAAAGTTTAACAATGCACAGTATTATGCATTTTGATGCAGATAAAGGACTGGAATTGACCTCAATTAAAAGTTCGGAATGCAGAACATTCCATTTAAAAAAATAATAATAATAATTTTTAATAAAACCTGTATTTCTTGTACAGTTATTCCAAAACAAATGCCTTTTCATATTAATAACATGAGAAGATGAGTAAAGACATTATATCTATGGATAATGTGTGTAATTTTTGCTGTTGTTATTATTTTCAACAATTAACAATGATCTGCATTTTATTTCTTTAGCTGAACTACACTTTTAATATAATACCACCACACAGCACACATGCTTGAAAGCACAAAGCAGCTGGAACACATCAGCTAGTTTACATTATGCACAGTGTGTATAACTATACTACAATATACCAGGCTTCTGACCAAAATCAATTATTCATTATTAACATTATCTTTAATTCAGCTTTCAGATCTTTTCGACGGGCTCTAAAGATCGTTTCACTGGGGTTTTATCGAAATTGCTGCTAGTCATCCGGATTAAATCTCACCTTGAACCCAAAAACATGTTTACAGCTTGTTTATGTTTCGTTGCCAAATCAGTATCAGCCAACACTCGCTTGTTATTTGTCTCACCCGCATTCCGACACCTGCGCTATGACTGGTTAGCGACAACTCGCCTTCTGCGCCCTGATTGGCTAGAGTTGCTGTACAAACCTCAGAACGGTAAGGAGTCCGAATTATTATCCAATCACAGCGCAGGAGCGGGATTCCTTACAAAACGATTGGGAAAAGAAGTCATACAGGATAGATAGCTCGAGTAGCAAAGCTTCAGTAATCCACACTGCGCGTTAGCTTAGCAACAGCTAATGATGTAGCGCGATTGTGCAACAAATCGGACAAGTCAGTTAATTTAATTCGGATGTGAGCAAATTAACCGACAAGAGACACCTCGAGCTCGCGCGTGCATTATCAGTTCAAGAGGGGGGCTAAAATAATTTGACAGTGACAGCCGCAGAAGCTCTGCCCTGTTACATTTAAATATTAAAGCAGAAATAAAGACACGAACCGGGCTGGAATAACACTGAGTCTCCGTCTGAATTATCCGACACTGTTGTTATTTCTCCACAGTTCAATGCTGCGCTACCTGTTTTGGTTACAGGACTCCCCCCTCTTTGAATTTCGCCAAGAGTCGCTTTCACTGCTGGATAAACGAGTCCAAACTACGGAGCGCCGACAGAGTCATACTACTGACGCGCCCAGAAATGCCGAATTTCCAAAACGCGTTTCTGATACTTTTGTGTTTAATGGAAAAATCCACCCTGAACAACTAATCTTATAATTAATATATCATCTTCAATGGCTTCCAATGCGAATTTTGTAATGAAATTCTGAGTTGACTTTTTTTTTTAGTTTAAGCTTGTTAAAGTCCTCATGAAATCAAAATTGAAGTTTTGTGGCTTTTAGTATGAATATGTTTTAAGGTTATTTTAATGCATGGTCAGAGCCATATCTCCCTGCACCTCTCGCGTGGTGTCCCACTGATGCTAAGCAGGACTGATACTGGCCAGTACCTGGATGGGAGACCTCCTGGGCAAAACTAAGGTTGCTGCTGGAAGTAGTATTAGTGAGGCCAGCAGGGGGTGCTCACCCTGTGGTCTGTGTGGGACAGTATAGTCACAGGAACACTATACTGTACTGTCCTTCCCCTATTGCCCCTTCTCTATCATGGCCCTAATAATCTCCATCTCTGAATTGGCTACATCACTCTCCTCTCCACTAATAGCTAGTGTGTGGTGGGCGTCCTGGCGCACTATGGCTGCCGTCACATCACCCCCATACTATGTAAAGCACTTTGAGTGTCTAGAAAAGCACTACATAACTGTAACAAAAAATATATATCTATAAGCTAGTGTACTCCAAAACAATGACAAAATGCACATTTAGAAGACATGCACATTCAAAATGTACAATCTCTGTCTACCACAAATACAGCTCAATGATTTTGAATCAATAGTATTTGTCTCCCCTATTCAAGGTTGGATTTCTCATGAATATGATGCTGAAAGTTACTGGAAAATATTTTCTAGTGACTAGTGCTATTAAACACCATTGCAACTGCACTAACGATGTCCTCTTGTGACGTCGGCGCAGTAAGCAACCGCTAACTTCTCACGGGAATGACAAAAAATACAGCACCAACGAACAAATTAGCACCGTTTTCACTAAACACATCACAAATATTTCAATATTCCTGGTATTTATATGTAGATGGTGTGTCCTGTTAGATTGATTGTTTAAACGATAACTAACTCTGAAAATCTCCTCTTGGTTTTAGCCTTCAGTTTCACCTGTGAAGACTGCATTTGTTGTTAAAAAGGATAAGCCAACATGAAGATCAGAGAGCTGTTTATGGGAGAAAAGCAAGTCTGTAAACATATTTAATGTATTCTAGGGTGCAGTTCTCCTTTAACAGGAAACAGCTATTTAAAAGCATGACCTGAATCAATTGTTTACATCATCTTTTAGTTACATGGTAATAAAATATGAGATGAAAGGGGTTCCGCTGGGAAAATTCTCACATTGGGTAGAAGCCCCCCGCTGGACGTAAAGGTAGAGAAATGTGAAGAACAAAAAACTAGTGAAAAAAAATGTATCAAACCATGTGAATTTTACTCGTATAAATTAGATCTCAGCTTGTGTGAAGATTGAATTTATGATTTTTATTTTTGCTTCACTTTCATTTTCATTAGTAGGTTTAACTTGTTTGTGCAAAAGTTCAGGGACAACACTGAAAATAAACTGTAATTTAATCCATGGTTTCTGTAAAGGTGCCAATACTTTGAACGCTAAAATATATTTTATTATCCTGTTTTCAAAACAGTCATTAAAAAACATTACGCTGAGTTAAAAACATTTGTTCAGGACAGACTCGGATGATGAAATGGATAGTATAGTTAAACAAAAATAGTAGTATATGTTTTAGGCTGTGAAGGATTGCTGAAATGACGCAGCTTTATTTAATGAAATAAGTCTGCTTTCAGAAAAGCTGCTCTCTTGGACACTTTGTCAGCTCCATATTTCTCGTGAAGCCTCTCACACTCGAAAGAATCGGCTGAAAGAAGCATTTCGTCATCGTACTGAGTCCAGATGGGGCCGTGGACTTCGGGATCATATCCTTCAAACAAATACGACAGCGCCAGAGTGACATCGCCGCTGGCCTTTAACAGCGCCTTCATGACCTCAACCAGGTCTTTCTTAGATTCTTGCATCAACCTAACTACATGTTGCTTTGTCTCTAATAGGCTCGGGGATAGCTGATCTTCCTCAGTAGACTGGCTGAGCTCCTCCTGGGACTCCTGCTGAAAGAGGAACATGTGAGCGTTGGACGTTATGGGTAGAGCGGCACTGCTGGGACCCGGCTCATCATCCTCTGGCTCCAGAGCGCTCCTATGGTTTTGGGTAGCTGCTGCAGGCTCTTCTACATCATTAGGATGCTCAGGATTCACTTCCTGTTCTCTTATAGCTCTTTCACGCGCTGCGATGATCTGAGACTCAGCTGTATCTGAGGCATTAATGGATGATGCCTGACTCAGAGGCTGGTCTTCTTGACCTCCATGGGTCTGAAAAAGAAACAAAAAATCGTTTTAAAAAAAAAGGAAGTGTTAGTAAGTATTGGCCTATTAGGGTGTCAATACATTTACATATGCCATAATTACTATTTTGTATGTTCATCAAAATCAAATTTTGTTAATAGTTTGTTTCAGAGGTTGTGAGGGATACCAAAACTTTTCTGTGAAACTGCAGATTTAGGAAAACTTGCATTATATTACAAAAACACACTTTTATTTTTTAAACAAAAGTAAAGGTTGTACCACTTGAGAGTCTTCAAATTCTCTGGCAGCTCTCGTGAGTATGCCAAGTTTCCTCCCAGACGTTGCACAGGATTTGCGACTGTTTTTCTTCTCGTTCGGAGTCGACCGCTCATCATTTGGTCCTGAATTTTTTTAAAGTATTTTTTTTTTTATTACGTGATAATGCAACACAAATACACGTAGAGGGTAAAAATAAAACTAAAGAAGTAAATCTGAGATTAAAGGAATACTCCAACATTTTTCAGCCTCCATCCATGACAAGTATAGTAGTGTGTGTATGATCACCACAGCAACAACTGACATTTCACTTCAGTGAGCAAAGAACAGAAATGTCTTAATCTAAACTGAGACAGACAGTGAATATTTATGCAAAATGTTTAAATGCTTCCACGAATTTCTCAGGCTTA
This sequence comes from Stegophilus panzeri, assembly GCA_024331685.1. Taxonomy (NCBI): domain Eukaryota; kingdom Metazoa; phylum Chordata; class Actinopteri; order Siluriformes; family Trichomycteridae; genus Stegophilus; species Stegophilus panzeri. The sequence continues at coordinate 13,974,481 of JANDJT010000114.1, read as the reverse complement.
TGTACAAACTAGAGAAGAAAAAAACAAAATAAAACAGTATCTCTGTTACGTTGTGAGGAGATTTCTCTCATGTCTTCAAAAGAGTCTTCTTCTGTGCTGTCGATTTATCGCTCACCACTGGGGATGAAAGAGAAAACGAATGTTCGCCTGTCTCTTTGTCACTTGCTACTGTGTTCAGTCCACTCTGAAAGTATTGGAACAGCTAGGCCAATTCTATTGTTTTCGCAATACATCGAAGACATTTGGGTTAGAGATCAAAAGATGAACGATGAATGACGACAGATCAGAATTTCAGCTTTCGTTTCCTCATATTTACATCCAGATGTGTTAAACAACTTAAAACATGGCACCTTTTGTTTGAACCCAGCTATTTTTTTCAACCTGTGAATGTCTATTCTTGGTTTGAGCGTTCAGTTTCGCCTGTGAGGGCCGCGTTTGTTGTTAAAAACTAACATGAAAACCAGAGTGCTGTCTATGGGAGAAAAGCAAGCCATTTTGAAGCTGAGAAAAGAGGGAAAATCAATTAGAGGATTGAGCATAGCCAATTCAACAATTTGGGACGTCCTGAAAAAGAAAGAACTCACTTGTTTACTAACAACCAGACAGGGACATATTTATTGATGATGTAAACTCATGATGGTAGCAGGAGAATGAATTCAGAAGTTTACACAAACAATCTGTCTTCCAATTTACAGAGAAATGCATCCAAATGAATCGGGGGGAACTTTATCATGCAGCAAGACAATGATCCAAAACACACTGCCAACTTAACAAAGGACTTTATCAGGTTAGGGAAGTGGTTTTAGGTTTTAGACTGGCCAAGTCAATCACCAGACCTTAAACCAATTGAGCAGCATTTAACCTCCTGAAGAGGAGACTGAAAGGGGAAACACCCCAAAACAAACAATAACTGAAAGAGGATGCGGTGAAAGCCTGTAAAAGCAACACAACAGATGAAACCAACAATTTGGTGATGTCATTGAGTCGCAGGCTTGACACAGTTATTGCAACCAAATATTAAGTGTTATATATGCTAATACTATCTGTTCCATTACTTTTGCTCACCTAAAAATTGGGTGGTCTGCCACAAAAGGTGCCACGTTCTAGGAAATGAAGGCTGAAATTCTGATCTATCATCTCAAATTCATCTTCTGATCTCAAACCCAAATGTGGTCAATGCATATCAAAAGTGAAAGAATTTACCTCGCTGTTCCAATACTCTCGGAGAGGACTGTACGTAGGGACAGATGTCTTTTCAAATCGGTTTTTAGTCAGAAACTTTGACTGATAACATTTTCCGCCTGGGATCTTAATCAAAATGTCAGAGTAAGGTATTACCGGACGATGTGTCCTCCGTTGGTGCGTCCGTGTCCATTCTGGCTCTTTTGGGTGAGACTTCGTGCTGCTCGCTGTCTGGCTGCTGCACTTTCTCAGGCACTGACTCATCACAATCAGTCTGTTTCCTCACTTCACCAGGATCTTGAGGACTGCTCATTTCTTCAGGTGAAGCTTGGAGGTCTGGTGGCTGTTCTGTTGTTCCTCCCTCATGCTCATGGCTGATTTGTGTGGCCTCTGAATCAGAAGACAAATCTACCACGGCTTTCTTTTTGGGCATCGTCTTCGGCGTAGGCTGCGAGATATTGTCCTCAGAACAGGAGCTCTCTTTCAAAACTTTCTTTTTATTCTCAGGGGATTCCTGTTCCAGCTTGTGCTGCAGATGCTTCAGAAACCGGTCCTTCATGGACTGCCAGCTATGACCGGTGATACGCTGGCGCTCCATTTGCTGCCAGATCCGGTTGCCTTTTGCTTCTTTTCGATGCTTGGCGATGAAATTCAAGATGGCCGTGTCGTCGTCAAGAGAGTAACCCATGCGTCCATGCGTACTTTTCTGTTTCCGTGACGCGGCCCTCGTCTGGGCAGGACGTAAATTGCTGAACCTGTAGCTTTCGATGTCTAACTGCTGGTTCTGTGCCACACAGTCGTGGACATAATGAGTGGAGATGTAAAAATGGCCGGCACGTTCAACAGCAGCAGTGATGTCACCAGGATCCGCTAACAAAATGGCGTTTGGCTCCTGGGTCCGACAGAGGACGCCTCCACCGTTTGATATTAAAGGCTGAAGCTGCACTTTGGTGGGACCAGGCCTTATAAAGAAGCGCATGGGTTCACCTTTAACATTCAGGAATAAGACTGATGATGTGGCAGAAGATTCCTTTTTAATAACTGACATTGTTCGCTACCTTTAAAAAAAAAAAAAGAGAGGATTTTTAACTGTGATTAATAATGAAAGAATTTAAAATGATAAACATGTTGCTGTTTTTTTTAAATACAATGAAAATGTAATTAAACATTTTTAAAATTTTTCGTAACCATTATTTGGAATTGTGAGAACAGGACCAAAAAAAGTTAAATATGAACATGAAAAGTAACAGGAACTATTATTACACTGATATTATGGTACACCACAAAAAAAAAAAAAATAGATAATGTGCATTAGAAAAATGTAATAAACTATGGTTTGAGCTAGGTTTTTTTTTTTTTTTAATCTAGCTAGTTAAACTAACTTGCTAATAGCTTCACTAACAAGCTATAAGTAGGTCAGCATCATCATTCAACATTATCAGTTATACATATAATCCAAACTAATCCTGCAGGAATGTCAAGTCAACCTTTTACAGCATTCTGTTACACCAGAATTATGATATTTAAGCTAACAACACTCCATGCCGAGCTATTCATTTCCTCTGATTAGAAAATTAACCACTTCTAAAGTGGTTTAAAAAGTGAAATATTTCAAGCCTTTTTTGTTTTAATCTTGATGATTACATCTTACAGCTCATGGAAAAATCCAGTATCTCAAAATATTCGAATAAAGAATTTAATACAGAAATGTCGCCCTTTGAAGAGCTCTAATCAGATAATTAAGTCAAAACACCTTTTCTGCGATGTTCTAATTTTTTGAGATGCACCTGTATTTTAGGGTCAGTACTAGAAAAATGATCATGAACGCGACGGATGGCGATGTGTGCTACAGAGTTAAATCCTGACATTACTCTATTTTAACTTTAACTGTGGAAGCTGCAGGCTTTTCTTGAGAAAAAAAACCTGAAATCAGAAATTTGTAATTACCATAATTCAGACATGACGCAAAATACGACATTTAAATAGCGTCACACCGATGAATTCTTGAATCTGATTGGTCAGGAGGTGTTGACTGGTTTTCTCTAACAGCAGCTCTGACAGGAAATCCCGCTCTAATTCAAATCACAGGTTTATATTAATGCATATTGTTTCTGCAGTAAAAAGATTTAGCCAATACAAATAAAAAAACTTTTTTTTTTTTTAGTATTGTTGGAATTAGTCTGTGGTGTAAGCGCTTTATAACAGTACATCTGTAACTTTAAGTCTTTTTAAACAGGAGTTTCTTCAGGACAGGGGAAGATGTTTACGCTTTCTGGTTTCTGTGTAACATGACATGCAACTGTGTGTTTGTTTGTTTTTGTTGTTTGTTGTATTAACATCAAGAAAAAGGAAAAAAGAAACCCAGTGAGAGAATGTGTTTATAGCTGCTATAATGTAAGCGATAACAAGAACAATAAACTGTTAAACAACGACGTTTCATTCGTTAATAAATAAAAAGAATGTGTAATAATTAGTAAGCTTCTGTGGTATAAGAGAAATAAAACACTTCATGACATGCTGTTGTTGGAAAATAATCTTCCATTTGATTAAATAAAAAACCTTGTTCTTGATTATTTTCCTAAATCAGCACACACACAACTTTTTGCTTGTTTTTTGTTCTTACATAATGTCACCTATTAGTGGAAAATGTTAGTTTATATGCAGATATTGTGATGTACTGAAAGCCGTGGTGCACTTTCTCATCTTTTCACCTCAGTAATGTATTAGCATTAAGCTAGCTCAACATGGCCAGGTGTGAAAATAAGGTTAACGTACGACAATGAACATTGCAAAATATAATCCTGTAAATAAAAGCCAAACTTTAGCTGAGGGCATTAATAATGGTCTCAAAACTTAGGATGCAGAGCTAGGCAGCTAAGCTAAGTATAAATGAGTAAATATAAAATAGCCCATAAAACAGTTGACTACGACATTCGCTGCTTATATCAAATTAAAGAACTAGCTTCTAGCTAGAAAGTCTGAATCAACACAGTAGCCGCGGTTTCAATAGTATCTAAATAACCTTACCTTTGTTTATATGTCAGAGTCTGGGGTACCTTGTGTGGTAAGGTGTGAACCAAGAAACAAAACACAACGCTGTTTGTGATACAAGACTTTTATTTTTTAAATCACACTATCAACCCTCATTCGCGCATAATAGTAGGTATAGATAATTTACATATACATATGCATATTTCATACTGTATATATAAAAACAATCGACTGAGTTATATACTTAAATTAATCTTGTGGACAATGGCATTTCGCGAATGGAGACTCTTATTGTTCCATGATGGGGTTGGGTGTGAGGTTGATTACTGAGTCTTTGCTTCATTCTTTAAGACCTCGAACTGTTAGCGGGAAAAGTTGATGAACACGTAATAAATAGATAAATAAATAAACTTGCGAATGAGGGATATATTATTTATAATTTTACAAATGAAATGTCTTTTTAGCGTACTTAATAGAGCCGTAGTATGAGACCTTGTTACCACAATTACAAACGGGGACGTTGACGTTGCCATACTGTTTAGTACGGAAGTATGTATTTGGGGGCGGGGCAGATTTGTTGAACTGCAATACCGAGGTTTAGCCACTAGATGGCGAACAATGAATTTTTTTTTTATTATTATTATTTATTTATTTATTTATTTATTTATTTTTCAGTTTTATTTTCCCGGCCTAGTTTTGTTTCTGATTTCAGTCTGATTAATAAATTAAAAAGTAAAACTTTGAAGAGTTTCATTAAAAATGAACCTCAGTTTACACACAGCTCACAGTCCTCTGGCTTAGAAAAATACTACTCAAGTGTATTGTATTGTATTGTAGTGTATTTGACCACAATATTAATAAAGCATGACTGGTGTGGTGTTATACAATCGAAAATAAACTCTGATGAATGATTTTTTTTATCCCAATATCCAAAAAAGGGGAGAAAACTTTTAAATAAATAAATATATAAATAATCACCTGCATAATATTTTGTATTGTGTAGGCCAAAACAGCTCTGAAGCGTAAAGGCATGGCCTCCTCAAGACCTGTGAAGGTGGACTGTGGTATCTGGCACCAAAACATTAGCAGCAGAATTTAGCATCATAATTTGGTCTCTCAGATCCTTGCTCTTGCCCATTTTTCCTACTTGCGATACACATCAACTTTGAGAACTCACAGTTCACTTGCTGCCTAAAATATCCCACAACATGACGGGTGCCATTGTAAAGAGATAATCAATGTTATTCACGGTGTATGTACAATTAGAAGTGCTCTAGACTAAGGATCCATCCATCCTCTGTACCGCTTATCCTTACTGGGTCGCAGGGAACCTGGAGGCATGGGGTGGCACAAGGCGAGAGACAATCTGGATATATTGGTATTATATTGGTGCTCATCCATTGCAGGGCACATTCACACACCCATTCATACACTACAGACACTTTTGACACGCATATCTTTGGACTGGGGGAGGAAACCCAAATCCCCAGAGGAAACCCCCGAACTTACGGGTAGAACTTGCAAGCTCTGCACATACAGGGCCGCGGCGGGAATCAAACCCTCAACGCTGGAGGTGTGAGGCAAACGCGCTAACCACTAAGTCAATAATATGCAATTGAAGACAAAGCTGTAGATTAGCAACTGCATATAAAAGTTGAAATGCTACTTTAATATAATTAATTTGGCCCTGATGAGATCAGAAATATTTCAGCTTTTACTCGCACAGGTTCCTTCAACACTCCACATTCGGATAATAATTTTATGCAACGGCATCAAGGCAGCTGTTTAAGACCTTCTTTATTTCTAGGCTGCATTCTTAAAACCCAGCAGAGTCGATTAATCAATGCAATTCACAGCCTCGTTCCAAATATTCACGTTCGGGTTTTGATTACGAGCCTGCAATAACACCATGCTTTCAGCCTCACCAACTTCACAGAGTGCTTTTTCTATACAAAACATAACAGTCCAGGGCCAAGTCCTCCAGCTGGACTAGTGATCATGTCTGGACTCTGAAGCGTTTCAGTCACAGTGCAGACAAAGTTGGCCATTATATGGGCTTGTTGATGTTGGCCGTGTTCTCACTGGGCCTCTGTTAGACCGACAGAGAACGGCACAGTGACACTGAAGTCACATGGATGTTTTTTTTTAAGCTTTACAGCGACACAGGTAATAAATTGCAAGTTTTGTAGCAGCAATAGGTGAGTTGTTTCTGTTGGAAATCCATGTAGCGCTCAGTGATCTTCATAAATCAGAGCGTGGCTTGCACCAGCATGAATTAATTTAAACAGTTCAGAGATAATCTAAGATTAATGTTAAACTTAATGTTAAACATAGCTCAAGCAACCATGACCTCTGATAAAAACCATAACCCGCCATGATGGATACACGAGTGTAAAAATCATTCAAGAAAACAATGCTATTCTTGGGAAGAAAATACTATACAGCTTAAGGAGCGCTTTAATTTTTCACAAACGATCTATTATATACTGCTATTTCAGAAACTACCTCAGCTCAAGATTAATATGAATCCTGAACTGAAATTAAAAAAAAAATTTTTAAAGTAATGGAGCAATCTTGATTTACCATAACACTAAAACCAGGATTAAATTATCCTCATTATTCCTCCCCTCCCCCATTTTCTCCTCAGTTTTGTCTTGCCAAGCCATAACTACTAGCCAACTCTCCCCATCATATAAAAGCTACTAACCAGGGAGGGTGGGGCTTCCTCCGAGACAAATGAAACCAACCTCACATCTTTTCAAGCAGGGTAACACACTAGGAGGAAAACTCTATCTGCCCTCTTTCACATACATGAACTCAGAGACGCCCACGATTGGCTAGTGCCGCGGTGATTGACAGCAGAGAGTATGCCCCTCCCACCAAGAGAGCATGGTCAATTTTGTTCTTTTGATTCTTGTCCCGTTTGCCTCACACTGCCAGCATTGAGGGTGTGATTCCCGCCACTGTCCTGTGTATGCAGAGTTTGCATTTTCTCCCCATGCAGCATAGGGTTTTCTCTGCGTACTCCGGTTTCCTCCCCCAGTCAAAAGACATGTATGGTAGGCTGATTGGCATGTCCAAAGTGTCCCTAGTGTATGAATGAGTGTGTGAATGTGTATGTGATTGTGCCCTGTGATGGGTTGGCACCCTGTCAGGGTGTCCCTCGTCTTGTGCCACCCCATGCCCCCTGGGATAGGCTCCAGGTTCCCTGCAACCCAGTAGGATAAGCGGTATAGAAAATGGATGGATGGATGGATGGATGGATTCCTGTCCAGAGATGGCTGTGGCATTGTCGGGAATCTAACTAAATCTAGATCTCCTGACTTGATTACTGTTAACCAGATCTCAAGTTTAAAAATGAATAGAATTATTTTTGATTTAATTCAGCTTAAAGCTTCAGTTTTGTTGGTGCATCCCAGCCAACCATTACAAGTTATTAACCAACACTGGTCACCTGATTGCTGTATTTCTAAACATTTACACAGGCTTTAAGCAAAAACTCTTTTTAGACCCCCAACCTCATACCTTTAACTTACCAACTCACTACTCCATTTCAATAATATTTCTACCTAATTTCACTTGGAACCATTCCTTACAGTGTATGTACAAATGTTCCTATTATTTTATTCAGCATACTGTATAATAATAATGGTATTAAGCTTGAGTGTCTTAAAAAACCCTCTTAGTTAGTGCTTTAAGGAACCAACATAAGGTTTTAAGAGCAATGCCAGGAGAACCTTTTCCAGTCCCGCAAAGAAATGTATAGAGTTCACTTTAACCTGTTAAGGGACGATACCTTAAAGAACCAATTCACTACTCTGAAGAACCTATAATGACACAATAGAACTTCTTTAATCTCCAAAGAACCATATAGCTCAACTCAAGAACCCTATACAATGAAAAATGGTTCTTGACAAGAAGAAGGTTCTTTGC
>JANDJT010000114.1:13940227-13962278 GCA_024331685.1 Stegophilus panzeri | reverse complement strand
AAAAAAAAAAAAAAAAAAAAAAAAAAAAAAAAAAGGAAACATATATTTAATACTAAATCGTGTACAAAGCATAAATAAAAACAAATCAAGCCAAAATATATTTTGCGGTATTTATTCCTAGGTCGAGGAAATACATTTAAATATGGAGGCATAATTGTCAACAAGGTCATCTTATTTGGAAAATGACTTTTTTTTTTTTTTTTTTTTTTTTTAAATCAGTCGAGGGCAAAAAAGTTTGCATACCCTTAGGACACAAAAAATACATTTTCATAGCAAATCAATATTCAAATAGTACAAGTTAACATATGAACAATGAAAACATACAAAATTATACCAGTTCAGAATTGATGATACAAATATTCTTTAATAAATTAGATTTTTTTTTGTATCTTTTATATCCTCGAATCAGCTTTCAGATCCACTCAGAAGTGGATGTACTGTAGTATGGAGTTTTGTAGATAGATTGTAAACTAGTGGTATGTTTTTATTTTTCCCCCCTTCAAAAGCCATGAGGGGATACAAACTTTTGCACTCGACTGTTATGAACAACAAAAAACAAAAAACAAAAAGAAAACTGCTGTATAAAAGCTTCGCATCATATAATGCCGTTTTAAAACAAACAACACAAACCATTGAATCAGTCATTATTATTTAGCAACGGACCCAAACATCGCTTTCAGATTTATACATGAATAGAATCATTAAAAAGATTCCTTTCAGATACCGAAATTGAGATTTATACTTAAAAAGTCAAAAACAAAAAGATTTGATCATTTCATACAGACTAAAGCAGAACTTTGGTTAGTGTCCTTTATCCATTTTCCACGCCAAGGTCAGCCTTCCAGTTGATTTATTCAAAATAAAATGTAATATTTAAATACTTAATCAACAGTATATACCAATGTTCTCAAAAAATATGCAACTACTCCCTTTTCCACTGGTAATCAAATCATTCAAAAGGTAATAAACTGATTCGATCATGCCTGACACGTCTCGTCCTGCTTTCACAATTTTACAATGTGAACATTCCAGTTCTAAAGATCATTTCGTACCTTTTTAATTAACTACCCTACATTCACTGATACACATCACCTTCATAAATTACAAGCATTAAACACATTCCTCTTTTCTTTTTTTTCTTTTTTTTTATTTTTTTTTTATCTCAAATCCAATGAGAAGACATTCGACCAAAAGGTGAGCACAAGTTTATGATTTTCACATCATTAATAAATACGAACACAAACAATCCTTGATATCTAAACCTCTCTAGTTTCAAAGATCGTCCGTTTCGAGATGCCCTCAGGGACTGTGTACTAGATCACTGTGAAAGAAAAATAATCATGCGACGTCACGTCTACACTTTGATTCTCTCTCCAAACGCATTAATCTTAACCATATGAAACTTAATATTCATAATAAAATAAGCAGGAACTGGCACGTTTTCACATGTAAGGCATTTATTTTCTCTCTAAAGCTCAACTGAAACATCTGTATAAACATTTAAAACAGCAGCGAAATGATATGGGTTACATTACTGCCAGAAATCCAAACTGCTCAGGCTTGGACGCAATTCCAGTCCAGGACTGCTGCTTGTGGCTGGTGTTGCAGAAATCTGATGATTGTGATGGATTTTATATCTCGCAGAGAAATCAACATCGTAGGCAGGGAAATAAAGATTTCCTTCAACACACACACACACAGTTTTATATTGTAAACTTTATATTAAGCGTCCTTAAGTACTACGTGTATACTTGATGTACTTAAAGCTGCTCTATGGTGACCGTGTCATAGTTTTTGATGCCAGATGGTATGAGTTTGATATACACTTTAAACAGAACGGTCTCAACTGTGGTGAGCTGAAAATCATCTCAGAACACACAATACATCACATACTGAGACAGATGAGCTACAACAGCAGAAGACCACATCAGGTTCCACTCCTGTCAGCCAAGAACAGGAATCTGAGGCTACAGTGGGCACGGCTTCAGCAAAACCGGAATCTACTGTGGTCTTCTGCCAACGTAGACCGGCCGACCTCAAGGTTCTATGTGCTAGGCATTCTGAGATGCTTTTTTGCTCACCGCGGTCATAAAGAGTGGCTATTTGAGTTACCATGGTCTTCCTGTTAGCTTAAACCAGTCTGGCTATTACTCTCCTCTGACATGACTGGCTGACTGGATAACTCCTTGAATGTTCCTAATAAAGTGGCCGTTGAGTGCATATTCAATCTAGTGTCTCTAAACATTTGACTAGTACTTTCATGTACAGTCCCTTCCGAAACTATTGGAACAGTTTCAGCCAGTTCATTTGTTTGTGCTATACACGAAAGATTTTCTCTCTTTTCTCAGCTTCAAAATGGCTTCCTTTTCTCCCATAGACAGCTCTTTGATCTTCATGTTGGTGTTTCCTTTTTAACAACAAATGCAGTTTTCACAGGTGAAACTGAAGACTAAAACCAAGGATAGATGTTCAGAGATAGTTATTGTTTAAACAATCAATCTAACAAGACACACCTGAGTAACAAGAAACACCTTGTTCTAATATTTTTGCTCGCCTACAAATTGGGTGGTCTGATACAAAATGTGCTGTTCGATGTCATTTAACACACACACACACCCCAGGAAATTCTATATTCATCTGTTGATCTCAAACCCAAAATGTCTTCAATCTGCAGCAAAAAAAAAAAAAAAAAAAAAAAAAAAAGTTTAAACCTTGCCGTTCCAATAATTTCGGAAGGGACCGTACATAAATCTAATACAAGTACTTCATTCTAAATCATTTGTACTTAAATAAATTGTTAGATAATTATTTATACAATACTTAAGGACACGTAATATAAATCGTGGCTTTATGCAAACCAACACTCCCACCATTACAGGAATCCTAGCTCAGGCCGTAAGTGTCAGGGCTATGAAATATTTACAAACAGACTCGCGTGAAACGCCCTCGCGCACAGGCCGCGTTCACTCCATGAACTCTAACCCACATGCTTATAAAAGACAGGACCTGTTTTATCTCTGACAGCACCAGCAAACGGCCGCTTGTGAAACTCCAGACAGCTCAGCTGGAGAGGAAGCTGGAACCTTTCACTCCACCCAGAACCTCTGCCTCGCACCATCCGTCTTTAAAACAGTTGGTGTTAATTGTTTTCTACAATCTCTTTCTCTGTTTCTGTTTCATTTGCTGCATCCGAAATTTCGATCTTGTCTGTCATTTCAAACGTGTCTGTCACCCAGTGAAGGAAAAACAGGGTCACTTTATGCTTTGAGCTCACAGTCTAATCACTCCTGATTGTTTCTGACAAACCTGCAGCTCATCTGTGAGTCATCCACGTGCTCTCGTGTGCTGCGTTAACCAGATGTATGATGCAAACAGGTCTCAGCCCTAAAGGTCCATCATGTTCATCATCACATCAGCTCTCGTTCTCAGCCAAGCTGCACCCATGACTGCATTATATAATGACGTGAAGAATTAGTGCAGTACAGTTTTTCTCTAAACACCTAGGCGTGGGTCGTTCTTAGTAATTCTCAGTAAAACCACCTAACCATCCTAAAACCACCTTGGAGCTTTGGGGGGGGGGGGGGGGGGGGGGGGGGGGGGGGGGGGGGGTACGGGTGTCAGGGGGTTATGGTTAGTCAGGATCAGCGTTTTCTGATTTACACTTGAAATAATTAAAAGTTTACACATACACTATTTATTTAGATATAACTGCCACCACTGTCTAAATTAATGGTGTGACGTCATTTCTATTCCTATTTATAATTCATATATAGTAGGGAGATACAGTCTGGATGGCACGTCAGGTCGGAAGAATGGGCTAAAAACGATGCAATATATCCAAACTGGCCCTCTGCTTCCACTCAGCAGGTTGGTTCGTCAGCTCGGTTCGTTCACTTTTGGGGTTTTTTAGTGCAGCCACACTGAACATGGAGATTCTGGCCACACTGCCAGCAGCAGAAATGCTCCTTATGCCAAGCCTGGCCATTTTCCTGATGGCAGGTCTCTGAGAAGATCAGCTACATGAGTGCGAGAGAGAGAGAGAGAGAGAGAGAGAGAGAGAGAGAGAGAGAAAAGAAAAAAAGAGAGAAAAGGGAGAAACAAAAAGAAAGAAACAAAAAGAGAAAAGGGAGGACAATGGTTCACATTTTTCCTCAGATTTCTCCTCTCAAAAGGTTAAAAGATATTAACTGTCTTTATCTCAATCTGCAAGATCTGCATAAACAAGACAGCTTGTCTTCTAATGATAAGAAACTGGCGTCGAATGGTGGAGGGCAAACAGCTACGGAACTTCTCATTCCCCAAATATGGGGACAAAAGCTGCGCAAACTGAAAAATTGCTCACTTTTAGATGCTTGTATAAACGTCTTTTCATCACATCGCTTCAAACTATACCTTAGAAAAGGGAGAAAAAAAGAAAAAAAGAAAAAAAAAAAAAAAAAAACAATGCAGCATTGCCTTATTTTCTCATCTTGAAAATTAGCTCCACCTCTAATCGGAACAGGCGCGCTCAGCTGGCTCACTTCTTCTAAAATGGCAAGTCATAAAGTGTGCATAGATTGAAAGGAAGTGAGGTCGTGTCATGGACAGCGAGTTGAGATGGATGCAAGTGCAGTAAAAGCGTTTATTAGAGAGGCATGCAGACAAATCCAAAACGAGAGTCGGAATCAAAAATAGGAAACAGTCAGAGGTCGGGCGATCTACAAACAGCACTATGAGAGGATGTCCAAAACCCAGCAGAAGAGAACAGAACGGGATCAACTGGGATAGTTGATCCCGTTCTGTTCTCTTCTGAAAAAACTGGGATACATAAACAAAAAACAAAGGCTTCGTAAAGTCAGGCAGCAAAACACACAATATACACACTAATCAAGAACAAATAGAGCACAGGTGAGAATGATCATGACACATAAGGGAGACAACAAATGACAAGACAAAGGAGGAAACAAAAACACATGTCAAAATAAACAAAGACGTAATCCAGAAGCATTGCGCCACTTGGGGGAAATCCCTGGCAGGTTGATTAGGGAGGACAAAAGAAGCTTTTCATTGTTTTTGTTTGTTTGTTTGTTTGTTTGTTTTTTAGCAAATGTAATTTACCTCACAGGCAGCAGCGAGTTCTAAAAATTACAAACCGCTCCTTTAATTTTTGTGTTCTTTCCAAACGTATAAATAACTGCGTTTTATTTGAATCACGTATATTTTAAGCATTTTCCAATCAAATAACTGTACTAACAGTCATCCGATTAAAGACACGTTGTTACCCTTTATTTTTAATATACCCACATAAAGTAATATAATCCCAGCACTGTATTAAGAGTAAATACTGCTATCATTAAAGCCAACGTTAGTGTGATTAGAATAGGTTTCTAATCTGTGTTAGAGAAAGTGATTACCTCATCGCAGCCCGGGCAGCGCGGCTTCAGATTCTGGCAGTAATGCCGGCCACACAGCAGAGTCTCTTTCCTCCAGAAGTACACCAGATCAACCAGCGCCTCGCCACACTCCGCACACACAAAGCAGGTAGGGTGCCAGAGTCGCTCATATCCCGCTCTCTCTGCATACACGACGGGACTGTCCGGGGCTGCCAACTGCCCACAACCGCTACAGTGCTGCAGAGGAAAAAAATAATAAAGAAAAAAAGAGATCAAAATAAACGGCTATAAAATAGGTAGAATTTACATGTACAGTTTGAGAGAATACAGTATAAGTAAATAAAATATGCAGAGCAGCAGCACAGGAAGAGCATAGCGGAAAAAAATGTATGAAATAATGGTTCATTGGTTAAATCAGCATTATTTCTATTCGACACTCCCGCTTGTCTCCGTAGAAGAGCCATTAAACTGTACATTTAAAAGATTAAATTAGGTCCTCCTGCCAAATTTCCTGGGAGATAATCAAAGCCGTGTTGTTATGCTGAAATCCCACAGGCCCCAAACAGAGCATTCCTGTTATGATAAAAACACAAATCAAGCACAGATGTTCTTCTAGGTTTAATTATTTTCAGATCCGAAATGACTCTCCTCCTTAAAACAATCCTTCCTTAAATAAAAGAGGAAGATTGGAACAAACACTTTAGGCACTGGTGAGGTTTTATATAATAAAATATTATATAAAATAAATATTATATTTATATAATATGACAAATTAGTGGAAACCTGATGGTTCTGTTATGATGTGTGTGTGTGTTGGGGGGGCGGGGGGTTTATATTTATAGGGGTCCACTTATCCCCTTAGGCAGGTTTCTACGGTTACGTCCATAAGTATTTGGACAGTGACAATCTTTTTTTTATTATTATTATTTTTCCTCTGTACACCACCACAATGGATCTGAAATGGAGCAATCAAAATGTGACTGAGGTGTAGACTTTCAGATTTGATTCAAGGGGTGAACAAAAATATTGCATTAATCGTTTAGGAATTACAGGCATTTATTCTTTTACAGAGTTCATAGGCTAATTGGACAATTGACTGATAAGCAGTGTCATGGCCAGGAGTGGCCCGTTTCCTCATTATTTCATGACAAATTATGGAGATAAAAGGTCTGGAGTTGATTCCAAGCATTGAATTTGCATTTGATAGATGTTCATAGGAACTCTCAATATGCAGGCCAAAGAGGTGTCCAAATACTTATGGACCTGACTATAATTCTGATTTAATATGCATTTGCTCTGCAACACAGGCACAATATGCGTGGTGCGCAGACACATTTTTACGCTCTTGAATGTGGTCCTCCAATGAACCAAGTGTGTGCCACGTGTATCTTCGGTGCCGTGCGTGAACTGGCCTTCAGGTGAGTGCTGATTTGTTGGTGATTTGGAAATCAATTCACCTTTATCCTATAATGAAATATTTTTTAATCCTGATCAGAGTGCTCTCTTCCAGGATGACCCTGCCCAGATCCACAGGGGCTCACTGAATGGTTTGATGAGGATGACAATGAGGTCAATCATATGTTACGGTCTTCACCGTCACCAGATCTCAACCCTCCAGTACAGTTCCACAGACTTCTACGCCACGGTGCATTGAAGCTGTTCTGGTGGCTTGTGATGAGTCAACACAATCACTGCATTGGACTAAATGTCAGTTTCTGGTGTAACACTCCAAGTAGCAGTGTTCGCTTGCTGGATGGCTTTTCATGAGAAAAGATTTTGAAATCAAGATCTTGAAATCTCAGATTTCCTTCTTTTAAAATAAATAAATAAATAAATAAATAAATAAATAAAATAAAATAAAGCTCTGTGCAAAAACCACTTGGCAATTTCTGGATATCCAAGACTAGCTTATAGTCAAAGAACCTCAGACACTAAGTCAAGACTGAACCCACGCTCCATCCAGTCTGCTGTTTGCATGCATTTTGTGTTGAACAGTCGATCTACACAGGAAACTTCAATTAACCTCGAACGTTTTATTTGTTCATTCCATCATAAAACATGACCTCACAGACACGTAATTCCCTAAAGCAAAGACTCTGAGCATATGCAGGAAACGATTAGGAATACCATGTAGCATTTTTAAATTCGAAAGAAAGAACCACAGATTTTTACAGGGCTATAAATGCATTCCTAGCAAGGCAGACCCAAGACCCACACTAATTTAGACAAGAACTGTAAATGGTAAATCACCGTCCTCAGTCTGCGCCAGAAACAAACAAAAAAAAAACACACACACACACACACACACACACACACACACACACACACACACACAACAACCCAACTTTTCATGCTCTCTACATTTATTGAAATCAATCATGTTTAATGAACCTTACTGTCATTACTCTAAAGATCAGATTGTAGATCACTTTAGCTGCAGACTTTGGGCATGTGCTGCTGTTCTAAGCAAATTCTCCTACGCTAGTGAAGTAGCTCAGTGTTTTCATATTAAATCTTTGCAAATAAAACTAGGCTAAAATGAACACCTCAAAAGGTTATAGTTCAAATCCCAGGAAACCAGTGGTGGGTGCCCACACATCCAACTACACAGCTGTATTCTTGGATCATATCCTATGTCAATTGTAAAGTATACTGTCTGCCAGGACAAAAATCCTGAGCAAATCCTACTTTGGAATTAAAAAAATAAATAAAAATTCATTGAGATTTAGAGGAATAAAGAAGGATGATTATGTCGCTTAAGTCCTTAAGTCATGAACACCGAGATGAGATCAAATCTGGGTTAAACTAGTTCCAGGCTAGCTCAGCACTTTTGTAAAGGGATTGTGGACTTATTTGCATCAGTTCTCTGGGCGCTATTTAGAAATCAATCTCTCTCTAAAACAGATTTGCTTACTCAGCAGCAGGCTTCTTAGCATTGGACACGCCAACACCGATTTTTCCGTCGATTAGCCGTGGAGTAACGTTTAGAGAAATCTAGCGTTTGCCTCAAAATAAGTGGATAATTAGTATCTATTCAGCCAATTGGACAGACACACAGCATTTGGTTTATATACAAGTAAATGAAAAACAGGTGGCAAGTTAGTCTGCTTCTACACTCTATATGCTAACGTCCTGGCATGGTCAACCTGGCTTCATGTTCTGTTTTGATTTACTTTCTTCACTATGCTAAGAAAAGTGCATTAAACAAAAGAGTTGTTAGTCAAACCAAAACAAGACCGGTTTGCTTCAACTAGCATGGAATTGTGTCTGCTTCAAATAGGGCAGAGGTGCCCAAACTTTTTCCTGTGAAGGGCCAAAAACCGTGGGCCGAAAATAAACGTTGCATTATACCAAACTGTATTATATTAAAATTAAAGTTGCCATGGTTCCCCTCATTTATAATATTTAAAAATAATTAAATAAATAGAAAACATTACTCTGTAACCTGCTTAACTAAGGCAGGTTTATTTTCCAAGTTTTATAGTTCAATGAAATTATAGTATAATGAAAACATAGAAACAATCCCATTTATAGTACAATAGAGTTCAATACCTAATAATTCAAGCTATAAGCCATATGCTTGCAAGATCAGTGACATCTAATGATAGACATGAAGCTGGTCCTTATTTTTCAAAAGTTTTTTCCAAATTGGGCTACAGCTGACTTACTGACAAAATCAGGATATTATGTAGGTGAGAGTCAGTTTCTCAGTTTACACTTGTTCAGGTTCATCAGACTGAAAGTCTGCTCACAGAGGTAAGTATGCCAAACAAGACAGCATCACTTGTGCCTGTTTGCACATCTTTAGGTACCTGTTTGGTGGGACACGTTTGTAGAAGTCGGTCAAGGGAAGGGACCTGAACTTGTGTTTAAGATCTTAATCACACTGAAGCTCAATTCGTTCCATTTGAAGATCATCACTGACTGTGTCCACACTGATGGGGAAGGGTTGAGCAAACAACACAAATTCACGCAACACATCCACAAGCCTAATGGATTTAGCACATAGCTGTACTTGATGTAAAATACAGTAGTACTTTACCACTTTCTTCCCACATTCACTGACTTTATGAGACACCAACGTATCAAGGCCAGATTTCCTCCCTACCATTGTAACTGTAATACCAGCCATATTCTCCCACTTTAATTCATTCTTTGTCAATACTTTCCCTCTTCTCATATATGACATGGTGGGCCAAATCGAAAGTCACCACGGGCCAACTTTGGCCCGCAGGCCCTAGTTTGGGCACCTCTGAAATAGGGTAAAAGTGCTAAGTAAAAGTGGATAATCAGCCAACTACACATTACAGCAAATGGCTGGTCTGTTAACTGACTTCAGGCTCCACTTCAGAGCATCATTAATTCTTTCACATGATTACATTAGAATGCCATATGGGTTTTTTTGTTTTGTTTTGTTTTAACGTCCAGTATATGGTCTTGAGCTGCAACACTAGCTTTGCATTCAGAATGACAGCCTAACCATTCTTTTATTGTTTTTGTAATAAAATGTCTAGCTACATACATATTTTAATTCCCAGCATACCATGGCATAAGTAGATGGTATAAGTCAAGTCTAAATCATTGGGCTGTGAGAAACACTAGCTGTAAATGTTCTTGGAATGTCTTGGGATGCTAACACTAGAAGTTTAATGAGAGAGAGAGAGAGAGAGAGAGAGAGGGAGAGAGAGACGGATTGATGAAGATAAATGATAAATGTTCGGAAACTCACTGTCCAAGAATCTTGAACAAATTAAGAGTTTTCCAGCCTTTCCAAAATGAAGAACTTGCATTTTATTTCATTACTTGGCCAAGAGGAAAAATAGAAACCGTCTGTAACTGTCTGCATGTGTGAAGATCAGTCAAACTTACATATTCACTCTTCTTGCCATTCTCTTCCAGCGTGCCGTTGGTGGTGGGCTCTGGGTTTGGTTGTTCTTTCCCATTCTTCTGTTTTCCACCGTTGTCTCTGGGCATTCCTCCCTCTCCTGGCAGTGCCACCTCCCCCACTCCCAACACCTCCTCCTTATAACTTTTTATAAACTGAGCCATGGCTTTGGTTTCAGCCTCCGACAAGCTGTGGCAATGTGACGGGTCCTGATCATAAGCAGGGAGCTGCCTCATCAACTGCCTGCGCCTGTACAGCGCCCCTTCCGTGCCCGCCACGGGCCGCCTTTCCTCCGGGAGAAGCTCCATATACTGCATGGCCTGGTGCACACACAAAAATTAATTATGAATTAGGCTACAATTAAAATTTATATGGCTAGCTTATGGAAAAACAAACAAACAAACAAACAAACAAACAAACAAAAAAAAAACTCATCATGTTTCAATTCTGGATTTGTAAAAGCCCAACAAAACAAGTCCTACAGAACTCTCAAACGATCAAGCTAGTAATGTTAACATTTGCACGTCCGTAAAAAGGAGGACTAATATGAAACGTTTTAGACAGGCTAGCTATTCATACAGGAGAACCAGCATCCCTGCTTTCCCTGTTCTCTCTCGCCAAACCACCCAGGATCATGGTAACACTGCCTCGTTGTTAAACCCTCAATAGACTGCATTCAACAGCAGAAATTTTATATGAATTTTAAGAGTCACTAAATGGCCATTATATGACAAATAAATTAAAAAAAAAAAATTTTAAATCAACTTCTTGGTAGTCCCAAGATTTTGAAAAAAAAAAGGTTTCACTGGCTAAATATGGAACCTTGAGGAAACTCGGGACAGCCACTCTACATTTCAGTCCTGTAACATTGTCATACAAATCTTTAGCTGGGTCTAACAAAATCTTATATATGGGGCAAACAACGGGTTGAGCAAAATCCAGCCTGAAGAGAACTCGGAGGAGGAGGAGAGTAGTTTGACGGTCACAAATCCAGTTCTTGCTTTTGTTTTTCATTTTCCATGTGCTGTTGTTTATTATGGAAAGGTGCCTTCGTTTTGGTTCCAGTCCTGTCCCTGCCTTATCATTGGTTTGCTTGTGTGCACCTGTTCTGTGTTTGGCTCTTAATGGTTAGTTCGGTTATTTATACCCTGTTGTCTCCATTCCTCTTTGCGAAGTCTTGCCAATTGTATTGTGCATTTCTGATCCTCCTTTGACCCCTGCATTAAGCTTGAACTACAATTCTTGAATAGCCTACAATAAATCCTGCACTGAGCATACACATTTGTGTCATGCCTTGAACCGCAGGCTACACTGACAAAGGGGGAGGGTTTCATTTTTCTTCCAATATGATGTCATGCGATTGATTTTCGTTTTCATTTTCCTCCTTAAAAATCTAAGTATGGCCACCCAGTGCATAATTAGATAAGAACAGTTGGGTACGATCGAGGTTAAGCCAGTTCCATGCTAGTTCAGCAATCTCTTACAAATAACAGTTTTGTTCAGGAGAATTGTTGAGGAAACTTTTTTTTTTTTTTTAAATTTATTTATTTATTTATTTTTTAAATTACGATTCATTCATTTCATTATCCTTTGCCAATAGGTAAAAATCATTATTTATATAAGTGAGGCTAATTTTGATTACTCAGCAGCAGGCTTCTTAGCATAGTACATGCCAACAGACTGCTCTGTGGCCTAGCTGTGGAGGATCACTTTAGTGGAGGAAATTTAGCAGTTGCCTCAAAATAAGTGGATAATTTGCATCCCTTTAGCCAGTTGGACAGCTACACACAAACGTTTGGTTTCTATATGTTAATTCAAAACAGGTGGCGATTCGTTCACTGTGCTTCTCTACGCTTTATGCTACTGTAAACTCTTGAGTCCGTGGCCTGTGCCACAGTCGTCCTCTGGCATCGTAAACTTCTAAGGATGTCTTTAAAGCGACCACAGATATTCCTAAAACCCACTAAAAGAAAACATGTCCACTCTGTATAAAGACTGTTTAAGAAGAACAATAGTGCTACAGTTCTTTAATGCCTTTAAGTACTTTAGAAGACAGCTGTAATGAACTTGGAGAGACAATCCTAATTACTGCAACAAAAGCCACGGCACAGCACGAAGTAAGACAAAAGTCACCCTGAAGCAGTCGTTAAGGCAGGCCTGGTTCAAATTCACACTCTTTAAACTGTTGGAAAAACATGTTGATAGAACTTG
Source organism: Stegophilus panzeri (assembly GCA_024331685.1). Lineage (NCBI taxonomy): Eukaryota > Metazoa > Chordata > Actinopteri > Siluriformes > Trichomycteridae > Stegophilus > Stegophilus panzeri. The sequence goes on along the minus strand of JANDJT010000114.1, from coordinate 13,949,810 downwards.
TGGTCCTGTGGACCTTCTCATCTGTATTAAATAGGCAAACCATCATTCCAAGCGCCACTGCAGTGAACCTGCCAGACTCACTCTAGAGAACAAAGTTCCCTAATACACAATGGGTTTTAGGAAAAGACAGGGGTAGCTCAGACGGCTGAAAAAACAGTCAGCCATTCCCCCCGATAGATCAAAGTCCTTCGCTTCGGCACACAGAGAACACGCTTCCTGGCAGCCCAGAGCGGGAATAGTAAAGCTGAAGGCTTATTCCCAGATCTCCACCCCACCCAACAAACAAAAACCACATACGGTGCCTCTGGCAGGACTAATCACTGCGTAAAAGTCAAGTGGAACACCAGAGAAGTCTGGCCAGGGCAAATTAGAGCTCTGTATAAGAATAGGAGCAGTGACAGCCAGCAACTGCGATAGAGAAAAGGTCAGGCTCATTCCTGCATCTTAGAGTGCCAGATTATTCCACTGATCAGCAGATATCCTTCTGTTCCCCTGATACCAAACAACTACCATTCATTCTTTTCCAGTGATACAAAACAACTGCTACTACAGCCAGAGGATGAAGTATTTAAGGGTTCACTGCAAACAGACGCAGCTTCAAATATCAAACGCAATATTAGATTTCTTCCCCCTGACTGATGAGATGAAGGAACATGAAAAGACTGGATAATCACATAATGTAATCTGTTGGAACACACTGGTGGTTATTTTCCACCCAAGTTCTTAACAGTACTATCAGTGATTCCTTTTTTAATCCTCCTTGCAATGCTTTGACAATGAACTCAAACAGAAAAGGTTCGAACTCCACAAGAAAGGTTCGTCTAGAGCTTTAAAGCAAAAAGTTGCCTAAATTTATGATTGCTTTCAAATGAGGTTACTGTTGGTCTTGTGGGAACAATATATGAAGTCCAAAGTATGAATGTACCAAAATGTCTGCCAATCACAAGGCTCATCTTTCCAATACAGATTTTATTAAAACAATGTGGCTACACTTGAATGGTCTCTTTGAGCCTGTGCAACCTAACTATGTAACTTGGCAGATTCATACACTTGTATAAAAGGAGTTCCTCAAGGGTTCTTTGGATAGTTAACGCTTCGTAGATTTCTAAAAGGGTTTGAATTGGAGCCTTCTCTGCTACGTATCTAGGTTCTCTTCGCTCTCACTTGGTGGAACTCTTAAGCTGTATCAACATGAAACTTTCTGGTGATTTCTCACCAGTTTTTGAGTCAGGCCAGGTGGGGCCCAGTCATAGGTGATGGTGTTGAAGGTGGGGTCTTTGCGAGACACCACAGGGTTGGTGATGATCATGCGGTTACGTTTGTAGACCCTCAGGCCATCTCCACCTTTCACTTTGGTGGTGAGGTGGGCATACTTGGAGTTCGCCAACAATCGGCCCATTTTATAGTCATCCTCGAGGTCTGAGCTGGGTGCGTGGTCTTCTTGGCTGCAGTGACACTGAGTGCAAGCTTTGCTAAAGGAAGACAAATATGGAAATTGTTAGTATTGAAACAAAAAAGCATGTGAACTTGACTTCTGAGAAAACAGAAAGCTACTCGAATGCTTTGGTTTTATAATGGATGTTTAGAAGAAGAAAAAAAAAAGAAGGAAAAAAAAAAAAAAAAATCAGTTGTGATTTGTTACAGTGAATTCCTATTTCATGGGCCTGGAAAGCACACTACTATCAAAGCATGGACCAATCAACAAAATGCATTTTAATTGTGCACAGCTTACATAATGTGCACTTAGCAGAGCTCAGTTTATATCATATCAAGTGCAAAGCCCTTTTAAAAAAAACAATACAGCAAGCTTCGACCCGTCTGCCTATTTGCTGCAAATCATCTTTCAAGCTCAAGGAAATGTAAACAGAGACGCCCACAATGGCTAGCAACACGTTTGTGGCGAAGCAAACGGAGCATTCCCCAAACATCAAGGGAAAAAGAGAATGGAGGGTTAGGGAGCCATGTCCTCATTTTCTTTACGTTTTTAGCAGAGTGAATAAATCACCTCCAGGAATGTGGCTGGAATCCAGAGCAGATCCCTTTACATGTCAGACACACCGCACCCCTTCCCGCTAGCGGCTGCACCACTGACATCTGGGAGAAAAAAAAGACAGAGGTGCAAAAAAGAGAGAGAAGAGAATGCATATTCAGAGAATAAAGAGAAGGGTATTCAGTGAGCATAGAGGTTCAGGGTCTCTATTATATTAGTATTGACATTATAGAAATACTGATATCAATCACAGTTAATCAGACTTTATACTTTTTGGCTCACCATTTGATGGTGTACATATTAATCCTCCATACATAAACTGAAATAAATCTATTTCATCAGTTTGAATGAAAAGATGAGCTCCAGCTTTTATATGACACTTTTTTTCTTCTATGAATGTTATGAGTTATGAGAGTGTGGAATGAGAGCCTATAACCTCTGGTGTTTCCTCTGGAGTATAAAGAGGGTAATAATTTTCCACCATATTATGTTTAGAAAAATCTAAATAGCAGACATAATGGGGGCTCTATATCTTTCATACAGTCCATGCTGCAGTTTTTTCGTACAGTGCTAGTTTAATTTCAGACTGAATAAACCGCTTATACAGTATATAAACCTTTATAAACCATTGTAATGGCAAAATAGACTTCAGTTTGGACCTTAAAGGAGCAGTTTGTAATTTTCACAGCAGTCATCTGCCTGCAAAATGAACTGCAATAGCAATGAATGCACCTTACCATTTCTCCCAGCTAACTTCACCCCATACATATAAAACTACATATGCCTTATAGGTGATGTTCAGGCTCATTTCAGGGCCAGAAAAGCTGGAATGTAAACCAAAACCTAAAACAAACAATATAACAATGCAGCACAACAAATCACAGATGGTATTGCAGGTGGTATGTTTGGAATTACATGATTATTATCGGTATAGAAACACTTCTAAAGATTACAAACTGCACCTTTAATAACAATGCCCCAACATAGACATGAGGTGAGACAGATTCACACTGGTGCTGACACACAAATCGTGTCTCAAAAAGAAAACAGTCATATGCTGACACACTCTGTAATGAAAGCCCTCTCGAGTAAGTACATGATTCACTGAGTCTCCCATGACTGTGAGCATTAGCCAGCCAGTAAGAAGTGGCTAAATTTCCCAAAAATGGTACAAGTACACACTTGCCCCATTTACCTCTACATGATCTACAGCACACATCTCTGAGAACCATACAACTTTGCTGGAACCTTGTGCTACATCATACTTTTCCTACATTTTAAACCAGGGTTCATCAAATCTAGTCCTTAAAGGTCCAGTAGGGTTTCTCTGATTTCTCTGCTCAGAGAAAGATCTTTAATTAGTTGGTTTACTACGTGTGTTAGAGCAGGGAAATCAGTAAACTGGGCTGCCACTGCAGGACTGGAGTTAATGACCCATACCCCAAATAAATAAGCTTTTCCAACAGATCATTACAAAATCAGGCCTTAAGGGTGTTTAGTTGTAAATAGGACCTATCCAAGTGGCACTCAAGAGTGACAGTGCTGGGCTTATCCAGAAGAGTGAAATGGTGGGGAAACAATACTCAACAACAAGGTTGACAAAATAATTAAAAATCACTGTGATGAATAAAACATGCACATGAGGACTATTTATTTATCCAAATAGTTTTACATGCGAGGCAAAATCTAAATCCATTCCAACCACACAGCTGAGCAGTTGAGAATTAAAGTATCCGTTCAATTTGTTCAACATAAATTGATTTTGCAGCAATTTCAACACACATCCCCAAATGTAGTCAAGACCAATTTGGTGTTTAAATTTAGCTTCTTTAGTATTTTTACTGGACCTACAAGGCAAATGATGCTCCAAAGTAAGAGAAGCCACCAGTTCAGCACTGTGCAAATTGCATGTCTAAATAATCACAAATGCTTTTGTCAAGGTTTTCAGTATATTGAAACACTGTGGCACTACCCCAGAAAATAGTAGTCACAGAATCACTTTTTTACCCTTACAAGACAAGACAAGACTTTATTAATCCCCAGACTGAAAAATTTGGGTGTCACAGCAGCAACAAGACAGGTGAAGAAAATAGAGATAGTAAGAAGAAAAATACAGGGATATATAAAGAACACAGTGGATACACACACACACACACACACACACACACACACACACATATATATATATAAATAAACAGGAGATCAGAGTTTGATTTGTAGCCTAGGGTTTTTTTGTTTGTTTTTTAATACAGATTTATTCTGCTATTTTATGAAAGTTTATGTACAAATGGTTTTACCGAGCCAACAACATCTTTTAAGGTGAGTGCAATGCTTAAACCAGTAGGTAAGGATTTCTCTAGCTATATTAATCTTGTAGCTCCAGTGCAAATCTAAAAAGACTATAAACATGTCTTGGCTGATTGAATACAATTTGGAATAAGTGGTGAATATTCTACATTTTTGGCCAAACACCTGCTTTATGAGTTGTCTCGCTCAGCACTGGCACTCAGGCAGTCCTTGGATTTTAACTCGCGACCTTCTGGTCGTAAGCACAGACCCAGAACTTTTGAGCTACGCCAAAAATAGCACCTACGTGCTAGAATGGCACTCCATTGTCCGGAAAAGCCAAGTATGTGAGAGGACAGGTACAAGAGATATAATGAGGACATGGGAATTGGAGATATGTAGCGGTAGCAGCTTAGAATATTGTCTCTCTCAGAACCCATTTGTCAAATGGTCACTCAGTCAACATGGACAAAACCCCACAGTCAACACATCACACCATAGATATAAGATTTACACTGCAGAAACTGTGGCTTAAGCCATGTGATGAAGTGTCAGGTAAAAAAAAAAAACAACAACAACAACAACAACATAAATAGTAAGTGAACAAAACACTGCATGTAACCATGGCACTAAAGCCCTATCAAAAAGGCAGACATATTTATCTCATGATTCCAGCATCCTCATGTAACAAGTCAGTATTACTAACTCGTATCACACCCCCTCGGCACACTTGGAGCTCCTGACATCTACAAATGAGCAAATGACTGAACAGCTATGTTGTTTAGTTCTGAGGTTCAGGTTTCCACTAAAGTACACAGGTCAAGTGGCCATTCATCACCCAGAATAACTCACAAGTACAACAAAGAGGCTAAATGACTCCAGACTCACCCTCTGCATACAAAATAATCCAATAACAAAGCCATTACTCATTGCTCATATATGCAGTTTATTTCATTTATTTCATTTAGATCCAGAATGAGCCTGTTCTTCACTAGTCATGCTGTTAAATTCCTTTAAAAATGACATCCCAATCGTAATAACTGAAGATTTATCATCCAAATGCACTTGCAATATTAATTTATCAATGTACAGATATTTTTCAATAGGAACAGTGCTCTAATTTGTTCATACTGAATAACACCACAATTTTATCATACACTTTAGTGGTTTAGATTCATAATTATCCAGCTATGAATAGTAATGTTTTCTTTTTGTTCATATTCGATATTATTGTATATTTCTTAGGAGAACCTAGATCCTAGAAAAAGTTCTCCTCCGTCTTCAATTCGTCAGCTCTTCACACAATCATAAATTTTTTTTATTTACATCTTCGAACACACAATTGAGCCACATCAACAAATGCCTCCTTATTCACTATATACTGCGCAATATATAGAACAACTATTCCATAAATGAGAGGCTTTTATGCACACCCCAAAGGACATATTGGCACAAATAAAAAAACGTCTTTCAATCAGTCCACAGAATTTTAACAGAGGTTTTTTTAACGGTGCAATTTGAGGAGTGTTTTTGGTGCTTTTTTTGCGGGAAACTACTTGAATTGGCGAAATTGCAATTGCGCAAAATTGTCTTGCACGGTCTTTCGCAGTGATGTTTGTTTAGCTGTACTCATGTTCGACGCACGTGAATCAAAGAGGGCTTTGGCTGAATGAGCTGAATGTGATGACGGCACTTGATGCACCTTGGCCCGAATCAGCAGAAAATCTGCGGTAATTTTGAAAAATTGCAAGCTCTTCTGAATATTGCGGCGTTTGCTTGATTTTACGTTCATTTCTACAATCGCAAACTCCTGGAAGGACTGTTCGATAGACTTTGAGATGACTAAAATTAGAACATTTAACTTTGCAGATCCAAAATTTAACTTTGTTAAAATCCAAACAGTATTAGAACACTGAAATTTATTCTGCCAACCGCAGCAGCTTGTATCTCAAATGTTCCACATACAGTTCAGCCATAAACCCCTCAATATCCACTGCTATAGCCGCAGTGTGTGCATGGCTTACAGTCTGCTAACAGGCTGAATGTTGTTCCAGACAGTAGAAAATTAAACAGAGAGAAAGACTGAGTCAGAAGGTTGATGTTTTACTCTAACAGAAGTCATGCAGGAGCCCAGAGCGCTTTCAGAGAGCGGAAAGCACACAAATATGGGGATTAATGGGATATGAGCAACAAGCCAAATGATGCAGGAGAATTAGCAGATCGTTGACTTGAAAAACAAACGTGGAAACACGTCTACCAAAACACCTCAAATGTAAATGTTGAAGAAAAAAAAAAAAAAAAAAAAAAAAAAAAAAAAAAAAAAAAAAAAAAAACAGAATGAAAAAAAACATACTGAAACAGAATAAAAATAGAGCATTTTGTATTCTGAAGTCCCATAAATATATTTTGTAAAGGTCACATGACATCAGAAACTCCAAATTGAAAGTAACATTAGCTGGTGATTGATAGCTAAAACTAATACTAGGCACATCCTTCAGAAACCACAGAAATATCCATTCATTTATACTGTTTCTTTGATTCTAAAGTATTACTGAAGGTACCATGAAGGTTCACCTGCTGTTAAATGTGTATTAGCACAAGCTTAACATAGCTGCTTTGCCATTGCACTAGCTAGCTACTATGCTAGAATCCAACACGCTAGCTATTAAAATGCATAATATATAATAAATCCTACATTTTACATGTAAAATCTTTTCAACAACCAGTAACAGTCATGGTATTTAATAACATGTTTGATAGAACACATTACTAACGTTTGATTTTATTAGTCATGGACTGTTCACAAAGAGAAAGCGCTAATCATTAATAAATTGATGCTAGCATGGAGTTCTAGGCATAGAGAAGCTCTGGTGCAAATATCTGCTTTGGAACTTTGGAAAAGTTGAGACAGACTAAGAAGATAAGGGAATAGTTATTTGAGCCATTGTAAGTACACTTAATTATAAAATTCTGCAGAAACTATGCAGGTTACATTCACTTGTCAGTCGTATCCTGTGATATAACTTCATTATACCAACATGTATTAAATCATACTTAAACAGCAATATGACTATTGCGTGCAGCTCCCTTCAGCATTAGTACTTTTGTATTCTTACTTGTCCTGCAACTATTTTGCACTGAATGTGGTTTATTGGTGGAAACATGGTTATGAAGCTCTGTTACGGTCAGCTCTGATAACAGTTCTGTACTTGGACTGTATCTCACATGTACCTTCTCTTTGGGGGCAAAAAAATAAATAAATAAATAAAAAATTTTAAATGCAATAAATACATGTAATACGACACCATACTTTAGAACATGGTGGCCCCGAACATAATTTGACCAACATCCAAAATGAAGATAGGCAATGAAATCCACATTCGCAGACATGGATCCAGCGGGACTTCTGCCAGTTTGTACAATCGTGCAGGTACATTTTCAACCCTTCCTGCTGTTTCAGATTATTTCTATTGTGCATGTCTATTGTGTGTGTGGTTTTTCCCCCTGGAAGTAATTCCAGAGCATTCTGTTGGATATGTAGCCTACTTTTCAGCTAGAATGGACACCAGTGAGTCAGCTAGCTAAATCAAACATATCTTCATATATCTTTTGTATACAGTGGACCTATTTCATATTTATACATTTAATTTGTTATTACATTTTGATTGACTTATTTCAAATATAATGGTTAGGCCAACAAGCTGTTCCTTCAATGCACTATTTTAATCTTGCAGTTATCAGCTAGTTATCTATTTGTTACTTCGATCCTGAATTAAGAGTTAAAAATTGAGGGAGATATTGGTGCTCAGATGAAATGTCTTAACTGATATATATATGATATATATATATATATATATACACTTTTTAAATAAGAAAGAAAATGCTAGCATTCATATTTCATATTTCATTTAAAGGCATACCAGAAGCAAAACAAAATATATGCTGAGCTAATTGAGATAACAGACAGTGAAAACTTTCTATATTTAATGCTAAACCTATTGTGTTAAAATAATATCACCCTTAGGACAGAGACAAATATATCGAAATTGGTTTTAATCACATTTGTGATTAAACACTATCCATGCTGACAACTCAGTAACACAACATATAAAAAAATATTCAAAGGTTGCTGTTCCAACATTGTTGACACCCATGAAAGAATTAGTGGTCCCCATATCTTAAATCCCAATTTCATCATTAAGCCAGCAAATAAACAGTCCTTTATTTACCCACAATAAGGAGCTGAATAAGGTTTCTTTAAGACTCTTCACTGCACAAGCACTAAGCTCAGGAACTCTAAATTCGTCTGTGAAATGTGAATGCTCAGCATTTTATTCTGTTGGAAACAGTGTCCAAACAGAAGGCTGAGACACACTGCTGTCAGTGTCCACTTTCTACTCATCGACACACAGTGAACAGGAGGAAAACCTTGGAACCTTGGTGCTGTTGAAATGTAGGAAACTATTTTAATTGGCCTGTCAAGTGATCAAGAGGCACAGGCGTAAATAAAGTAGCCAACACTGAATACACACACACCAGAAGCTACATTAAGACTCATTATGGCTGGACATGTAGAACATTACAGCACGTAAGAAACGAAAGTCACATTCATACCCAATCTAATAAAAGTATACAGTCAGTATAAGAGGTAGGAAATCATTCAATATCTATCTGATGAAGTGCATTAAGTGAAAACTGTTGAGCTGAAGCTGTTATGAATGCAGATAAATTGGAGATGTGAAATTAGGAGTCATTGTTATTTGTATGTGTAGGCAACTGCTTGTAATATTACTATATTACATAATAATTATAATTCAAATGTGAGCCAGAACATTGTAGAACATTGTACGTACACACATACATAAACAACCGGTCAAAAGTTTGGGACATTCGACTGAAGTGTTTCTCACGAGCTTAAAAATATTTTGACCTGAAGGTGTATGATTAAATGTTTGAAATCGGTGTTGTAGACAAAAATATAATTGTGCCAACATATTCATTTAATTCATTAGAAAACTAACATTTAATTTACAAAATTCTTTTTTTAAACTTGGAGTCAAATATTTCGCAAAGCAGCCAATAAGTGTCCAGTGTAGGTGTGAACTCTTAATACGGTTTTAAAACAGTATCTCAGGGGGGATTCCTCAAGAAATCGGTTGAGAAAACACCAAGAATACATTTCTGCAAATTCTCGGCAAAAAGGGGGTCTACTTTGAAGATGCTAAAGTAATAAAATTATTTTGATTTATCATGACATAATTCCCATAGTTCCATTTGTGTTATTCCAGAGCTTTGATGACTTTATTA
>JANDJT010000114.1:13927368-13940093 GCA_024331685.1 Stegophilus panzeri | reverse complement strand
ATTATTTATCCATATGCATCCAGTTAACTCAAATTTCTGCTTCTAGCACTTGCATCACTTCAGAAAACTTCAAGAACAAATTGAACTTACTATATTTATATATTTATACAATTTTCACCTTAAGTAATGTTATGAATCAAAAGTTTACATACATACATTTGTAACCCTATACATTATAACAAACCTATTCTTATTAGCTTATATCTCATTTCTCAGGAAACATTAAGAAAACCTGCATAGGAAAATCAAACCAAATTTTATTTTTATTTGATTTTTGCGGAAAATATCATATTCTCACCTTCTGCATCCCGGAAATCACATCCATTTTGGGGAAACAATTTCAAGACGAAGAAGTCTCGGCGCTCCAGACCGCTCTGTCTCTCCATGTGGTTCACAAAGCTCTATTTAAACTGAATGGGGCCTGCTGGGAATCTCTCGCGCACTCCGCCCACCAATCACAGCAAACGGAACGCCAGCCAACCAATCAGAGACGCCGCGGACTTCCGGTTTTGAACTTAGGGCTCCGTCTGAAAATTGCAAATTATTTAGTAAACAATAAGTGAAAATAGTAGGTTATCTAGGTTATCCAAAGAAACTAAAAAGCATTCGACTGTATTAAATAGTATGTTTAAATAGTACGCGAGCTCTGGTAACCACGGTAACCTATAGAGGCGTATTATCGCATACTATTTAGTATGGTAGTAGGCTTCCGTGATAGAGATTTAAGCCAAGTCCATCCTCCAGGATGGAAAAAAAAAGAGAAAGACATGACATCAGCCGTCGCCGTGAAAGTGCGATATAAGCGTGGAGGAATGTACGACTCGCATTCTTTTGTCATCAGTTACCTCCTGATCTGAGGGGAGGATGTTTCCTGTGTTCAGCTCAACACTTTCTTTTTGCCTTTTTATGGAAGCGGCCAGGCAGAATGCATTAAAAGCGCATATTACAGGGGAAATGAGTCCCCTTGAGTTATTTATGGTATCACAAAAATTCAAGATGAATCGGAAGTCGGCTGCGGTCTAGACTTCATAACAGATGAGAGTTGTTCAGATGTCTGATACTTGTGTTGCCAAATTGGCAAATAAACTCCAGTGATTTGTGGCTCGTCACAGTTTATTATATAAGTAAGGAATAAAACACACTGGGAAGTGCAGTTAGAGGAAAATAAGCAAGGACAGGGTGAAGTTATTATCCATCCATCCATTTTCTGTACCGCGTATCCTACACAGGGTCACAGAGAGCCTGGAGTCTATCCCAGGGGACTCGGTACAACGCGAGGGACACCCTGGACAGGGTGCCAAACCATCACAGGGCACAATCACACACACTCACACACCCATTCACACACTACGGACAATTTGGAAATGCCAGTCAGCCTACAAGTTATGTCTTTGGACTGGCGGAGGAAACCGGAGTACCCGGAGGAAATCCCAGACGTACGGGGAGAACTCCCGAACTACTCAACCCCGAAGGTCCAAGGCAAACATGCTAACCATTACGCCACCATGTGACCCACAATACATTTTTTATTTTGTTAATTATTAGCCTTAGATTATGTGGGTCGTCCCTGTGAGCGAGTTGTTCTTATAGAAATGATAGCGCATCGTTACAATATACAGGTGTAGAAGAGTAAAAGGTAAGTGGGATGAGAGTAGAACAGTCTTTATGATTACAGCAGAAATGTTTAAGTAGAAATCTACGGTATCCAGGTGAGATTATCCACTGACACAAAGACAGTTGAAGTCTTAAAAAGGCATACACCTGGCAAGAGGAGCTATAAGGGGTCAAATTACATTTAAAATAAGGTGTGTTTAAGCATGGGATAAGTTTAAATTAGTCAAATTCATTTCTGGAATAGATAGGACTAGACACATTTAATCGGACATACTTGAGTCACAGGTCAATGAATAAGATGTTCAAGTCGAATTGTGAGTCGTAAATTTGCAGTAAAGTCACAGATCAGTCAATTAAGTGACTCAAATGTAACTTGGGTAGTAAGTCTGAGAAAATGTCAGACCAAGAAATGTGATATGACAACAAATCACGCTTAGGAAAAAGTGACTCCTGTTGTCCAAGAATGCCGGCTCATAACGTCACAGCGTTACACAGAGAAGTTTTGTTTATTTACATAGATTACAGTAAGTCATACTGAGTCCTAAACCATTTTCAGCTCTGGGTCATATCCCTGAAGAACTTGATGTACTTTGGGGCAGATATTTACAGAAAAGATTTCAGGCTTTGCTCCAGTGTACATGTGATTTTCTTTTCCCCAGGACTATTAATTAAATGAAAATCCTTTTTTTTTTTTTTTTTTTTTTTAAAATAAATAAATAAATAAATTTTAAAAAGACTGCAAAATGGACTTATTTCCATCCAAATCACATTTCAACAACCTTCCCAATGTATTGTTTTTGGGACTAATAAAAGGTGACTGAATAAAGAGTGCTGTGCTAGGAAAATAATCAGTAGGGTGGCGTGATGAATTACACCATTCCAAAGTTCATTATTTTCCAATAACAGCATCTCCCAATGTAAATCAATTCAAATGTATCAAAAAAAAAAATTAATAAAGTACAACACATCGTAACTTTAATTGGTTTCTAGTTACATTTAACGTTGTGGAACGTCTGCTAAACAAGACCGTTTCCCTTTTATCACTTACGTTATAGCAGCTATAAATAATCATTCCCTGACTTTTTTTTCCCCCCACTCTTGAAGATAACAAGACAAAAAAAAAAAAAAAAAAAAAAAGTATTTTGTCATGTTACTAACAAAGCACAGTGCAAATCTTCTGTCCTGAAGACTTTTCTGTGTCGGACACTTAAAGTTACAGCTGTAGCTCTAACTGGAGACTCCTTACAAAAATTCTAACTAAACATCTCACAGAAAACTTCACCATATCAGCAATTATACTTTTTTAATCCGCTTTGCTGCAACGACCCCTTCTAAGTTGTTATTATTGAAACGATAACGTATGAGAATGAGCACATTAATATAATCATCGGATTTGTCTTGCAGCTGGAATTACTGCTGTTATAGACAATGAATCAATGGTTTCTGACCAATCAGAATGGAGAATTCAACAACACTGTGGTGTAAACTAAAATAAATGCTGCATATGAGTCGAAGGCTGTTATTTGCAGCCCGACGTGTTTAAAAATAGCCCGCTTGGGTGAGAATCTGCTCTGTCTGGCAGCACTGGCTGTGAATTTCTGTTCATGTGTGTATATAGACTCCCGTGGTTAACAAATAACCGGCCAGATCTTTCAGAAGCACAGAAGCACTGAAGCTCAAAAGGAGGATTTTGGTTTCATGGAAACTGGATAAAAAAAAAAAAAAATTAAAAAAAAACCTTCTTTATAGCTCATTTAATAAGTGCATAAGTTTCAAACAGCCGTTATTTGGCTTCGACAGGTTAGTAAGTGAGCCATGAGCGAGTAAAATCAATAGGAAAATCCTAAATGACTTGTCTATTGGACATACAGTGCACTTCCTAGGGTGCAGAGGTTATTATTTCATTCACTTATAGAGAACATATGGAGCCATTTGGAATTTAGCTACTGATTCGTGTAAATGTCAATATTATTGGCTATTTTTCAGACTTTCTCAGAATGTGGGTCCAATAAGGCTTCCATCCAAACAGTCTCTGTATTTGACTAATACGCTGCTCTATGCTTAGTGGCTTTTATAGGACTCTTGCCTGCTTTTAACTCAACATGGCACAGCAGAGCGCAGACACTTTTCCAGGCTTATGAGGTGCATGCTGATGTATTTTTACCCTGATGAAGACTTAATACCAGACATGTGGCAGTGTGTAAAAAATAAATAAATCATTATCCGACAGAGAAACAAAGACCAGAGCGGTTTCTTGTTTTGTTTATATTAATTCAGATTTTTTTAAAAAGTCATTAAAAAGTGTTCATATTTTCTGGGCTGACATTTTAGTGGTAGCATTCAAATACTTAACATGGGTATTGTACATTCCAGTATTTGTTCAGTTTCACGTTCATTACAATCTCTCAAACGGAGTGCATACATGATTTATAAGGTGGAAATAACTGAACAGTGATGAGCTCGGCTGACGTCGTGGCTTGATTTTTCCTTTTTATCCTACTGTGACTTCATCTGCTGCACTTATTCCAGGTTAAAGGAATATTCCTTTCTCTTTTTAAACATTTCTTTAACCTATCATATCATATCATATCATATATATCATGTATTTGTCTATTCTTTTTGTATGGTATTTGTATTCTTTTTAAAGCACTTTGCTTTCTTTGTAGTTTAAAAAAATATGCTGTATGACTAATGCTTTTTTTTTTTTAACCTTCAGTTATAATGGATGATGTTGAATTCCATCAATAAACCTTGTATGCAAAAACGTCCTGTCAGAGTTGGGACTACTTTATCCCAGGGAAGCGTCCAGGTGAGCATAAGCAACCTGAAACCTTTTACTTTAATGCTTCATTGATGGAAAGTTCTCTCACGCATGTCTCGCCCTAAGACTTTTACTCAAAAGAGTGTCATGGTATGTTGGTTGGAATTCACACCACACACTATAGAGCTAAACGTTTGTGGACACCTGACCATCACACCCACATGTGGTTCTTCTCCAAATTGTTGCCACAATGTTGGAAGCCCAAACTTGTGTGTCTTGATGTGCTTGTAGTATTTCCCTTCACTGGAACTAAGAGGATCAAACCTGTTCCAGCATGACAATGCTCCTGTGGACTAAGTGAGCTCCACGAAGACATGGTTTTCCAAGGTTGGAGAAGAAGAAGAACCCACTGAACACCCTTGGGATTCATTGGAACATCCTCCATCAGTGCCTGACCTTTTGCACTTTTGAGGCTGAATGATCACAAGTTCCCACTGCCAAGCTCCAAAATCTAGTGGATTTTGGAAGTCTTCCCAGAAGAATAGAGGTTAATATAAACAGCAAAAGGGAGGACAATACAATATGGATTTGGAATAGGATGTTCAATACTCAGGTGTGCACATACCTTTGCCATATAGTGTATAGTTGCATATTTTACAAATTCCTTTAGACTACCATTGTAAGTGAATCTTGAGTAAAGAGGTCTTCCATTCTTTTTTTAATACAGAGAAATGTGTCAAGATTCTTATAACATGGTAATCACATACTGTATACAATATACTACATGTAATTAGGTTGAAATACACCTGAATATTCCTTTAACCTGGATTAAATGGATACTACGGCACCTCCAAGCTTCTAAGCTGCACTCAGCTCAGTATGTACCATATGTATAGTACAATATGTACACTTTGTACAGACAAGCCTATTGTTGTTGTTATTATTTATTATCCTAAATCATCACTAAGGAAAAAGACAAAATGAAGAAATAAGTTGCATAAGGGACACAGGCTCCCTGTTTTTAAGGCAATGTGACATTCGATCCAACCTTCACCTTTTCATATACACAGTAGATCTAGAAGAACTCTAGACAAACCTTCATCTCGACACTTAAATACAGGAACGTCACCGCCCCTCTTTTACAATACTTACAACCCTCCCACTAAAATTGCCAGCCACGCCCCGCACTACTAGCGCTCTCCTGATACACACTCGGGCACGGAGAAGTACAAGAACGTATGTGATTTCTACATGATGATGCGAGGCTCGGGCACAGAGTCTGTGATGGACTTGTGGGGCAGAACGTTAGCGCCATTGATGTAGAGCTCGTCGCTGACGATCACGTCCTCTCCCAGAACACTCACGTTCTCCATCCGCACCTGGAAGAGGAAGAGGACAGAACTGAGTCTCAAGTTCTTACCTTCTTAAATAATGTCAAAGCTGAGCATGTGATTGAGCATGTTTACATGTACAAATTCATTCATTAACTGAGTGAAAAACAAGTCAAGAGCACATGTATGTACAACCCCAATTCCAAAAAAGTTGGGACGCTGTGTAAAATGTAAATAAAAACACAATGCAATGATTTGCAAATCTCATAAACCCATGTGTTATTCACAATATAACATAGAAAACATATCAAATGTTTAAACTGAGGAAATAATGAGGTCATTTTGAATTTGATGGAGGCAACACATCTCAAAAAATTTGGGACGAAACAACAAAGGCTAGAAAAGTAAGTGTTACTAAAAAGAAACAGCTGGAGGAACATTTTGCAACTAATTAGGTTAATTGACAGCAGGTCAGTAACAATGTTAGGTATATTAAAAAAAAGAAAAAAAAGAGAGTATCTTAGAGAGGCAGAGTCTCTCAGAAGTAAAGATGGGATAGAATCTAGATGAAAGCATGTGTTGCTGTAAAACCTGTATATACCTTTCAGCATTGATGGTGCCTTTCCAGATGTGAAAGCTGTCCAATCCATAGGCACTAATGCACCCCCATACCATCAGAGATGCAGGCTTTTGAACTGAGCTCTGATAAAAAGCCGGATGGTCCCTCCAGTGGTTTCTTTTTACTAACACTTACTTTTCCAGGCTTTTGTTGCCCTGTCCCAACTTTTTTGAGACTTGTTACAGCCATCAAATTCAAAATTACCTTATATTTTCCTTAAAGTGGAAATTTACTCAGTTTAAACATTTGATATGTTTTCTATGTTCTACTGTGAATAACATACTGGTTTATGAGACTTACAAACTGTTGCACTCTTTTTATTTACATTTTACATAGCGTCCCAACTTTTTTGGAATTGGGTTTGTAAGTACAAGCAGCAAAGAAAACTCCAGGTCTAATACTTTATGTAGTTATGTGTTGATTCCAAATGATTCAGCTCTTGGAACTGATTCTTTAGAGGTGAGGGCCAACTCATAAATATAAGCCGGGTTTCCCCCCCCCCTTCCTTTTGTTGGATTTACACCAGGTCCAGTGCTCATGTTCAAGCATCCAAGACACTCCCAGGTTAATCGACGCAAGCTTTCTTTGTCCCACAGTCTTTAGATGTTGCTGCTCCTGTGATTTTTTTTTTTAACGTTGAGTCCCACTGAACCTCAACTTTTACCTTGCAACCCATCAATACACCTGCCGAAGACAAACCCACCATGACATAAAACTCAAATTTACTGAATCTTGTGGTCTGTGGTGTTTAATACTTCTGCAGCGCTTCTCAATCCAGTTCAGAAAGAATTCAAACTACTAATATGCACACTGTTTTACTGAAAAAAGTGATCACTTAAATAATCTAGTACCAGTTGATTATATTATTAGTGTGCATGTTAAGCATAAGTATGAGCGTTCCATTAATCCACACGTATACAGTAACCTGTATCTAATGCTACTCTCAGGTCAGTGTACAAGGTCAGCTTCCACAAACGCCTCTTCATCTGACTCACAGCCTTTTAAAAGCATCGTCATGTCACACGGCTTAATCCATAACCATCTTAAAATAGACACTGAAGTGATAACACACGCAACAGGAGGCTAATATTAGCACGAGGCAGGTGAAATGCATTATTTAAAACACAATAGGAGACAAGTTAAGACCATCAGGCAGGTGCTGTTCCTACTCACATCCAAGTCAATATTAAAGTCCCAGTGGCAATCATGCAAAATATTAACAATGAAAATTCCCACAAAATTCACTGATCTTGATTGATCCTAATCAGCATGGCTTACTATTATAATAAAAGTAAGGACTGCACACAAATGTAGAGAATCGGGATTGTTCAACATTACTGTACATAGAGATATCACATCTCATCCTCAGAAGCTCCACCCACACAAGCCTCACTTTTGCACACTTTTCTGGCAACAAGCTGCAGAATGTTGATGGCTGAAATTTGATTGCCTTTCGTTCCCTGTGGAAGACACAATCAAACTTTCAAAGCTGAAAAAAAAAAAAAAAAGTGGCTCCATATTTGTACCGACCAACGAGACCACAGTCCCATCCTCTTGTTTCTAAGGCTCACGAATTAACGTTTAAAATGTCACATAGAACTCAAAGCAAGCGTCTTTTACGTCTAGTGTCCTTTCCCCTTCAGTGAATCGACTCCCAAATTGCCAGAGCAAAGGTTAAAATAAAATTTTAAAAAAATTTTTAAATAATAATAATAATAATAATAATAATAATAATTTTAAAAAAAAAGATTCACGAATTCTACGGCTAAACTGTAGATGTTGGCAAGAGATATAAGCAGTAATGGAGCATAGATACACCCTGTATTAGACATGATGTGTAGGTGTATTTTCCGAGATAGCATTAGTCACGGTTGGGGGGGAAAAAAAAAAAAAAAAAAAAAAATCAATCACCGTAGACTTTGATAACAGTAGAGAGCTACTAAGTTACAGTACGAATCCTCACCCACTGTCCTACAGAAGAGCTCCAGCCCACGATGCACGACTCGAGCCAGGAGTGTGAGCGGATGTGAGCTCCCTTCAGCACGGTGCAGCGTTTGATCCTCACGCCGTCCTCCAGCACCACCCCGGCGCCGATGGTCACGTTGGGCCCGATTGTGCAGTTCTCCCCGATCACCGCCGTCGGGTCCTGTACAATAAAGTGCTTCGTTTAAAACCCCTCAGTGGTGATGTTTTGTTTGTTTCAAAATGTAAAACATTTGGATTCAAACAGAACAGAAAAGAATAATGAGGCCACGCTGCCACCTAGTGGACATAAGACAGACATAGTGCGTTTACAGATTAAAATCGGAAGAAGAAGACCTCCTGCAGTCTGTAGCGAGTACGTCTTACCACTAACACGTTGCCGAGGAAGCCGGGTCCAGTGCGGAGCCTCTCGGGAGCGTTCTGTCGGACAGACTGCAGGTACATGCACATGCCGGTCAGGAAGTCTTTAGGCTGACCGATATCCATCCAGAACCCTGGAGCACGCACGCACACACACACACACACACACACACACACACACACAAAAGAGTGTGTTAATCAGGTTAATGCAACCTTAAATGGTTTCACTACTAGACATTAAAACGAATTACAGTTTGATGATCGCTTGATTTTTGTAGTCATTCTTTTTATTCTGAAGGTACAAGGCTAACAAATAAATGAAGCTTATAACCACCAGCTTAGTTTTTATGCAAGCATTTAACATTATACAACCTCCCCTTTACAATATGTTGGGGTGTTTGTAATCTCAAACTGACAAACTCGTGTCATTCCTGGCTCTGGATGATGTACAGTTATCTATAAAAACAGCTTGATGATAGCCTATGTCCTTTGCGGTGCAGTGTACATAAAGCTAAACTGGTGGCCATAAGCATTTATTATTATTATTATTAGCTTATTTAGATTTTTAGTTAGCCTCACATTAGTCGTCACAGTTTCTATCACAGTTTGTAAAATTGAGTCTGAAAAGATGAATCACAACGTTTTGTTTTCTTACCAGTGATTTATGCTTCGTTTGGTCTTTCTTTAATTTACATTTAGGCAATATGTCATGGTTGATAGACTACATTTGGGTTAAAGGGAAAACAGTGTAGATGGATGATAGACGGATGATAAATGGATGTTAAGAGGGTGTGAGGGCTGATCTACCTTGAAGCTCCATGGCATAAAGCTGTCCCTCCTCAGCCATGACTGGGAAAATCTCCTTCTCAATAGAGGTGGGTCGCAACTGTGGGAAATAAGGAATAAGACATAGGGTGTGCTGTTAAAGGAAAATAATCAGTGAGGGGCTCGTGTAATCTGTAACCACCAAGAGGTTGATCATTTTCCAATAAAAGCATGTTTTATTCCTTTTATACCACAGCAATTTGCCAACTTCTTTTATATATGTTAAAAAAACTTCTGTGATTCGTCTTGCAGGTGGAACTGCTGCCAAAGCTACTTTTAAAGAAAATTCATCAACACCTTCTGACCAATCGGATTGGATAATTTAACAGCGCTGTGGTATAAATACAGCCTGACCTGTATTCTCCTCAGCATGCTTGGGCTGAAGATGTACATTCCGGCGTTGATCTTGTTGGAGACGAACACCTGCGGCTTCTCGACAAAGCGGTGAATGCGGCCGGTCTCGCCCTCGTATACCACCACGCCGTACTTCGATGGCTCCTCCACTTTAGTTACCTGTAATATTTAACATCGTATGAGAATGGGTCACTTCAGGGTTATGGATGTGACAGCTGAACTCGTTAACTTGTAACTTATTTGCAAAGCTTTTCATGTGACCTTATTAGAAGAATGAATATATCTTCAGGAATATATAGACAGTATAAACATTCATTTTCAAAATGTTCATACTGAGGAATATATTATATATATAATTTGAAAATGTTGCACTGGTTAAATCCACAAGCTTAAGTATGAAATGTTTCTTCTACCCAGGCAGCCCATGAAATTCTTTGGGAATTCACCGATTTTGTTTCGTTATGTGAAATTCAAACCTCGGAAATTCAGAGCAATATGTGACTTACGACAATGGTCCCCTCTTTGCCATGGTTCTTGTGGAATTTAAGCATGTCCTCGAAGGGAAAGTCACAGATCACATCACTGTTGAGCACAAAAAAAGGCTCGTTGCTGTCCGTCAACAGTTCACGAGCCAGAGCGAGAGGACCAGCTGAATGAGAACAGAAGGGCAGATACAAAAAATTTTTTTTTTCCCCCATCATCAGAGGTCTGGGGATTTGCCTGTACCAAGTACCGACATCCTCGTAACAACCTATGAGACTCTCTGCAAGCTTCTGGTGAGCCATTTTATTCCTGCCATGTCTAAGATATACCTAGATATCTAAAACTGCATGTCTTACATGCACGTTATTATCATTTAATGACAAATTCCACATAGGTCAAAACAGCCCTGTAGTCGAGCTAAATCACAGATTTATATTAACAGACTTATTCTAATACATTACCGTTTCTATAGTAACAATTTACTCAATATTGATTTTCACCCTTTTCCCATGTGCACAGAGATTTCTCCAGATTCTCTGAATCTTTAGATGATATTATGTACTGTAGATGATGAGATAATCAGAGTCTTCGCAATTTTACGTTGAGGAACATTACCCTGAAATTATTCCACAATTTGTAGACGCAGTTGTTCGCAGATCGATGAACCTCTGCCCATCTTTACTTCTGAAAGACTCTGCCTCTCTAAGATACTCTTTTTATACCAAATCATGTTACTGACCTGTTGTCAATTAACCTCCAGCTGTTTCTTTTTAGTAACACTTACTTTTCCAAGGTTTTGTTGCCCCGTCCCAGCTTTTTTGAGACGTGTTATGGCTATCAAATTCAAAATTACCTTATTTTTTCCTTAAAATGGTAAATTTACTCAGTTTAAACATTTGATATGTTTTCTATGTTCTATTGCAAATAACATATGGGTTTATGAGATTTGCAAATCATTGCATTCTGATTTTATTTACATTTTAAACAACATCCCAACTTTTTTGGAATTGGGGTTGTACATTAAATCGCTTCTATAGTAAAAAACTTACTCAAGGACTTGGTGGATGCTCCACATAAACAGATTAAAAATATACATTGATGTTTAACAAATAACAGTAAATGTTGATATGGTGATGCTTTCTGTACGGAGACGTTTACTGAACATTTATGGAAGGAGTCTCTAGTGTCAGGGTGTTTTCCGCCACGTGAGGGTCTTGTGGACGTTCTGGTTTCGCTCTAAATTGTTAAGCTGTGTTTTATGTCTTATTAAAGAAAGAGAGGCTAGTAAGGGAGTGAATACTAGGTGCTGGAACATAACAGGAACTGACTTGTTTCACAGATGTTCCACATTATTAAATATAACTATAAATTAGAGGTCGACCGGTTGATCGGTTTTGATGATTACTCCGATTGGTGGAACTAACGGTTATTGGCATAAATCCACACCGATAGTTTTCCCCGGTTGCGTCCCCTGCTGGAGCGGCTGAGAAGTGTCCGCTGTCATTATACAGTACGAGAGCGGCCTCTAGAGGAAATAAAAACTCTCACTGACTAATTTTGTTGTGTTAGTTGTTGCTTTTTTTTTTAATTAATTTTAAATGTCTTTTTTTTTTTTAATTTGTTATTTGGAGTGTTACTTTTTTGGTTCAGTTTGGACATATATTATTTATTTACTTGAATATTTATTAATAGTTAATATACATTAATATTTATAGATTTATGTCATGTCATTTTCATGGTACAGTCAGTGGTGTTTATTTTTTGTAATAAAAGTTCAGCAAAATTTTACTTTGAGTGTTTTCATTCGGTATCAATTTTAAAAACTGTTGATCGGTTGATTAATCGGTTATCGGCGGGTACTTATTTATTGGTAAAATCCACTATCGGTCCATCTCTACTATAAGCAGTAAAAATGTACAACGCATCATTTTTCTGTTTTTTTTTTTTAATGTTGCCAAATTGTTGTAGTATAAGAGGAATAAAATACTTCAGTAAGTGATATTATTGCAAAACAAATCAGCTTTGGTAGCAATATGGTAACAATAATGCCACATGATCGAGTGCGATATTGACGTTTAAAGTTAGTCCTCCGCTCATAGAAAACTCCACTGTTTTCTCCCCTCAAATCAAGCACTTCCTACACTTACAGCCAATCGCCATAGAGCGGCGCAGGGATGACGTCATCTTGTAGTGCCAAAACCCCGAAACGGAGTTAGCATTTTAGCCCTCGAGCTGGCAGCTTGGCTTCGAGCGAGGGGAAATCACGACATTAACACGATGATAAATGGCACTACAGAGGTTGTCGGGGACATTAAACCTCATCACGCTGAACGGGAAAAAACTTTGCAGATAAACTCGGGGCTCTACAGTGCGACCATTTCACTCGCATTTGTGA
>JANDJT010000114.1:13903098-13927268 GCA_024331685.1 Stegophilus panzeri | reverse complement strand
CTAAAATCAATTAATAATCGTGATAAATAATTGAGATCTCAATATTGATCAAAATAATCGGGATTATCATTTTGGCCATAATTGTGCAGCCGTAATGCCACCTATTGATTATTTTCCTATAAAAGCATGTCCTTATGTATTACATATTAACAGATATCTGAAATTTTAATTTCTACTAGGATCAATTTCATTGCGGATATTTAGAAAAAAAAAATTTTTACTAGTCAAATTTAATATCATGACTTTTTACACTAAAATAGCTCACCATAGGCGTGACGCTGATGTGCTGTCAGACAAGTTGTTTCCTGTGTTTATGAGAAAGGTTTGTGTCGCTCAAACCCATGCACGTGGGTTTACTGAATAAAAACATCAGTGAAATGATTATCAAATCAGAGCCATTACTGATCTACTGGTTCAAGCCAACACTGGCTCGGTGGATACTCTTGTACTACTACTACTACTACTACTACTACTCGGATTTCACTCGTGCCCATAACGGCAAGTATTAAATGCGGGTTTTAGGCCCGTAAGACAGAATCGACCCACCTGTCCCCAGCGGCTCCTTCTCATGGGAAAGGGAGATTTTTATTCCGAGCTGTGGAGGACAGAACAGCATGTTTTGAGATGTTTTACTATTTCCATTCCCTGTTTACCTGAACAGGTATATAACAGGATCAACTCTTGTATACTGACAGAATCAATAGCTTTTTTTCTCCTCCTTTATTTAAAGTAGCCCCCCCCCCACACGTAACTTGACCATACAAAGGGTCTTACTCTATGTTCCTGTGTCTTCATCTCTCTTTCCAGGAGGTCAGACATGTAGCTGACGGCCAGGACGACATGACGGACTCCCGCCTATACACACGCAAAACAGACAAACATGCAGACATGAATATGATCGCGTGACCAGAGCAGAGCAGCGTTTGACCTCTTAGTAAAGAGAATGTAGGAATCAACCAGAGAAAGAGGTTGTGCAAAGTAAACATTCCTATACAAGTCAGCATTACTGTCTCTATTTACGTTTATATTCAGGTTTCCTGAGGACTCTAGGAATCATGAAAAAAACAGGTCAACAGTTCTCATAAAACTCGTGTCAATATTCTAGTCCCACAGATCTGGACAATTTACCCCCAACACACCTAATCCAACTTGCCGAGGGCTCCATAAGATATGATAAGAAGCACGGTCCTTTGTTATTAGACTTGCACTGACCTTGACTAAGGCTTCCACCTGATGGAGCAGGATGGGTTTGTTACAGAATTCCACCAGTGGCTTGGGCACGCTGAGCGTGAGAGGCCGTAATCTTGTGCCGTAGCCCCCGACAAGGATCAGAGCTTTCATGACGGATGGATCGGAAAGAACGTAGTGGTCAACTGAAGTCTGAATGAGCCGAGACGCACGGCAGCATCAGGTATGACAGGTATAACCGCACCTGTGATGGAGCAATAAGGGTGAGTCAGCATTACATACATCCCAGTACGACTCCACGAACAATTTAAACACTGCGTGAGAATTTCTCTTCATTTTGTACTTGCTAATACATTCAGAAGATATCTGAAACGGATAATCAGAAACCAAATAATTAATTACACAAGGAGTATATAAGGAATATGACTCCTGTTGCGCTGATATTTGTTAAAACACTATAAAACACGATAACAAAGACAAGAAAATATAACAGGCGTATTGTGATATAAGTTGATAGTATATACACAACTACTGTGCTGTATGTGAAAAAAACACTTGTACTTTGAGGATTTTCATAAATCAGTAGTTGAATTCCAAATGGAGTCGTGCACCCTACATTAGTGCACTACTCAGGGTATGACGTAATGGCTTACGCGCGCTGTGTAGTGCACTACAGTTTAAAAATGGATCAATTTGGGATTCAAGCTTCGACGACTTTCGTAAACAGTGTCTAAAAAGGCAGTTTCGCTGTGTAGCGACTAAAACAAGAAGTGATACTTATCATTAATGAACAATCTAGACCAAAATGTTACTTAAAGTACCAGTTAAAACCATTTGATATGAAATTAAGAATAAATTGTAACTTAATACTTTGCTAGTCAGTGCCTGAAGGAATCTTGTTTAGCATCCTGCAATGCTAAAGTGCTAAACTAAGCGGCTAGCTATTTAAAAAAAACAGGTATTGGGATTGTATTACTCTTTTTGTGTGTTTTGCACGCCAGGTTGATTATTTTATTAACGGCAGGTATGTTATAAAGAAGCTATTAGACAGAGAAGCATCTCACTCACTCACTGTAACGCAACCGCTCGATAAACTCGTAGACCTCGTCAGAGCTTCAGCCTCATGGAGACCTGTGAAATTTTATCACTGTAATTCAGAGCAGATGAGCTGCAGGACCTGGGACACACCCGTAAATCTGACAGAGTTTCCTCCACCGTTAAACAGGTTTCTATTCATTGAATAAGCGCCGAGTTTCTTCCAGGATCCAGGCGAGTGGGCGTGACCGCGTGACGTCAACTTCCTCGTAGCAGGTCGTCGGAGTGTACCATTATCTGAGAGGGAACACGTTCATTCATAACACTAATTTGTGAATTATTCATATTATTTATTAATCAAATATTAACATAAACTTATACGCAGTATGCATATATATAATATTGTGTTTCTCACGTAAAGATTCTGATATTGAGTTTTTAAAGAATATTTCTATTTTTATTTTATTACTAGTATGTCTCCAAATGTATTCACTGTCATCGTCAGTGAAAACAGTCACTTTTCTATTATTCTTCAGGATTAATAAAGTTAATATTATCTTGTGTCTTGGCAAGTCGATTTATGTTGCATTAAAATAAAAATAAAAAACAACAACAACAAAATCCCCTTGGTGAATTGTGACTTATCGGGGGGATTTAACGTAATTTTAAAATATTGTATCATTTTAAGTAATTAATTTCTGTTTATTTAACAGGAAACGTACAATAGTAAAAGAAAGAAAGGGGGGACCCTTACAATACGCATATCCATTCATACCCCCTCCTCCTTTCCATAATGGTATGATCCATAGCCCTGATTTGGCCGCGCCCCATTCGTCCTTCTTCTTGACCAATCACAGCAGAGCAACGTGGCCAGGAAGTAAAAACACAGCGGCTTCGTCCTAAACAACAATATGTTAAAAGCAATTAAAAAAACAAACAAAAATAAATAAACAAACACTGGTATATTAAAATAGGTCATCTTAAAGTGCAGAAAGCGGGTCAAATTGGTGTGATTTTTGAAATAATTGATCAATAGTTAAAATAGTTTTTGATAGTCCATGTAAACCTTAACCCTGAAACAAACCTGTTTCTGACAGTCTTCAGTGTAATTTTCAGATCTCTTGGTCAGCTCTCTTGGTTGGGAAAAAGTGCAATATTCATATCACAACCACAAGTCTTCATGAACTGGGTCAAATTACCCATATGCATTTCTTATGGAATTCTGACTTAACATTTTTTTAAAAAAATGTTTTGTCAATAATAATATTTTTTTCCTTAAAACTCCAAGAATTTGATGTCACATGCCATTAGTTGCCATAGCAACAATCCTGACAGAATTTTCACAGAAAATTACTGCTCCTGTGATCCTGTCAGGTAGATTTTCTCTACAAATTCTGTATTTTAACACAGTATTAAGAATCAAGCATATGTAAACTTTTGAACTGGTTTATCTGTGTAAATTCAGTTATTGTTGTGTCTTGCAGACTATACATAAACATCAGTTATGTGAAATAGTATTAAATTAAATAAATAAATAAATAAAATCTTTATGTTCCCTCTTATTGTTTTTACAATTATTACTATTTTGCAGACTCTGAAAGGCGTATGTAAACTTATGTTTACAACTGTACTGTATGTACTAGGGAAGTGAACAAATAGACATGTTTGATAAATTAAAACTTGTGTATATAATACATTTTTTAAATGATTTAATTACAACCTTTTTTTTACTAGAAGCATTTAATCCAATCTGAGTCATTCTGACCCACTTGATGCATTCTAAGGTTACTGTAACCTGTACTACTCTACTCTACAGCGCAGTAGGATGCGGAGTAAGACAGAGCCAACACCATCACTCCACTGGCTCAAGGACTTCCACAGCTTTATTTTATAAACAGTTTATCCAACTATTCAAATAAGCACTTTAAGCAACAACAACAACAACAACAAAAAAGTTGTACCATCATACTTATCAGTTGTTGTTTTTTCCCCAAAAAATGTAGTTTTAAACCATTAACTGCACTTTCCTTAGTTAGGATTTTGTTTTTCATACTTTGTAAATTAGCAGAGAGAAAAGAAACCATAGTGTGACTTGCATAATTTTGAATCTGTTTATTTCATAACAAATCCTGATTTTAGCGGAACTAAATATTATTTACGTGAATTATTTCTATTTGAATTAGTTATTATTTAGCTATAACCCATTTTGTAGCACTTAATAAGCAGCTTCTACTGTTGTCGTATTTTAAAATAATTAATAAATAAAATAATTTAAAATGGGAAGAGACCTCGCTGCAAAAAAACTCAACTCTGATAATTACATTGAAACCAATATTGTTACAGATGGCTGTATAGTTTTCACATTCGCCAGCAAAAGATCATGACGTATAAAAAGCTCAATCTTCAACATACAACTTTAATTGTTACTTTGGTTGAATTCTGATTGGTCCAAAGAAGATTCATTTTCTGGACCAGCTGCTCTGACAGTAATTCCGTCTGTGACTGAAATCCCAGTTTTATATTAATGCACTCTTTCAAATACGTCATCGTTTCTATAATAAAAACACACACAGGGAATTGTTTGACCGATGCGCCACGTAATCCAAGACTAATGATAAACAGGTAAAAATAACTAAATAAAAACCACGTTCTTTCACCAAGAAACACGTGGATGATATGGTGAAGTCTTCTGTAAGGAGAGGTTTATTTACTGCGTGTTAGCACTGTGTCACAGTCTGGACTGACTAACCCATCATGCAGATGTTTCACAACATTAAACAGAACTATAATTGAATAAAAAGTGTCGTATCTAATTTATAAATGTATTCGTCAGCTAAGTTCTGTGGTATAAGAGGAATAAAACACTTGGGAAAATAAATTTAGGGGTGATAAAAACCCTCCGCTTTGCATCAGGTTGCATCACATCACCCAATCCGTGATTATTTTCCCACAACAGCATACGCTCTAGTGTTTTATTTCTTACAGTTTTAGGGCACGTACCTAAACCAGAGATGGAGCGTCATTAGGGCCACCATCCTCTTCCATGGTAAAATTCGAGTTTCCATTTAAAAAAAACTAAGCCAATTCGAAAAGAAGACCTAAAAGAAAGCTAATTCGGCAAATGTTATAGAACTGGATATAAATAGAGCCTCCTGGAACATTTTCCAAGTTGGTTTAATTATCAGGTCACTCCTATTTGGAGGTCGACCGATTGATCGGATTTGCAAATTAACCGTCACCGATATCTGATTGCTTGGACTAATCGTTTATCGGCAACAACTCACACCAACAGTCTGTCCCGGTTGCGGCTGGGAAGCGTCTCGCTGTCGTTATACAGCAAGAGAGTGGTCTCTAGAGGTGAAATAAAAACTCACTGACAAACTTTGTTATTTGAAGTGTCTTTGTTTTTACAGTTATATTTATATAGCGCTTTTCTAGACACTCAAAGCACCTTACATCGGATTGGGGAGGGGGGTTTGGAATCTCCTCAACCATCACTAGTGTGTAAGGGGAATTTCACTTATTCTGTACCCCTACTCTTTTACTATAAGCATCGTGGGATTTCTAATGACCACAGAGAGACAGTGCTGTTTTTACTGTATAGTGTCCCCGTGACCAGTCAGCCCACACTGACCACAGGGTGAGCACACCCCTGCTGGCCTCACTAATACCACTTCCAGCAGCAACCTTAGTTTTCCCCAGGAGGTCTCCCATCCAGGTACTGGCCAGGCTCAACCCTGCTTAGGATCAGTGGGACACCAGGTGAGATATGGATCTGGCCATTTGTTATCTCTAGTGTTACTTTTTGGTTCAGTTTCAACCAAAATTTTATTTACTTTAATATTTATTAATAGTTAACACATTAATATACATTTTCAGTTCACATTTTCCTGGTACAGTCAGTACTACTGATTTTTGTTTTAAACATCCAGCAATTTTTTTACTTTGAGTGTAATGTCTTCATTTGGTATAAATTTTAAAACTGTTGATCGGTAAAAGCCGCTCTGTAAAATCGGTCGGCCTCTACTCCTGTTCCTTCACGTCGGCACCGCTTAATGTTTTGCCACAGTATTTCAAAACTAAAAAATATTTATTTTAACCAGTTTTCACATGCTTATCACTGCAATGAAAGAAATGAGACAAAACAACAATTTTTTTTAAATAAATGATTTATAACTCACATTCAAAGATGTCATATATTTTTTTTTCTTAAAAAAATATCCATCCATGCAACAACAACAAAGGGAGAAATACATACTTTTTTTGGGATCTTTTTTTTTTTTTTTTTTTTTTTCCCCCCTCTACTCATACAAATCTCACATCTATGGAGAGACTAAGAACATCCGCCACAGAGGAGACCCGTTTTTGATTTCTTCCCAACACGAAAGACAGCAACTTCGGTTTTTCTGCTAAGTCGCGTGAGCGTTTCTCTCTCCTGCCCTGGCACAGAACAGACTTTTCTGTTACGCTCAAGAAGCCAGGAACCACACCCGTCAGAGGCAGCAGGGTAATGATTCGTGACCGCTTTTTAAACCTTCGTATCCTGGACAGCTCTCGAACGCTGAAAGGCTGGATAAACATGAACCCTGGGGAAGTATTTACACCCACCCCCACACACACACACACACACACACACACACACACAAACATACATGTACTAGAGCTGATCTAGATGTTCTAACCATGATCACAAAGCACAAACAGGACAGAAATCCAGACCCGTCTGGAAATCCTGGTTTGTTTTTTTCTTACTGCTCTTTGTTAAGAGTGTCTGCACAGCAAAACGGTCCGTTATATGAAGATATGTAGGTCGCACTCTCAGTACTTATGCTTTGCGCTTGGACGAATGATTATGAAACAGTTTCGGTGTGCATTTTCCCTTTACATTGGTGATGTGATGTGTGTGGAAAAATAGACAGAAAGAGGGCCGAGTACATTCTCGAGGACGGAGCAGAAACGGTGGCCCGTTCCCGTGACATCCAGCGCAAGACAAATAATCTAATCTAGTCTAGACTCAGTAGTGATGACCACTCTTAATTCTCGATTACAATACAAACAGACCTCTAATAAAGGTTCAGGGGTCACAACAGTACCGCAATACTACACTGATAATATCAATACAGTATGCATGTGCAGGACGACGTGCCGTATCTGATTACGCAGAGATGACGATCTAGACAAAGTCGAGTCTGAGGTGTGCCAGAGAGGGAAAAGAAACCACTGATCACCAAAAACGACGATGGCTACAGTTCCATCTATACACACACACACACACACACACACACACACTACACCCTAACCGAGTGACGGGAGAGGGGACGCGACGAGCGAGCCAAAAAAAAAAAAAAAAAAACAAGGGAAGAGAAGGTGGAGTCTCTAGTTGTGTTGCTACATGTGCTGATGGACAAGTTTACTGTGTGGATGTGCGAGTCGTTTATAAACAGTCCTAAAAACGGCAGGTGAGGGTGGAGCAGGGATTTGAAGAAGCATGCTAGATGCTTTCAGAGCAGAATCCGAATCTACAGTGCAAAACAAATCAAATAAAATAATAAAATAGGAAGGAGCTCTTTCGGCATAATCATATTTGCGAGAAATAGAGGGTGTCTACGGATATACACACACACTGTCCCACAGACTAGCCTAGGACTGGCAGTACTACCATAAACCGTAAAATAAAGGACTTTCATACAACAGAAAAGAAAAGAAAGAAAAATGCAAAAAATAAATGAACAAAAAAAAAAAAAAAGACAAAATGCAAAATGTTGGCTCTAACTGAAGTGGATAACTGCAGAAATGATTAAAATAAAAAAATATATATATATATTAAAAAGCATGTGACCTCAAACAGGATTTTGTTTGCACAGCTAGGCTGTGGATGGTAACTGATAGTACAAGGTGGGAATCACCTCATTTTTTTTAAATCAAGGGAAAGGTAAGCCTTCCACCTATATTTTACAATAAAGCTTTCATAACTGCTCCCTTTTCTGAGCCCCTGTAGGAATACTGCAGTGGGGATTTAATCCCCAAACATTACTATCCTCCACACACACACACACACACACACACACGCCCACGTACGTACATACTCCCTCCACCGACCCAACAATGTAAAGAGGACCTGACCCTGGACTTGCCCTGAGCTGTGGCTGCTTCCTCTTATCTGACTGCAAAACCTCAAAGGGCCACACGGTGGCGACGAATCCACAGGACGCGCAAAATGATCCAGGCTCCTGTTTCATGGAGCCATTCCTACCATTTCTGTCCGTTTCTGAAGGGGGGCACGGGTAAAGACCCAGCCAGAGGTCACCTCCAATTCACCCCCCCCCCCTTTGAAAAGCTTGGTCATACCCTCGTGCTCCAAGTGCTGATGGCTGAAAGACGCAGAGTGAGACGCCGTGCCTCGCTGCTTGCAGCACGTCTCAAATTGTCACCGTTCACAGAAACGTCAGTTTTGTCGCTGCCACCATGTAGACAGTACAGTAATAATTGAGGATGGAGGGAGGAAGTGGGTTCGTAACCCCCAAAAAAAAAAAAAAAAAAAAAAAAAAAACAAAAAAAAAAAAAAAAAAAAAAAAAAAAAAAAACACGCAGAAGTGAAAGCTCCGTTTCAGTTACTGGTTCTCCGCACGGATCGTTTCAAGGATGTTGACGAGGCTCTCGAGTCCAAACACGTAGCCCCGGTCGGGCCCGTCGTGCACCATCTGGTCGTCCCGGAAGCCTTTGAAGGTGCTGTGGGCAAAGTCTATCATGCGCACGTCGATGCTTGGGGCAGGGGGCGGGTCAAGGGGCAGAGGAGACTGGCACCCGGCGGCGATTTCCTTCTCGGAGGACGCTTCGGCCTGCTCGGGTTCCCTGCCTTCGTAGATGATAAGCAGAGAGCTGGAGTAGAAGCGGTAGGAGGCCTGCCGCTCAAGTACGGCTTTGAGGCTGCGCAGCTTGCTCAAGATGGGCTCGAAAAGGTCCCGGCGCAGCTCGGCACCGTTGTGCATGAACTGGTAGAGCGCGTGGCGGAAGCCCTCGATCGACAGACCTCGGCCGTAGTACTTGTTGCGGCACAGGTAGTGGCCCGTGTTCATCTGGTACACCTGTGACAAAAAAAAGAAAAAGGAAAGCAAACCCGAATAAGGCTCCAGTTATCAAATACATGAATTCACTCTATTTCGTTCACGTTCAAATATTAAATGCCCTCGTATGTGCATTTTATGATGCCACTAATAGGATACGCAGGTTTAACTAGCAGTTGCACTACACTAAGCGATTTACACTGAATAAAAAACACAGCAGGTGAAATGTGTATCGCTTTCTGAAGTGAAGAACGACGACAAGGAAATCATATCGTAGATTTATCTTAGACATCAGCGGTTCAGGTGTGTTTGTTTAACATGTTCTTATTTATTCACCCAAAGTTCTGCTTTCTTGCAGATGATATTGAGCTACATTCTGCATTTCTTCCCATCCTTACACAGGAATAATCTTATTTAATCCCCTTTAAGACAAAATTAGGCCCCGAACCTAATGCATTATGTAGGATATTGCGTAACACGGCACGGCGAAATCCACGTAGTGCATTATACAGTACTATGCCCCTTTCATCCACTGAACACGAGAGACTCCAATAAGTGCCTGGTGGAGCTAACGATCTGCATCAGCGTTAGGACAGTGTCGCATGTATGTATTTATACACTTTCTTCCTACGTAAAAATGCCATATACAACTATATCTAAGAACTAAAACATTTATTTTAGTTCTGAGATAGTTTAGACCTTATATTTTCCCTCAAAATACATAAATAATTAAAATATATGAACCGTATTTAAACTGTGTCATTCCTCCTCACAGCTCTAA
This sequence comes from Stegophilus panzeri, assembly GCA_024331685.1. Classification (NCBI taxonomy): domain Eukaryota; kingdom Metazoa; phylum Chordata; class Actinopteri; order Siluriformes; family Trichomycteridae; genus Stegophilus; species Stegophilus panzeri. The sequence continues at coordinate 13,917,200 of JANDJT010000114.1, read as the reverse complement.
TTGACGGCTGCCAGATTTATAGGGATGATAGTCCCTGCCATAAATCACGACCCAGTCATCATGGAGGTCGAGTTCAGCGTACCGACGCCACAGCCATGTACACGGTTCAATCAATTGACTTGGGGGCGCAAAGCAGGGCATTCGTTCGCTTCGGTTGTTTTGGTTCCAGGTCTTTCACTGCGAATAGAGCGATCATAGATCGACGCCGTATCGGTCAGATGAAAACAGTTACTCCCAGCTAGATAGAAGAAGTGGACAGCTATAACGGGAACCACTTCACTCAGCCAAACAGCCTCATTCCTCACTTCACAGCCCCTTGTCAAGGCTCTAGAATTAGAAAGCAGGAAAGCCATTAATGAAAGCCACTTCCTGCTCTGAAGCCTGACCGAAGTAGCAGAGTGTACTCAAACAAGGCAGCGGGCTAGAACGTTAAAACGCCACGTGTGCACATTAAACAGGATGTAATTTCTCCGTGCCGCTACCTAGAGAGCACCTGAAAAAATAATAGTACAAACATGAACAAAACCACAATAGACGCTCTAAAGTTCTGAACACACTTTTTGCAAATAGCTAATTTTTTACTGTGGACAGATTAAAGCAGCGGTGTGGAATATCTTTTGCTAAAAAATATTTTTTTTATATATATTTTTATTATTATTATTATTATTATTATTATTATTTTTTTTTTTTTTTAAATACTCTGATGTTCGCAGCAATCTTGTATTAGTCTAGCTTCAGGTCGAAGCTCAGATGCATTTAAAAACACGCACCCAATATTAGACGTGAAAGAAGTCAGAGTTCACTGCGATAGCCTGGGGCCACAGCCGATCCATAGACGGAGTGTGAGAGTATTAGCAACAAGACTAAACTGAACTCAAGACTGATGGAAATGTAGCTTTTTTTCTTTCTTTGCTGAATAGATATTCTCTAATTTGGTGGGAAGCTAACAGACGGTAGATTATAGCCAATTTTTCCTCGTAGAGTTTGCATTGTAACGCAGCTCCGAACCGTCGAGTCGGAGAACTCGTGAAAGTCAGTTGAGACTAACAGCAGGTGCATGCAAGTTTCTTCTCAACCCTCTGTATGATCAGTGTTTTGTTTTTTTTGGGTGAAGTTTTGGTTTGTGCAAAACTTTTTTTTTTTTTTTTTTTTTTTGACAGGATGGAGAACAAACCGTACAGATTAGATGACAAAATACACAGAGAAAACAGAAACTGAAACCGTCACATGTTAGATGATTGTTTGACTAGTTTATACGGTCGGGTGAACCTGCTGCTGGAACAGAGAGAACGAGAACGAACACCCTGTACCTTTAATAACGAGCAGAGTACTCGGGCCAAATTTTCCCATCGCTTTTAAATTGGAACGATGTCATGTGAAGACATGCACAGATGTAGAATGCTGCTGGGGCATCTACACGATTTACATAAGCTGACTTTGGCAAACAAGCTAAAAGGTGTTTTCACAAAACAAACAAGCAAAAAACGTGGTGCGAACTGAACGGAAACTGTGTGCGTACGGTCGTCTTTACCTGCATCCCACACACGCGCACTCCCAGAGTGGCAGACGTGCTCTGCTCACACTTCTTCATCTGACGGGCGGCCTTCTCCTCGGAGGCGTCGTCGCCGTGCTGCCGTGTGCCCATCTTCAGGTCCAGGATGCAGGGGCAGCTGAAGTGGTGTACTACATTCTCGAGGAGCAGAAATTCTGAAGAGAATCTCAGTCAAGGAACACTTCCAACAAGGAAGTCCATAAAAGTACTAACAAGATCAGGGGTGTCCAATCTTAGCCGGCTCAGGAAAGAGCCGGTGTGGGTGCAGGTTTTAATTCCAGCCAACCAAGCCACACCTGAGTCTACTGAAAGCCAAGATCAACTGATTAAACAGGTGGAATCAGGTGTGGCTCCTGCTTGGTTGGAATGAAAACCTGCACCCACACCGGCCCTTTGTGGATAAGACTGGACACCCCTGAACAAGACATTCCACTGTTATGTCTGCATATTTAAAGCAAGGAATGACACCATTTACGATCTGAAATGTACAGTACCTGCTGCAGTTTAATCTGCATTTTTAACCTTTTTTTACATCTATTCAAATGTAATATGTTTAGCTTCTACTGCAGTGCTGCTGAATTCTTGATTCTGATTGGTCAGATAACGTTCATTAATTTTCTTGAGATGGTTTCTATAGTAACAACCCACACAGGGATATGGAGCACACCCCACGTAAACATAAAAAATAAAAAGTGTAATTGCGTTTCTGTGAGATGTCTAATCAGCATTTTTGCTGATAATGTCTCCAGTGACGGTGCTGTGTGTATTCTTTAATAAATAAAAAATGCTGTGGTATAAGAAAAATAAAACACTTTGGGACATGCCGTTATAGGAAGACAATCAGCGACAGGGTTTTAAAAACTCCGCTTTGCACCTGGGCACAAAAGATCACCCCCGCCCCCCATACTAAATTATCACAAACACCATAATCAAATGTTGCTAGAATATTTATTTAGATTTGAATCTCACTCAGCCTTGGATATAAAACCGGCTTTAGGAGAACTTTTAGTGTGTATAGCGGCATTACAGAGAAACCTGACCTCGATTCTGAACGTGCCACAGAGCTTTGCAGCAGGATAGAGCCGTTACTAACCCACTGCTCCGATAGCCTAGAGCTTCATTTAGAAAAGAGAACAACCCGACACCCACTTTGGACAGCCTGTCTATTATTTCAGATTTCTGGGGCGCTCGGAATAAATTTATAAATTTGCCTTCTGTTAAATCCTGAGTGGTGCCTACAGACTAAGCACAGGAAATTAGCAAAACGCAGAGTGATTACTTCGGTCGATCCACTCTTTTCAGCACTAGCAAAATCTAAACGAGATGGAAATGAGTGAGCCGAGCGGAAAAATCTAATCTGGACGGTCTCTAGTTTCTGAAGCTGTATAAGAAATTATGTTTGCTTCAGGGCTAAAGTCAGCTAGACAATGATAGGAGACCACCAGGAACACTTGAACCCGAGCTCGCAGCCAACTTCGCTGACACCGAGAGCTGAGCTTTGTTTTTTTACCCCCCAGTCCCATTTTCTTTGTGAATACATTCAGTGGGACATAAGGGCAAGATTCTTCCAAGGAAAAAAGAAAAGAAAAAAACAGAACAAATCTTTCACTATCTTTACCCCGATTTCAAGCTCTCAAACATAGTTTGTTATGGAAACTACCGTGACCCGATTCAGCATGAAAATAAGCCCATCCAAACAAAAGTTTCACCTTCAGCTGTCTGTCCTCACCCCCCCACTCTTATTTTTTTTTCCACACCAACGCAGCAATGAGTCAGGGAACCACTGAACCCTTTTAAGAAGCGGCTCTTATAGCCAGCTGGGTTCAGAGTCACACTTATGTAATCAGCTGAGAGAGTTTACTACCGAGCGGCGTAAAACAAAAAACAAACAAAACAACCATGTATTTACCAAGTTATTTCACAAGTGCTTTTGGTTTCGAGAATATATTTCATGAGCCAAAGTTAAATCTTTCAGCATCTATGAATGGTACAAAGCCAACAATGCGCAAGGGATGTTTTTATTTAAGTGTCGCGAAGTGTATCTGCATTAAAATAGCACCCTCACATGGTTCACGTCTTATTATAAAAGCGGTCATGTAAACAGCCTCCTTCCAGTCGTTGTCATGGTGACAAAACTTTCCTCAAACTCCTGACGTTACTACGGCTTGGTTTAACACGCGACGATCAGCTTTTTTTGCCATGGAATGCTTTCTTCTCACTTAACCAACCCGAACCATACCTGCCTCGTAAGGAAAGACACAGTGTTAAAGCACACAGCAAAGCAGGATACTGTAGAGCTTCCTCTCCTTGGATTCGGAGCGCATGCGGCTGAGCTGCTGCTTGTGGCAGCGCAGGCTCCAGGGGTTGTGGCTGATCTTTTCTGAGCTTAGGCCGCTGTTGCCGTCCAGCATTTGGAAGGGCACGTCAGAGTAGATCTGCAAGTCCAGGCGTGGACTCTTCAGCTCTTGCAGACTGACCCCAAAAAAACAAGAGAAACACTGTTAATCACAGGACAAGTTTGCTGTAGGCACTAGGTTGGGACACCAGCTAACTGAGTCACTAGATACATCACGTTGCCTTAGTGACCGACTGCACCCTAGGCCTCCTCACCAAACATCAGCGTCTGATCTCGTTAATACTTTTTTAGCTGAACGAGCACAAATCCCCACAGCCATACTCCAGAATCTGGTGGAGAGCCTTCCCAGAAGAGTGGAGGTTATGATAACTGCGAAGAGGGGACTACATCTGGAATGATGGGATGATCAAAAAGCCCAAATGGATGTGATGTTCAGGTGTCCATATACATTTACAAAATACAGTGCATTACGTATTAAAAGGCAAACCTCTACATTATGCGTCACCTTTAGTTGCTCAGTATAAATCTGTAAATAAGTTGTGTGTCCTAGAAGTGTTATTCTTCATAATTTGTTGAATTTCATGTTTACAGCTCTATATCTGACATGGTCCATAACGCATGCATGCTTGTAGCATAGTCTCTACTTTTATTACAGAGTAGGATTGTACGATTTTAATTATCTTTACACCGTATTAGCCTGCCATGATATCCAGTGGCGTTTACACTGATTGTATTACATTACCAGTCCTGACAATATTTAGTCATTTGGTGTTGGAGCTCTGCAATTTAACATCAGAGTTCACAAGTCTGAACTCTCATTCAAAAATATGGTGAAACAGCATTTTTTCTGGAATACTGTTTTATAGAAGTGTTTTGAACTCTCCAATATTATCTGCACCGCTTGGAAGCCCCGCCCCTTCCCCTGTCTCACAAGCTCTCGACTCGGATGCCCTCGCTTTCTGTCAAGGTCTGAGAAAGTTGAGAGTTCATTAAACTAAAATAAAATCTATCAATATGTATATATTATACTTTGTATGTATGTATGTATGTATGTATGTATGTATATTTGTTAAATGTGTGTGCCACAATTATTGGCACCCCTATGAATTCATATGAGAATTTGAAGTGTATTCCCAAAAGAAAGTTTAGTACATCTGGATGTCTAGGAACAGGAAAGTGTTCAACCATGACTTCCTGCTTCACAGAGGTACAAATATGAGGCAACACACAGACCAAATTCCCTTAGTGGAATATTATTATTATTATTATTATTATTATTATATATTACTGGAGGGAACTGTATATATAATTAAGTGTATTTATTAGGGATGCCATTGAAAAAAAATTTCTGCAGAAAATGGTCAAAAACCTCTCTAACGACCTAAAACGATTAAAATAGGCTTATAGTAAAGTGTCAAATGTACCACTTTACAAATAACATTGATAAAGGTGATAATTATAAAGTGATTAAATACACGGCTAAATGGTTTTGGACGATCAAATCATTACAAAATAAATATCACACAAGCCTACTGTGGAAGGTCAAAAAGTGGTCTGAACATGGGGAACATAATGATTTGGTTTTGTGTTACATTAGTGTGATCGTACTTGATCCATATTATATCACAAAACTAACCGCCTGAGGCAATTAAACTACGTAAAACAAGAGGCTTGTGTAGGTATAATATAACCACTTAGCATACGCGGTATGAAGTAATCAATTATTATTAGCGGTGACTGCATACAATACTTATTTCTTATTTAAAGTGGCTTCTCTGTGCACTATACTCTGTAAGTTAATACCGTTTTGAAGGAACAGTCTCAGCCCTGTGCATGTTCACAGGCTATATCGATTTACAGTACACATTTTGTACTGCTCAGCCCTGCTCTGGCTGCACTAATCAATAAGAGGCAGTGAAAGGTTCAATTAAAAATCACACCACCACAACAATGGTATGGTTGAACTGTCCCCATATTCAGGCTTCTAGTGACAAGATATAGGCTTACTTGTCGTTGCTGTCGCTTTCGTGGGCCGCTCTTTCCTCTTTATGGTCACTGCTGGAGCGATGCAGGCTGCGGCGTGAGTGTTTCCGCCGCGGTTGGTCCCTCTCGGGCAGCTCTTCATGGTCCAGGCCTTCGCTCTCCACATAAGGGTACGCCACTAGGTTGATGTAGCCATCCAGGTCACCCTCGAAACACACCAGCACCACACCTGCATGAAATGAATCAGTTTCAAAAATATCAATCCTTACACATGTGACCTTAAAGCAACAGCGATTATTCAATCCTAATTTCCAAAATTGTATGATTTACTAAAAAATTAATAAATAAATTAAATTAAAAAAGAGAACTGAATACAATACACTAGTGATGTACTGGATAAAAATAAAGTTGGGAGAAAAAAAAAAAAAAAAAAAAAGGTGCTGAAGCATTACTTTCTGTTTAAATTGCTGTGTTCTGGAGATCACGGCCCAAAATAAAATACGCTGACCACTTTATTAATCCGTGGCTGGACAACACCAAAAAGAAAACCGAGAACCTTGGTAAAGTGTTAGAAAACTAAGTGGTCGAGTGTTTCCCATGGTGATACGACACAAATTCTAAATATTTACCCAAGTAATAAGACCTAACAAAGAAAGAAAGCCTACGTTGGGAGGATGTCAGTGTGACTGATTCTGCTGTAAAGTGGTTTGCATCAGCAGACGGAAAGGAGAGAAGCCCGAGTGTGTAATGCGATAGGGAGGGAGCGAGCGAGAAAGAACAGAAGGTGCTACGAGGGAACAGACCATGCATCACATGGTAGGCAGACCGGCCTTTTTAGCTCAGTGATCCCTCCTTGGTGATGTCATCCCAGTTACTGGAGCTAATGAATGAAGACAGTGCTGATGTCAGGGCTGAGCAGACTATATCAGGGACAGTGCGTGTTTTTGTGTGTGTGTGTGTGTGTGCACGCGTATGTTACACTAGCGAATGAATCGGTTTATGAGCCAATGAAATAAAGCTCCCGTAGCACTGTGCTAATACGGGAAGGGTTCAGTTTAATGGGCCTTAAGGTTTTAATGTTGGCTTGTTTCTCAGAGGCCTTAAAGACAAGTCCATGGCACTGTTTTGTCCTCAAACACAACTTTAACTTCACACGTGCAGCCCACCACTCAGATGGTTTATTTTAAGCACTATGGGGGATCAAAGTTCCAAGCCTTTCCACGTTACAAAAACAAATGTATGCGACACGCAGTTCGAATTCTTGCTTTGAAGCGCTGAATAATTTTGGAGTTTTCATCATCCTCTTGTGGACGCTTTTAGCAATATAGGTTAGTGCACAATTCTGTTCTATATACAGCGGCCATAAACAGAGTAATAACTAGGCCAAAATATCCGTAGACTGTTTTTTTCCTTTGGCTACATTACACAAGGTTGATATGCAAAAAATTACCCACACATAAAACTGACTGCTTGATTAGATGCTTTTTAATGAAGACCAGCAGACCCCAAACTAAATCAAAAAGCATCAACACCTACTCCCTTCCGAGACACAGCGAAGCTCAAACGGACATCGTTTAAAAAACGAGTTACGCAAAACATCTCAAAATTGTGGTTTAAGCTACAAAGCTTTTTTGTTTTCAACAGATTATGTGCCGAGTTCTTATAGGGGTGTAACGATCCAATGATCTGGATTGAAACACTGATTAAAAAGGCAACAAATTTTTACATTTTATGGCATTTTTGGCAGACACCCTTATCCAGAGCGACTTACATTTATCTCACTTATACAACTGAGCAATTAAGGGTTAAGGGCCTTGCCCAAGGGCCCAACAGTGGTAGCTTTGCAGTGCTGAGGCTTGAACTCCTGACCTTCTGACCAATAACCCAGAGCCTTTAACCACTAAGCCACCAAATGATGCAAAACTTACATGATGCATTGAAAACATTTACTATAGAAAAATGGACAAATAATTGATGTAAAAAAAAAAAAAAAAAAAGGTTAATCTAATGTTTAAATAATAGACTAGCAGGATAATTTGCCTGCAACTCTGATACTTTTAATATTGTCTTTCTGTCTGTTATCACCATTTGCAAATTAAAAGTTGGTCACAAATCAATCGGAATCTACTAATCGACTAAACTGAATCGAAATGTATTGCATCATAGTAAATTCAGTGGTCTCTTATGATCTAAAGCAGAAGAAATCACGAGTATGGCTGTCCCAGTCATCAGACTGGACTGGAATCCATTGTTTGCACCACTGTCATCCCTCCACTAACCACAACCTCCGTGTATCTATTTATAGCCCTTTACATCGTTTTACACGTACCTCTAAGGTTTGCAGGCGATTCTTCCACACATTCCATCATGTGTAAACAATGTTGAGCCTGTAGCTCCCCGCCCCCCCCAGAGCCGGCCCTATTTTTAAATCGGCTGTGTGGCCACCTACTGCGAGGGACGAATTCTCGCGAGTGGAAAAAAGTGTGAGCTGCAGCCTTACTCAAGCACGAACTGAAATAGGTGCCAGGAGTTTAAGATGTATGCGTTTATTTACTCCAATCAGTGCACGAGGTGAGAGTTACTTCATGAGGAAGGCATGTTGTGTATCTAACGAGGTAACGTTGGGGTGGAGGGGAGACACGAACCAGGTGCTAAATGGGCTTTGAGAGACGAGCTTTGAGCAAGGTCACATGCGCTACCGTGTTAAGGACAAACAATTGGCACGGAGGAGGTTTACACAAACAATAACACAACGAATCCAGGTGCAGAAGGTAACGGCCTGGATTTAGTTGGAACATAAACTATTATCAGTGTGAAGAAGTGAGTTTGAAACAAATCAAGAAAACTGGGGGGTCAAGTGTAAAGCACAGTTTCTTTTGTTGCTGTTTTTTTAAACGTCACATCACAGTACAGCTGTGAGCAAATAATTAAAGTTTTTATTATAACTGTTAAAAGTAATTTTTAAAAATGCACATTTTAATGTTTAAAATCCTATGGCACACGTTTAGATGGTTAAACAATTTTTTTTGTCTAGACGACTCGTGTCAAACGCTAATATAGGCTCTAAATCTATGCTAATAGATCTAAATACATGTTACTTATGGCATACCCAGTTTTTACGTGAAAATGCATCGATTTTCTCCTTAAATATAACAAACAGAAGTGATATTATAAACTATTTCTGGTCAATCTTAAATGGTATGGTCCTATTAGCCACATAGTGCTCTATACATGTTCAACAATGACTACGTTTACATGCACATCAATATTCTGATATTAATCATAATTAGGCGATATTCTAATTAGTACAGAGTCGTGTAAACGCCGCAATCCGATTTCCTGATTCAGATGAAGACAATATTATGGATTCCCAATCCTGGAATATGCCCGTTTTAATCAGAAATTTGTTGCACGTAAACGCCTTATTCAGAAAATCCACTGAAAGGAGATGTATGCGCATGCTCAGTCTGCAAGGAATTGTGGGTAGCAACGAATGGGTAGCATCTGGAATCCCCTGAGAAATAACAGTGAGAAAGGAAAAGGGCATGTGTAGATTGGCATACTTAACCAACCGTGTATACGGGAATATTCCGATGCCTGTATGGAGATAAACATGGTATTCAGAATCTAAACGTAATTTTAAGTGCACGTGAACATTGTCGACGTGGTTACACTTCACGTGGTGAGCAAACACAGTACGCATGCTGTTATGTGGAAAAATGTTCACCTCTAAGAGACTTATTTTTGAAAATCTTTTATTAGATATAACGATGCACTGCATTAAGCAGTCACATGAACATCTTTGTAAAACGCTAGGTTACGTAAGCTCTGGATAAGTCTGACGGTTAACTCGGATGAATCGCGCTCGGGTTAATCGGTCGTCGTGCGCTGCTTCTTCTCAGCCACTGCGATGCTGAATGTCAAAACATCTCCGTGCAGTGCACCTGGCCCCTGAGCTCTGTTTGCTGTGGTTGCTAAAGCAGAGCAGCATCAGCCTTAACAAATCGTAATGAGGAAGCGGTCTGAAATCAGGATTAATGGCTTTGTCTGTTTCCTCTGCGTTTACGGCAGCAAAACTGCCCTTGATCCCGTCTGCCTGTTGAACATCCTGTTTAACAGGAAGCTGTTTGTACCCGGACTGGCTGGGAGTATACGAGTGACAAGTTTGTGATGCATTTTTTTTTTGGACTGAATTTTAACTTTGCCGCATGCAAAAACATATGATACATAAATAACTGTACATCTAAACTATTACCTTTGTATTCTGGTGTAAACTCCTTCATCTCAGGTGGCAGAGACTCATAAAAGCGCTGCTCGCGACTGATGAGTGGCTTGCAGACGGTGTGATCATCGTAGCGCATCATGCTGGTATGGCCGCCCACCTGGTGGACAAAGGGCTCGAGTGGCACCCCTCCACCGCGCCCGCCATGTCCACGCCCCTGACCCTGGCCTGTGTCCGATGCATTGTGGTGTTTGCCCGTCTCCATGGTGTGCGGGACGCACATGGCGCTGACCAGCCGCGTGGTGCTGGGGGCATGGGCTCGGGCACGCAAGCCAGGCGAGCGCGGGGCGCAAGGGGGCGGCGGCTGGGAGCGCACACTGCCGCCGGGAGGGGGAGGAGCCAGCCCGCCGGCCACGCCCACCAGCCAATCAATCCCGGCGCTAAGAGCGTTGGGACACGCCCTTACTGCTGCCTCCTAAAAGAGTGAAGGGCTGAAAGTTAGTTCGTGTAAAAAAAATAAATAAAAAAAACACAAAAACAAACATACAACAGTTTCTAAAACATGGGTTTTGTTAACCGTATTCACCATGTCAACACAAAACAGATCCAAACAAACAAATCTCAGTCAAATATGCAAAAGGCTCATTCATATAAACAGAAAATTATATAACGCGTGTCAAGTCAGCTGTGGCAGACAGCACACAGCAGGTCACTCAGCCCAGAACCCTTATTACATCAAGCTGCTCTTCATCAAAAGCACGGGCCGTCTATTATCCCAGACGTCTGGCATCAAAGCATCCCAGCACCGCTCCGATTCCAAATCAGGACAACCCTTTCAATCAGACCGAAAATGTAATCCTTCCCCAACCGGGTGTGCTACACGTGCAAGTTTCATCAATGATTATAAAAAGAACTGGAGACACTATACCAGCACTCGGCAGTGGGAATAAAATGTCTTGGCACCGACTCGGCCTAGCCTCGTGAATTACATAGCTGCAGTGGAGGAGTAAGATCGGGCTGTGAACCGTGCAGCGCTTCAAGCATAGCGGTCATATATTTACATTGTGGTTACTCAGTATATGCTTTGCCACGTCACCCATATTTCTGCTCAGTCGTAACAAAGGCTTCTTCATGGGGGGTGGGGGGGCCGGGGGGGACACAGCATCTTAACAACTAATTATTAATAATAAATCCTGTAGAACAGGAGTGTCGGTTTCCAGGAGTTCAGCATCCTACCTCATTCAGCTCATGTGTTGAACATACAAATCTCTTCAGATCTCATTAATCCAGTAAATAATAAACATGAGCGTCATTCTACACCGAATCAATGAGATGACTTCCATCTGAGCCAAACAGACAAACAAACAAATAATAATAAATAAATCAATAAAACAGCTGCACAAAACAAACTCTGAGAATAAAAGTTACACACAGATACACGCATGCAGACACACACACACACAATCTTGTCAAGGTCACACAGCACAATACAATCTAATTGGCAAAGTGCTGGAATTAGATTGAACAGAAGAGCTGTAACAAGAGAAAGGTGACTGACTCTAAATCAAAATTCCCAGCACAGTTAAACCATTACTACCAAATGGAAAAGTAGTTTACCAACTGATTTAATCAAAGTTAGCATTTCAGAAACAATCCACCCCTCCACGAAATCCTATTGTGTTCCAACATCACAAACACAGGGGTGGACAAATCATCAATTTCTTAGCAAGCACACCTCACTGCACCAGCTAAAATCGTAATAATGTATGAGGACTTAGTTAACTTAAGTGCATTAAAATAGACTTTTAAAAAAACAGTGATTGTTATCTTCTTCTAATAAAGCCTGCCTAGCATTTTTATTTTCGCTTGATGTGTTTATTTATAGCAAGACAATTACATGACAGCTTTGTGGTGGTATTTTTGTTTTCAACCTTGTAAAAACCATTTTCTAGTGAAAAATAAATTGTGTGTGGTGGGATTGGAAACTAGTAGAACTAGTAGATTTAGTGAGTAGCTATAGTTACAGCATCGAGGTGTGTTGTGCTACAAATACAATCAGCCCCAGTAGACCAGACATAACCTCTGCTGGTCCTAGACACTAGGCTACTAGCCCTGAAATACGAAAATGCTAACATAAACAAAAGCCAAGGTACACTATACGGCCAAAAGTATTTAGACACTGGACAATCACACCCATGTGTGTTTAACATCCCATTCCAGATTTAGTCTGCCCCATTGCTGTTATAATAACCTCTACTCTTCTGGGAAGGCTTTCTACTGCATGTTAGAGCTTGGCTGTGGGGATTTAACCAATCAGACTGCAGATGTTGGGTGAGGAGGCCTCTCACGTAGTTGATGTTCCAGTTCACTCCAAAAGTGTTCAGTGGGATTGTGGTCAGGACACTGGTGCAGGCCACTCGAGTTCTTCAACTCCAACCTAAGCAAACCATGTCTTCACCATGCCTTTGTGCACAGGGACATTGCCATGCGGGAACAGGTTTGGGCCTCTTGGTTCCAGTGAAAGTAAAATGCAATGCTACAGCATACAAAAGACATTCAAGACAATTCTGTGCTTCCAACTTTGTGGCAAACACAAATGGGTTTGATGGTCAAGTGTCCACAAACCTTTAACCATATTGTTACTTAACAGCCTCAGCACCACCAAGTTGCCAGTGTTGGGCCCTTGAGCAAGGCCTTTAACCGTCCCTGCTACTGAGGTCCTGCATCATTGCTGACCCTGTGCTCTGACCCCAGTATCCTTAGAAGCTAGGATATGTGAAGGAAAGGAATGTCCCTCTACTGTAATGTAATGTACATGTGACAAATAACAGCTTTCTTCAGTGTTGAGTAACTAAACATCTAAGGAGTTCAGTGGCATCAGATGATTTGTACAATTTTAAGGTGCTTCCAATCTTAAGAGAGTCATCTAGCCAGCTGAGCACAGCCCTGAAACAATGGGTTGGGTTTTTTTTTTTTTTGAGCTTGGCATAACAGCGACCTTATTTGCCTGTATCGTGAGAGCTGCTAAGTGTATGCTAACCATGACAAAATACCCGAAGAGCCTGCTCAATGTTAAACATGTCTGGAGAGCATTAACAGAAGCTACATCTTCGACCAACTGTCTCAAATGGCTGTCGAACTGGTTCTACTTCCACTATAATAAATGTTAAGGAGACACAGAGGCATGTTACCAGGCTCTTCGGGAATGCCCTTGAAGGTTGGAATGATTGGAATGCAAACTCAGGGAGTGCAAACGTCCTCTACAGTCCCCACATGCCAACACAGAAAAAATCGCAGTCAAGCGATGGTCATGGTGGCTCTACATAGCACAACGCTTCCGAACCCTGAGCTTGGAGTAGCACTGGCCTAATACATCCTGGTCCAATCAATCAGCTAATTAATGGGCCCTTCCCAAGACTTGGTCCACACCACCAAGGGTGAATTTTAGGTAAAAACAATTTCATGTCCATTTTACCTTTCCATCCACACAAAAACAATGTTTTCCACCTGCTCTCCAAAGCGGACATACTATATACATTTTATATTATATAGTTTCTACATTAAAAACAAAAACAAAACGTAAAGAGCAGTAAACAGTAGTAAATGAAAAAGTCTATATTTGGTGTGAGAAAATAAATACAAATTTAATTAGTAGTCGCACGTACAATGTGTGCAGTTTCATAAGGAAATGAGCTGGAATTTTTATTGAGCATCTTGCAGAACCAAACACGGTTCTTCTGGAGACTTTTACTGTCGCTTCTTATTTTTGCAGCAAAACCCAGCAGTCTTTGTTCTGTTTTTTTGTCTGAAAAGTGTTTCTTACCACTTAATATGCTGCTTTCTTTACTGACATTCAAACATTTTTCTGTAACATTTACTTTTGTGCTTGAAAACTAATGTTCGGAAATCTAAAATGTTTTTTTGTACTGACTCGATAAAGTAGAAGTCATAAAATAAAAATCTATAACAGTTTGCACAAAAGTTTTTTT
>JANDJT010000114.1:13884249-13901498 GCA_024331685.1 Stegophilus panzeri | reverse complement strand
CACGTCGATAATGCGACTAAAACAGGAATACTCCACACGTCTTAATTCGATTTGTGTTTACTTCGAGTATGACTTTACTCGGATTAAGGTCATCAATAATCGCTGTTTACATGCTAGTTTCTTAATCAGAGTATTAATCGGGTTAATATCAGATTATTGTTGTCCGTGTAAACGTACTGACTGATGTTGTACAGTAATTCGTGTTATCATCAACATTGTTGGGAAACTGAAAGTGAAGACTTGGCCAAACCCTTGCTTCATTTTGTGGCAGGAAAACCCCTGAATCCAAATCAAGAGTTACCCAGACCATAAATAAATCGAGGAATATACGTCGGGAACAATCGCTCTCGGATTCGGACCACAGCAAACGTGTCCGGTGTGAAAAGGACCTCGTTTATGCATTCAAAGGCAACACTACTGCATTTTTTCTCACGACCGGCACTGAAGGTCAAGTTCAAGTTCTTTTTTGCTCATACCAACTTCACAGAGGCTTTCAATATACTGGTAATGTCCTTTACAATTAACAACAATGTATATTTTCTTGGAAATTGGTTCAAAATTGGTTTAATCCACTATCAGAAAGTGCTTGATCGGGATATCAGAGTTAAAATAAGAATGGATCCGATTCTGTAAACACACTACGCTAAAAGTAAAGGTTAAAGGAGTTAAAAGCGGAAGTATACTCATCGCTCTGATTAGGAGTCACTAGTGAGAGGATTGCTACCCTTTATCGCTAGCAAACAATCTCATATCCTTCATTATTCCCCTCTGAAAGCCTTTGTATTAAACATGAATCCCAGACTGAAAAGTACACCTTACGATGTAAATGCAAATGTTATTCAGAAGCATGATAAATCAACAAACCTCGACTAAAAGAACAAATCGATGTTCGTTAAAAGCGGACGCAACGGAAACTTCAATAAAATCAATTATCTAACAGACTAAAAAGGCATTCATTTAGAACACAATGAGAAACACAAAAAGCACAGCAACCATTGTGCAGAGCCCATGTGTAGAAATCAGGGCTGCTTCACTCCATTCTCTACGTACATAATCCACGCTCTCATATTAATTAGCTGCTAATTAGTATCCATGATATTCATTGCACCGTGCAGGGATTCATAAACACGTAGAACAATGCGCTGTGATGCCTGGGGCAAGAGACGGGGAAATAGTGTGACCCCGTTAATTTCCCAATCCATACAGACATGCATATGCAGTGACAGAGGCTCATTGGGCTATCAGCTGAAACAAAGAGGCATGGAATACACAAGACAAGTGATTGGCCAGTTCTCAGTCACACCCCTCGTCTGAGAATGATGTTTTCAGATGAAATCACACTCTGCAACTGCATTGTCCTTCTCCTTTATACTCTGGCATCAACTCTCATTCAGGTCTGCAATCAAAACATCATGGTTGTAGAACCAGGTCCAGATTACTGATGCGGAATTAAAGAAAAACCTCCTACAAAATTCTGAAAAACACTGTTTCAAAAGAGGCTAAAGGAGCAGATGGGATTTTAGACACTGGAGCAAGGCAGACGCCCTTGGGTATATTCTCCAAACTTGACCTAAATACATCTCCTTTTGTAGACTGCTGGGAATATGTTGCTCGTATAAAGGAAAAAGCCTACTATAAATATTTGGTATGAGCTCTTGGCAGAAAAAGCTAATTCTGCTCTCCTTACACAGAGCATCTTACTACATAGTGCTTTGGAGAAATAGTTTTAACTTTAACATAAAAGCGGATCTTTTACGACCATAACCAGGGGTTAAAAAGCAAACAGTCTTGCTCAACTTAAGGGTTTCGAGTGACACATTCTCCTCCTGACTTAATCTTTTTCAAGATGGACCTGTTGGACACTCCAGTGAGTGATTAGCACAAGAGGAGAACCCCCCTCACCCAGACTCATATCCATCAACACTTTCATCTGTGATATCTTCATCATAATTCCATGTAGTGAATCGGACACTTCGCTGCTCAAAGGGGGGCCGACGAAGACCGTATCGACTAAGTGATGGCACTAGGCTAGAGGAAAGCTGTTGGATCGTGATATGAGCATGGCACGAACGCAGACATATTTACTTACTTAAAAGGTGTGTTAGTCAATATTAGTCAAGCTTTAGCAGTCAAGTAAGTGAAGTACAAGAACATTGGAATCATTTTTTAGATAGTCCTTACGGCATAAGAAAGGTAGAGCTGGATCTGATCCAACTGCTCCTACAAGCCTAACCATAACTCAAACCCCTAAGCCTAACCCACACCCTAACACTGTACAACATGGAACAAAACAGTTGACATAAATTATCCAGCCTGAAACACATCAAGTTGTCTCCACCCGCTTCTGCATCGAGGTGTACTTGGCAATATTTTACTCCTTGAACCTATCTAGGGCAGTGGAGTCTTACTGGTTAAGGCCCTGGTTCACTGATCAGAAGGTCATGGGTTCAAGCCCCAGCAATGCAAGCTGCCACTGTTTAGCCCTTAAGCATGGCTCTTAACCCTATGTTCTCTGCATTATGTTCCCTGTTCTCTTCCTAACAAGCTGGGTACACAAAGAAAAGTATTTCACTGTGTTGTAAATGTACATGTGACAAATAAAGGCTTCTTCTTCTAACTCCCATCCCCGCCAATGCACACGAAGCCACACACCCCTGAATCTACAGTGGCCAGCAGAACCGTTTTGCCCCATAAGCCATTCGACTGCTTCATAGCCACGTTATTAAACTATAAACACTTGAAATTTGCTCATGCAAAGTCACTGCTGAGAGAATGGTCAAGAGCGCCATCACTGTCCTGAGAGCCTGAAGAAAGCCTGATGTGATGTTTGGGTCTGGCGCTGACAAACTTCTACTACCGTGGCTCCTCTTGCCCTCCTCTTGCCTGATGGAGTCCGGTAACTCACTCTCTGCCACTATGGATGGTCCTACATGGAAATCTTTAAGACTGCACTTTCCAGAAAGAAGTCCAAGTCTCTCCGTTTCTTTAGAGGATAATCTCACGTGGGGACTGTAGACCTGTAACCGATATTAACTACTTAGTATCTCTCTAAGGTTAGCCATGTCGACCCCTCACCGAGAGATTTTATTTCACATTAATGAACTCGAAACAAATTGCCTGGACAGAAAACGAGTGTGCCGCATCAGTGCATCTTTCAAGCCGAAAAATCAAGAAGAGGTGAGAGATTACGAATGAGAAATGGGGGGGGAGGAAGCGGGGGGGAAATGGGCCAGGGGTGTCCGTTAATATCGGAGTGTTCAAAACATCTAAACAACTGTCAATCATTCCAGGTTCATATTTTGATTGGCTCATTGGGAAGACGACTGCTATTTTTTGTGCAGTAACTTGCACCAACAAACTCTGATGTTAAAATTTGAAGCCTTTCCTACACAAAATGTACAAAAGCTGGCAGGTCTGTGATTATTCTTTAACTTCTTTTACATATTTCCCCAAGCTATTTTGCACTAGTAAGAAATCTTTAAAAACTAAACAATAAAATCTACAATTTGCATTTTTAATAGGGGATCACGCCTACATTTGCAGGCAATAAAATATGCACGAACAACCTAGGCAGCGATGTGGGGTGTGCAACGGGAGAAACGAGCTGCTAGCATTTGTTCAGGCAGCACCCACTCGTGTATGACTCATTGTCCTTGCATCACAATCTACCGAGGGAAGAACAGAACTGCGTACAGGAATGGAAGTAGTGGGAGGCTTAAATGTATAGATGTCATCCCCATCACCGAGCAGTGAATATCTTTCAGATTAATAGCCCTTACTAAATACAAATCCTGATTATGCAATTGTGATGGAAATTACAGTTGCTAGCGCACATCTCTGAAATGATTTTCATTTCCTCAAATAAGCATCCTGATGGGTGACGATACATCACAGCACAGCATCATCGTGTCAGAAAAAGGAGAACATACTCGCGCTCTAAAACCTAACCGAGCAGAGTTGGTCATGAGACTCTTCGTGATTACAGAAGCATTTTAATGAAGTGCTGCTCAATCAAGTGGCCCGGTAAAAATGAAAAACTGGTTGAGGAGGTGAAACATCCTGCTTTTCTCTGATTAAACTCATGGAGCTCTCAGTCAAGCTCTGGCCATGTGTGTTATTCACGCAGTTCGCAAACACAAGGGGCCTGGCGAGTGATCAGCGCTAAAATAGAAACATGGCCACACGTGATTTCAGTTTAAGGGGCCGCCATCATTAGAGCGGAAAATCCTTCAAACACACCATGTATGAAAAGGAAGAGTGACTGGAAGAAATGAACGCATTACACAGGACCACGTGTTCGCTTATATTTGGAGGGAGTACAGTGACTTCATGAGCGAGTCACCGTATTCCTTCAAACATCTGCACATCATGCACATTTTGACCACGTGCCAGAACTTTAGACATGTTTAAGGAACTAGACATCGCGCTTTTTTTCTTCTTCCTCGATTCAATTAGAAATGAAGAAAAGCCTTGTAAACTGTTAAACTAACTTTTTGACTACTCCAATAAGGCGGCTGCAATTCCTAAAGGAAAGAATCTTTTAGGAATACAATAGGACATTTTAGGATACACAAAGCAACAGAATAGTCGGCTATCTTTTTCTTGGTCAGCTGTCTTAAGTGATTAGCTCGTGCCCAAGGATCTTCTGCACCTACGGACATTTTCAGGGTCAAAATATGGACGGTGCTACTTTCCCATACCCATGACAGTAGAAGTTCTCTGCGGATTATCAGTTGTGACAAGCGCGTGAAGTGAATACTTGGGAGTTGTAAACGAAATTAGTGCGTCCCGTTTGATGTTCTTCTCGCAAGTGAACGAGACACAGCAAGCTTATTTTAACCGAAGAGCATGGACAAAACAAAAGACTAGATTTTTGTTAGAAAGAAATGACTTGAGCCAGACTGCGCTTTTACCAGTCGATGGTCTGCACTATTTTTAGCAAACTTGTGATGTCCCGCACGGCTCGAGTGATACCTGGGCGAGAAGCGTATCCAAATTCTTGGGCTCTGCACAGCTTGTGTTTCGGTGGACACAGTGACGAATCGCGCTGCCTGACTATTTGTCTTCCGTTGATCTGAATATTACCTGGATGTAGACATACCAACCGGTAACCATTTAACATGCATTTGACTTTTTAAAGCGCATCTATTATGGTTTTGAAATGTGCCCAATTTTGTCTTAAAAGGTCTCATAAATAGATTTATTAAAAAAACACTTTAATGTGCTCATAATTTAAACTGCAGCATTACCCCACCCCCCGCAGTGTCACAAACGACTCGTTAAATGATCCGTTCTAAACAATTCATTCTAAACTCCTTCTTTCAGAGAGCATACTCTGCTCTGATTGGTCAGATGTGCCAGTCTGTTGTGATTGGTCCACCGCTGTCAGCAAGCAGCCAATGAAGACCAGAGGCGGTGCTTTTTGTTACAAACCTACTAGTTTCTAGAGGAAGTAGGTCTGGAATTACTGATGACTCGTTTCAGCTGTTCAGAATCGGTTCCTTCTTTTAAGAGTCAATAACTCCCAAAAAAAACCTCGTTTTTACATTCACAAACAGCTCTATAACACACTACATGAAAGGTAATATTTGAAAAACCATAATATATGCACTTTAAAGTATCACTAGAGAAGGTCACTATTTGAATACGGGTCACAAACAAGCATTAAGCTCATTGGACAAGTTATGTTAATCTGTTAATACCCTTTGATGAACGGTTATGAACAAGGAGAGAGATCTGATGCGTACAAGGTTCACAAGAGTGTCTCACTCTCCACTAACTTCCAAGAAAGCATACAACCTAGGGTTAGGAAGTATCCCTGTAGCTAAAACAGTCAGCATGGTGTAATTTATTAGTGCGCTTGCTCTAATGCTAATGTTTATTCATGATGGTTCTTCCTACTTGACGTCTTGCAGCACTTGCATCGCTGCCATGTCCTTTATCAGCTCCATGCCTGGATTGTATGTTGGCAAACCAATAAATATGTTATAAGCCTAAACCCCAATCCCTAATTATGCCTAATGAAAGTTCTCTACGACACAACAACTACAGTGTCTACAGTACACAGTTGGTGTCTTGCTACAAACCAAACACTTTCCTTTAAACCCTGTCACATTCTCTAAACCATGTGTTCGAATGGCATCCTCAGCATGCCTCACACAAGAAACAGGCCCTGCAGAACATCACCCACATGTCAGAAATTACCCACCAGTAAGGACTAGTCAGGGAGGAAGCTTGACACAAACAACATTAATCTCTGCTTTGTGTCTTAAGATTTTCCAATGTACTTTAATGTGGATAGTACCCGGCAAATGGGATTTAACACTTACATCACCAAACTCTTAGCCACTAAGCTGTCTGCTGTCTATGTCTATCACAGAGAGAGAGAGAGAGAGAGCGAGAGAGAGAGAGAGAGAGAGAGAGAGAGAGAGCACGCACTGGAGGAGTCCTTCACTGAGCTCCAAGACGAGAGGGACGCTTCAAGGAAAAAAGTTTTCCAGGAACATGGGGCACTGCATTCCTTAGAATTTTTTTCTCTTGTACCATAAAAGTGTCAGACAGATTCATGACACCCGAGCTCGAGTAGGAAAATCCCAAACTGTTGAGCGTTTGTAAGCCATATTTCGCAAAGTGATTCGGCTAATTATGAAACTGAAAGTCGTCCTTGAGAACCCTGAGGAAATACTGAAAGAAACACGGCGTGTCCTACTTTTACAGGGCTTAAGATAGCAGGTTACAGACGAGCCATCTGCATCAGATCAATCTGCATCTTATGGAGAAGATGTAAATGAGCTAAACCACGGACGATGCCTGAATGACCGTAAACTTCGAGCGGATCGTGTTACACCCCGTGCTATTTGCAGACTGAAGTACTAAACAGTGCAGACCTCCCTTTGAACTTAGGGGTTTGATCTTCAAAAATGATTAAATCAGCCATGACGTGAGGAAGATATTTTGGTTCACACTCAAAAGTCAGATAAAACTCAGGATTATCATAGCAAAACTAAAAAACACAATCTGCAAATCTAATTGGATTTAAAAAAAAAAAAACAACAACAACAAGCCAGTGAAACACAATGAATTACAATAAGCAACAAAACTTGGGGAAAATTAAAAGCCAGTAACAATCACACCTTTAACTTAAACGAGTGTCCACACACATGAAAAAGTGACAATGCAAAGTAGAAATTATCCAATATGTGGAATGTTGGTGCAAAAGAGCGATTCATCGTTCATAACCAAATTCAAAACTATACTTGACATCAATGCAACAAAAAAAAAAAAAAAAAAGGCATTGACTAGAAATGAAGCAGTAGATTTCTCTCACTCCTTTCAGCACTTACAGGACGTGTGGTTAAATCCAGCTGCAGGCCTTCGCCCCCCCCCCAAACACTGCACTCTCGTTCCTCCAGTGAGGATGCAGCGAGACACTGTACTCCCCGGTCCAGCGTGGTTTGCAAACACTGGCTACTTGCTTCTCATCTAAGGAATAAGGACGGTAATTTATGGCTTGCTGCGAGCGAGGGTGAGGGCAGGAGATGCGTTTCAGGAGGGATCCTATAACGCTGGTGCTAAATTATCTTAAAACTCCATCTCGGTTCAGATCTCTACAGCACAAAGTTAAGGCCCTGGCAGTGCAGGCCATTCCTCGGTCCTCGGTGGACAGAGAAAGTGCAACCAAGGAGTTCCTGCTGCTGTACTGACTGCTCCAACAGAATAACAGAGGGAGTGGTTTAGACGGGGGGGGGATATAGCAGGGGCTCAGACTGAATGAAGTCGTGAGAAGGACACAAGTAGGACTTAGACGAGCTCTCTAAGCCTCCTTTCCTGTGCTGTAGTGACCGTTCTGTTTGGAGGCAGGGATGTTAGATTAGAGTCCAATAGCCACTTTTTCGAGCTCCTCTCTGATTACCAACTATGCAGCATTAAAGAGCTAAATATAGTCCTGACAATCAAGGGATGAAGTGCAAATCAGGGTACCATCAAAGCTTGGGAGCTTGTCAAGTGCACTTTTTTTTTTTTTTTTTTTTAAACTCTCTTTCGTTTGCAAAAGATATGAGCATGGTAGTGGTATGGGGTAGTGGTGGTTCAGTGGTTAAAACATTGGTCTACCAATCAGAAGAATGCAAGTTCACATCCCAGCACCGCAAGCTGCCACTGCTAGGCCCTTAACCCTCAGCTGTTCAGTTGTATAAAATGAGATGTGCGTAAGTCGGTCTGGATAACTGCGTCTGGCAAAACTTCGTAAAGATAAAAGCAAAAAACATGGCCGATATATGCTCGTGTTCAAGAAAAAAATTATCCAAGGAATCTTGGGTTCTGTTCATACCCATGACAAGGACCAAAATAAATAAATAAATAATTTGAAAAAACAAGTTAGATATTGTTGGTCCATCAGAGAATAAACCAAACGGTATATTTGAAGGATATTACATAATTAGGAAATGCTTAGAATATTCAACTTACACCAAATGTTGCCATGTTTGGTGGCGAAAGTTTGTCATTTTGCAAGGCTAACAAGTTAAGCCTGCAACAAAGAGCATGCTCAAATAAAATCACATGCACCTCAATACGCAATACACCATTTGGTAAAGTACCACCACTGCTAACGGTGTTTTCATCTGTTGTATGTGTTTCTGTACACATAAAAGTTTGTCAGGCTTGATTATGTGGTTTCTACTACTAACAAGGTCATGTGGATTGAGGCAGCTTTCCTTTACTTGCAGAAGGGAAGTACAGGGCACTGGATGTGAGACTGGGGCGGTAGTTCACTTCTAACAGGACAACGACCCTAAGCGTACTGTCAAAACTACACTAGTGTGGCTCAAATCCAAGACTCTGAAGGTGTCAGAAAGTCCCAGTCAAAGCCCAGACAAACCAGTCGATTGAGAATCCGTGGCAAGACTTGAAAAATTATTTTAATTAATCAATCAAGCACCCAATCTGACAGAGCCTGAGGGATTTTGCCAAGAAGGATAGACAAAAATATCAGGATCCAGATTTTTGACCAAGTATTGACCAAGAGGGGTGAATGCAACTTGTGCAACCAGCAAATGTCTGCTTTAGTGTGTCACAATCCAAAAATGTATAATAATTTGCACCTTCAAATGAGTAAATCAAATGGTAAAAGTCCCAGTTGTCCATTTCCATGCCATTCCATTCATCTTCAGGGATCGCTTTATCCTGATCAAGGTCATGGTGGATCCGGAGCCTGTCTCAAGAATACCAGTCCATTGCAGGGCACCATGCACACACTCGTTCACACAGAGGCGCAGTTTAGTGTTCGGGGGAATACAGAGGAACTGCGGAACCCCATGCAGACACGAGGAGTACACGTAAAACTCACCAGCAATAGTAAACTGAGCTCAGGGTCAACCAGGGACCTTGGAGTCGTGAAGCAACAACGCTGCCCTTTATACCAGCATGCCACCTATACCTTTATCTCCAGTACAATAAATAAATAAATAAATAAATAAATAAATAAAAAAAATTTTTTTTTTTTTTTTAGAAAAAGCTAAACCTGAAAAACCAGATCAGTTCACTGCTAGACTACATTTGGTGTGAGGAGGAAATTGTTTCAAACCTATAAAGAAGAGCTCATTTAAGTTCAAGAGAGTTGGGTGTGTGCACTCAAGGCTGATGTTAAATGAATTTAGCACAATCAGCTGTTACCACATGAGGCAACGTCCATGTACGACTCCTACACAAAACACAAGACACACTTGACAAGTGGAAAACAGCATGGGCTCAATCAGCACTAAAGTTAACCACTTCCCTCGCTTACATCCAAACCGCAGCCTGTCAGGAAGATTTAGAGAAGACGATCCACCAAAAAGCCAATCGATTTCCGAAGCCCATTTGTGTTCCAAAATCACAAACATGCAATCACGCGTTCCTGTGGATTCGTAGAGAAGATGCTTAATGACTTCCTGCAAAACACCCCCCCCAAAATGGCTCAGATGAAATAGTTGTCTGTAAATCCAGACAAAAATAAGAGCAAGGGAACCCTGATCTGTTTATACTTAAGACGCATGCTAGATTTTAAACGCTGAGGCGAGCAGAGGATTAACATGGAAGCCCTTACATTATGCAACACTGCTGGCTTCATTGTTGGAGGAAAATATTTGGTCTAAACACTGGGCTCCGATGTATGTAGTCATGTTTAAGGGAGGGATCCATCTGCGATTCTTCACCACTGCAGACAAGGTTTTCCCGTAGACTCTGCTCCAGAATTATTGGCAGAATTATTGGTTCAAAATTATTATTATATTCTCGCCAATAAAAGGTGGGTAATGTAAAAAATGCCTTCGTTATCTCGAGTCTCATTGAGCATTATAGAAGACGACTCGGTGCTTGATGTCAACGCTAAAATGTTCTGCAAGTCTATGTGTTAATGAGAAATCCAGTGAAGATCTGGTGTAGACAACAGTGGTCAGATTCCAGCATGCCATGCAGCTATGTGGCACAGTTGTCGGCTCGGCTAGCTATCTACGGGATCTGCATGATGACGAGTGTGATCTGTACTGATGGCGGTGATTCATTAGAATGAAAGTTGAACCTTTGGAACTTTATCTGCCTGAACGGAGAGTACAGATGAGGATGAGAGAGAGATCTTCGATAATGGCAAATATACTTCAATTAAAGGTTAACTAGATTAAGATTAAGCTAATTATACATCAATCATCCCCCCCCCAACCACAAATAACTCTCGAGCTGCCTGTATCCCTGCTGGTCTACAAATGACTACGAGCAGATTCATGCTGCCTCAGCACTGAAGAGGCACAACAACAACAGGGGTGGCCAAGAAGCTAACAAGTAAACGGCTGCTATCAAGTGACGCCATTTCAAAAGCTATGCGTGACGCCATAGAGAATCACAGCCAAGACCTGAACCAGGCCCACGAAAGGAGAACGAATGAAAACAGAAGGCTCTGGGAAATGGTTGCTGCACACCCCTGGTCTTAACGGACAGTCAGCTACAGTCCTGCCGAGGGTCATGTTCGTGGTAGCCGGCAGTAAGGCAGTAATAAAAAAGGAGGGTGGGGTGTGGAGGCGCTGCAGAGGATGAACATTCTCAGCGTGCCAGTCACTCGGCCAGTGTAAATGAGTGCACAGAGGTCCAAGTTCACCTTTCATGTCTTGACCCATGACACACAGGTTTAAGAGGCGTGGATGTGATGATGGATGGGATGTAAACGCTTAAAGTTTCAACCAGCAGGATAATCAGTGACTACACCTCATTAGGAATTCTTATCATCTCACATATTTTAGTCAAAAAAAAAAAGGTTAGAGAAAACACGCCATGGTGTGCAAATGTGGCGTTCGAACAGCCATTATATTATGTTGTATTATTCTACAGTAAAAGTAGCTGCTTCAGACTTTACCCGTTAACACGAGCAGTAAGCTTACTGTGCTTAACATTACCACAGTGTGAAATTCTGTCAGAAGCCTGTCAGAGAACACGCTTCAAGATTCTCATGGAAAACATGATAAGTTATGTGGTTACATGCTGCGTCCCGATTCGCCTACTATCCGTCCTAAACAGTATCCGAGATTAGAATCGGCGTGTCCCGAATCGTAGTATGTTGAAATCCCAAAAGGTATCCAGATGCTCTACTACTTCTTTTATATTTTCATTATGTGGATCCATGGACACTTTTTTCAGCTAATATTACCCACGACTCCTTGCACGACGGAGGGAGGAGGAGTCGTCCTGTAACGGCTCGCTTCGCCGAGTTCAACCTGCAAACATGGCAGACAAGCGTGACGCATTTCGAGAGGTGTAAATGAAATGTGGGAAAAATAAAATCAAGGGAATAGTAAATGAAATGATATAGTAAATTCTATAAAGGAATAACGGATGAAGAAAAGCTGAAATGCAACAAGGAGTGTGTTTACGGTGACTGTGTGCGTTTACGGTGACTGTGTGCGTAAAGATGCAACAACGTTTTCTACCGCTACATGACATGTCAGGATGTCCCAGGACTTGCATGCTCTTTTGGTACATGCTCAAAAGTATGTACTCCCCCCCCCCTTTCATAAAAAGAGTACGTACTTATAGTGCATAGTACAAGTAGGTGAATTGGGATGCGGCACCCGTTACCACGCCGGAGTTTCTCGTAACTGAATATCCCGACGTGTTTTATTGCTCTTACACTGTAGGAACTTGTCGACATCTGAGAAACAAGTTAGTTCCTATTATCACTTGCGTTATCATGGAAAACTGTTGGCGCTACTACGGACTGTTACACAGGACTGACGCTGGAGACTCCTTTCAAAAATACAGAAAAAGAAGATAGCATGGAAAACTGACCACATCAACAAATCTAACCTTTTTAAGCCCTATCATAAAGGAATCACACGGTATCCTGTAGTAATATTTTACATGTGCGCCTCAGTGTTTTTATTCGTGACCCTCCCCCAGACATCCCGAGATGCGAAACGCGGTTTCGTAGACGATACGACTTGATAGAAACTCGCTCGTCCTGTGGTAATGTTATTTGCTGTCCGGATGTGTGTTAGTTTTATCACTGAAGAGATGTGTAAACAAAAATCTCCCTCTGATAAACTAATCCAATCTGAACAGAGCTTAAGTGGAACGTCCTCCACACAAGCCCCCGTATGTACAGTATAGCCTAAACTACTGTCAGAACCGCATTGTTACCACCTTCTGACCAATCACAACCGAGCATTCAGCAGCGCTGTGGTACAAACAGTCAGCTTCTGGTGACTTTTTAAACAGCCAACTTATCCTTCGTGTATTTTCAACAAAATATTTACATGTAGTCTTTCAAAAGTGTCACTCCTACTGCTGAACAGCAGAAATAATCAGATCACCTAAGACAACTCAGAACTAATCAGAGGAATAGCCACACCCATCACACATTTTTATGGAGGAAAAAAAAAAAAAACAACAGGGTATAAAAGTTGTACTAGAAAACAAAACAAAAAACAAAAAAAAGTTTGCTTTACATGTGTTGAGCCTAAGCTCTGTGTTTCCTCATCTCACTCTGAGCTCCATTCCTCTGAGGTCTTCGCAGCGTATCCTCGCATTGTCATTGCGAGTTTATGGCAGATGGCCAGTTTCTAAATCCATTTGGAGACGCTCGGTCTGTTCCACCCTTTAGTTGGTTATGGCAAAAGATTCTGAAGTGAGAACAAGGTTTAAAAATAAATACCAATTAGGCTACTCTGAATTAACCAGGTTATATCTGCTGTTCATATTAGTAGGTCAAAGTAGTATGTAGTACAATACCCATGAGAAGTTCATTTTGTAGCGGATCAGGAACAAAAAAAAAAAAAAAAAAGTGTTTGACTTTAATTGAATGTTTGCGGATCTTAAAAGGAACAAACGCAAAATTAGTTCGAATATGCTGAGATTTAGTGCACACTGCTATCAATTTACCTTAGCGATAATGAATTAAACCGTGGCGTTCATGCCAGATATAATCAACTACGCCATCTAGCCAAACATGGTCGTGTTCTGTGTAGAAAGTGCTTTGTAAATCACACCAAATGGCCCACGTGGACTCTACGTAGAACTGT
This sequence comes from Stegophilus panzeri, assembly GCA_024331685.1. Taxonomy (NCBI): domain Eukaryota; kingdom Metazoa; phylum Chordata; class Actinopteri; order Siluriformes; family Trichomycteridae; genus Stegophilus; species Stegophilus panzeri. The sequence goes on along the minus strand of JANDJT010000114.1, from coordinate 13,887,954 downwards.
GTGTTGGCCGTATATAGTCCTACATGTGGTATCAGTTTAAAGACTTTTTATTTTACCCTACATGCCCATGTTATTGTATGGGATATAGGGTTGTAACAGACTCAATGCATCATACCCATTCAAACCTATATCACAGTTTGTAGTAAATCTACTTGTTAATTCTTATATACATTTCCCCCACTTAACTTGGTCTTCCCACCCAGCAGCCAGCTCTGTCCTCTCGGGGTTGCAACTTGTAATTTTCTGGCTCCGCCAGTAAAAGCCACAGAACCCCTTAACTTGAAACTTCAACTCGTTAATTCGGGGTACTTTTCTCCACTTCCTGTTTACAAAATGACATCAAATCGACATGACTACGCACACTGAACAGTGTACTATTAAATTAGTTTACAGCAGAACTGTCTTGAAATCACTTAATATACAGACACAGTACTTGGATAAATCTAAAACAATGACCATACTAATCACTGTTTTGAAAACCAACATTAAAGTTATCACTCGAATTACTAACTTTAGCAGGCTAGCTTGTAGTTAACGCTACTCGCTGTTGTCCACTGTGCTCCAATTTCAGTCCAAAATGTTGCATGAATACTTACAGTTCACTATAGTAGGACAGAAACAATAGCCGTTCAGGCCTGCAAAAAGTGAGCTCTAAATAGCTCTTGATGAGCTTTACATGCTCTTACAGAGCAAACAGACATGCTCTGTGTCCCAATTCGCCTACTATCCGTCTTAAACAGTATCTGAGATTCGAATTAGTGTGTCCCGAATCGTAGTATGTTGAAATTACTATCCCAAAAGGTACCCAGATGGTCTACTATTTCCGGTAGATTTTGGAAGTGTGGATCCGTGGACACTTTTTCAGTTAATATTACCCATGACTCCTTGCGTGACAAAGCGAGGAGGAGGAGTTTTGTTACGGTTCAACCTGCAAACATGGCGGACGAGAGCAACACATTTAGAGAAGTGTCAACGAAATGCCGAAAAACAAAATCAAGGAAATGGTCGATGAAATTATATAGTACATGTAAATTATATAAGGAATAATGAATGGCGTAAAGCTGAAATTTAATCGAGGAGTATGTTTACGGTGATAGCTTGCATAATGAGGCAACAACATTCTCATCAGTATGTTTTAGTACTTGCATACGCCTTTGCTACACGCTATAAAGTATGTACTTTTTCCTTCACAAAAAAATTAAAATACTTTTAGTGCATAATATAAGTAGGCGAACTGGGACGCAGCAATGCTTTCATGGAGATGTCCACGCTTTTTTCCCCCCGCTTCGCACGTCGAACGAGCTGAGAACACGCACAAATTACCACCAGGAACGCAGCGCAAGACCAACTGGGGATGGTGAACGCAAACACGTGGTTCCTCAGAGACACGTGAGGCCTATTCTTCCTGTTCTCACGTCCGTTATAGCAGCTATAAGCTCTGGTTTTTTTTCCTCTCTCGAAGATAAGAGAAAAAAAAAAATAATAAATGCCAACTTGTCACATTACCAGAAAACCCGGAAAGATTCACCCCATTAAACATGATACATTTTTCTGTATTAAACAACAGCACGATTTTTAATCCATTTATTACATCATATGGATGAGCTGCTCCTATAGTAACGATTACATATTATAAACAACAACAACTACTACTCTCCGAGCTGCTGTTGCAGAAGATGGCTCGTCAATATTGTCGTACCTGCATGCTACCCTGCGTTTATCAGACTACAATACAAGCAAATCCACTTCCGTTTCCATCCTTTCGTATGAAACAATGTGTGTTCGTTAAGATCATGACACGGCTCATGTGCTTTTTAAAAATGCATCAATGTATAACTCACAGCTCATAGGAGGTTACTCTGAAATAGTGGTGATAACACTGAACACCCATCATGCACGCTAAAGTATAGAGCTGTAAAACATGATAGACCTTTAACACAAAAAATGTCTATCAAGCAATCATCATCATCATCCTGCATTAAAACTTCTTGATAAACACTTTGTATTAGATAGATCTGGAAAGCAATATGTCTTTGTTTTCCTGCCTTACCCCATGGCCCTTATCTGAATGGGAGTTCATCTATACAGCATCAGCTCACAAATAAATCAACACAAAACACCTGCACAGAGACAGACTTCCAGGTATTAAAGCAAAGACTGGATTTGTCTTGAATGTGGTACATCTGTTACTGTTCATCAATCCTCAATCCCCAACCGCAGAAGGCTGATATTTACTGTGTACAATGTGTCCAAAGCTACAGATCCCCTACACAACCTACTATTTTAAATAAATAAATAAATAAATAAATAAATAAAAATAATAAAAAAAAATAGCTCATCTAGCACGTTGGCTAAAACAGTACAGCTGAAAAACACCATCATAAACTATAACAAAGTGTCGTTTTTATTCAAATGCCTGATTTCACTAAATAACCTTCAGGAAAACGTGAGTAAATGACGTTAGGTAGAGTAAGAGTGAGAAGAGATGAGTTTAGATTATAACGCTAAGGTCTATATGTTTGGCAGTGACAGGAAAAAATAACGGGTGGACCCCCCGAGACTCTAGCAAAGAAAGTAGGCAGATGATTTAAAGAAAAATAAAATAACTTGTTTAAAATAGAGTAATAAATGTCACCGAATAACTCACGTGTCCCGTTTAAACTAATACTAACACGGGATAATTAGCTCAAAGAGAGAGGACGCAAACTGTTAGCTAGCTGTGTGATTCCTTAAACACTATATATAAATACACGCACAAAACTTAACTCCCATTTAAATACATTTAATAAAAATAGTGACCCCCCAAAAATAAAACATTATTATACAAGCCAACTGATCCAGGAAAGAAAAACAAGCAAAGTTGCTAAGTAACGAATCATAACCTGCTAGCATTAGCTACTACAAACTCCATTAGCCAGCTAGCGATATATACTTACCGTTTGAAGAGCTTGTTTTTGGCGGTCTGAATATAAATATTATTAAATCAACCAGGTCCAACAAAAAAATGAAGAAAAGAAAAAAACCCCAGCAGGTTTACTGGAGAGCTTGGTCCGAATGAAATTCCGTGGTTTTCTAATGCTAATGCGAATAATACCAAAGCTAGTCGTTACATTATATACCAGCGTTATTAAACACGTACCCCTGCTAAAGCACCATGAAAAGATAAATATAAATAAGAGAAGTCAATAATTTCACTTGTAACGATTTGGTTTTCTTGTTGTCTTTTAACAGTATTATCTAGCATGATTAGCTAGCTAGTTAGCTATCTATTCTGAACAGAAAAGGGACTGTCAGTTTCTGCACGGAAAACATAACTAATTGTGTTCAGCTAAAATATATAGATATATATCAGTAAAATAAACTGACGAGTGAAAGCACTATTTCAGAGAAACAATGTCTTATTAGCTGATTAGCTAATGCGCTTTCCTGATCATAGAAACCTGGCTAGCTAATTTAGTTAGCTATCTCCTAGAATGGTTCATATAGAACTAACTGGTTTTTTTCTTGTTGTTGTTTTTTGTTAACCGGCTACAACTAGAGAAGTGACAGTTATCATAATCAGAGTTACCACATAAGTATTAGCTTTAACATTAGCTACAGTTAACTAACTAACTACTCATCAGTTCTTTCCTCCAGCTCCTCCAGCTCCTCCAGCTCCTCCAAATCTCCCGAGTTTTCACACACTAACCTCAGACTCATCTGCTA
>JANDJT010000114.1:13858205-13871178 GCA_024331685.1 Stegophilus panzeri | reverse complement strand
TATCACTACTACTACTATTACTACTACTACTACTACCACTAGTATCACTACTACTAACACTACTACTACTACTACTACCACTAGTATCACTACTACTACTATTACTACTACTACTACTACCACTAGTATCACTACTACTAACACTACTACTACTACTACTAACACTACTACTACTACTACTACTATTATTACTACCACTAGTACCACTACTACTACTACTACCACTAACAATACTACTACTAATAATAATACTAACAATACTACTACTACTAACAATATTAACAACACCACTACTACTAACAATACTACTACTTCTAATACTACTAACAATGTTACTAATACCACTACTACTACCACCATGACCACTACTACTACTACCACTACTACTAATAGTAGTAGTAATAATAATAATTGCACCCCAACTTAATTCCAATAATTCCACCCCACCCTACCTTTTTATTGTATGATTTATAAATAATTTTTCATTTTCATTAATAACTTGACCATTTTAGCTTGAAATGATTTTTCCTTGTTGCTAATGTGAGCCTGAGGTGTAAAGTATGAGAAGCTAACTGGCTAACAATAGAACTCTATTCTGCAGATATTCCCAGAGTGACAAATTTAAGTGTATGTATTTAATTTAGAGCTGCAACAACTAATCGATAAAATCGATAATAATCAATTATGAAAATCGTTGCCAACGAATCTCATTATCGATTAATTGGTTTGCGCGTGGTGCGGGGGATATTTACTCATTACGTTATTTCTGTTCCGAAAACACGCCCCGGAGAGTAAATACTAAATTTGTGTCCCAAATGAAGTACTATACACTATACACTGTGCACTATGCACTACTGTCTAGTGTGTGGATTTTAGAACGGTAATATCATCTCAAATATAACACCAGCATTTTTTTTTTACTAACCGGAAGTATAAGCCGCTTCCTAGGCGACGGCGCATGATGTCATATGCACGCTATCATTAGCACACACCCAGAGTCACCGACAATGACTTTCTTCAGTTTACTTTCTGTCAGCGTTACCTTTTATTCCCAATATGACCTCAGTCACCATCAGACGGAGGAGAAATCGTCAAGTGACTGAGGAAGAACGTGTGTAACCTCCAAGTCATCTAAGGCAGGGGAGCATTTTATATTAAACACCGTGGAAATCAAACTGATGCACGAGGACAAATTTATGTTTATATCCAAAATGCTCCACTGTGTGCAAGGGGTTGGGGAAACTCGTGCAAGCTACTTAAAAGGTTTAGTTTAATTTAAGTTTATTGCAATTATATTGCTTTATTTGCACGCTTGCAGTGTAAATTCTGTTGTTTATTATAACGGAAGTGATTTATTGAGGCTGCGTTGCTGATCACGCGCAGTGTAAACGCGCTGATACACACTGGGAGCGCGAGTAAGATCTGTAATGTCTAATTAAAACATTATGATCACAAGTAAAATAATATGTCTAAAGGCAGCGAGTAACAGAAACCACAAGGTGCAGTGAAAGTGAGTTTTTATTATTAATTTAGGACTGTAGTTTAATTCGGTACTTTTTGTGCATCCATAAAAATAATGCATAAATTTAAAAAAAAAATAATAATATTCATGCATTATTTTTATGGATGCACAAAAAGCACCGAAATAAACTACAGTTCTAAATTAATAATATATATTCTAGTGTGTGTGTGTGTGTGTGTGTGTATTGAGTTCTTTTCTGTTTTGGACAAACAGTTGTATAAAGTTTTAGTCTGAAGTTTATATTTGTAACACTCAGTTTATGGATTTTATTTTAAATAAGCAAAAAAAATTATACTGAAAGTTTGCCCCGCCCCACCCGATTAATCGAATAATAATAATAATAATAATAGGCCAACTAATTGATTATGAAAATAATCATTAGTTGTAGCCCTAATTTATTTAAAAATAACGGCCATATGAGTTCTGTGCATGCTGCATGTTATAACTGCACGCTTTGTGTATTTAATAAATAAAATTTAATTCCCCTCACAACCGGTTGGTGGAAGTGAAGTGAAGTTTAACTTCAGCGCCCAGAAGGTGAAAAAAGAAACCAGCTAACAGAGACAACGAGGGCTAAAACGGCTTAATCTTAAATCACATATGGTGTACTACGTAGGCTGCATAAGTTATAGCATTTATAACACACCCTATGTAGTGCACTTGCATAAGTGGTAGGGCGCTATTTGGGATTGAGCCCACGTGACGGTTCTCCAAACACCGGTGTAGGTTGGTTGTAGCAACCGGACTAGCAACACGACGGCTTAACAACACTTTATGAATTTGGTATTTATAACTAGTACTGTGTCTTTTATGAAGCTCAATGTATGCAGAATTAAATAATGAATCTGGGGTGAGTACAGTTCTTTTAAATAGTGTTTGGTTCACGGTTTATTTAAATGAACTTGCTAGCTTGCTGTGTAAATGTCGGTGACTGAAATGTCATACAACGGCGTCGCATTCAGAGTTTGTGTTTATTATAATACTCTTATTTAACTAATTTAATCATTTGAATGAATCCCATCTCATTTAATATTTTTAAACGTAGTTATGTAGTTAATGATTAGACGGTGGTTATGAGTCACTTAGCTAGCTATATATCCACATTAGATTAGATTAGATTAGACAGAGCTCACATAGAGATTGTGAGGGACTTAGATTTTTTTTTTTAATTATTATTATTATTATTATTATTATTATTATTATTATTATTATTATTATGTTTAACATGTATTAGTTATCCGAGATACCCTGCTGGAAAAAAACCCCAATAGAAACCATCACAGAAATTCTAATGGTTAATTCTAACACTACAGACCATCAGTTAACCATTAAAACCATTACTAAATATCAAAGGTGTTCTATTGGTACTTAATGGTCTCCACTTGACATTACATGCCACCAATAGATGGCAACAAATTACCAGTAGAGACCCCCAGGGACCATTACAGTTCCCATTAAAACCATTGCAAATTCTGAGGGTTTCTAGTGCTTTTTATTATTATTATTATTATTATTATTATTATTATTATTATTATTTGTTTATTTATTTCTCAGGGTTTTTTGTTTCTTACATCACACTGTAATTCCAAACTGCGGAGAAAAAAAAGCTGTAAAATGTTGTCCTTTTTATCTCTATTTTCATTCCCTGTTTACTTGATTGTGTGGTTATTAATACTGATAAATCTCAATGTTAAGTTCTTTGTCCGATACCAGTCAGAACCAGAATTTGGACCCTACACTGGCTGATTTCCTCTCGTCTGGGACCAGGAAGAAGTTCACACCGACACCATCGTTCAGTGAAAGCTTCTAAGTTTAATGATACAGAAAGCATAGTGTATATATACACACAGAAATATTGATAAAGAAATGATAAATGTCAATTGGAGCAAGTCACAGATAAAATCAAAACATCTATTACGCATGTTCGAGTGACATAAGAACTACAAGCTGTCTAGTCTACTAGATAATAATAGAAGAAGAAGAAGAACCGAGAGAGTGGGTGAGGATGAAAGGCGGGGTGGTTAGGAATGCTCACAACACCAAATACCAAGAACACAAACCCGCTTGGTTATGGACCTCCTGTACATGGTGACCCAAACTAGAGACACAAAGATCATGCCTAAAACGTATCAGTCAGTGTTAATTTTTTTTAATATGAAACGATTTTCTATTAGGTTTGTGATTAGGAGTGCCGACCCTGGCACCATGTCTGCTAGAGACGATGTTAGTTTTGTGGATGTACCGATCTGATATCAGCCTGAAATGCTTCCGTATTTTATGCTGTGAATGTGTTAACGTGATGTTGACAGACATGACAGATTTTGCACGTTAACACAGGACACAACTTCGTCTTAATTCAGTTCAGTGTTATTTGTATAACGCTTTTAACAATCTACAATCTCACAGAGCAGCTTTACAGAAATCCGGATGTAGTTTCACATCCCTATTGACCAAGCCAGAGGTGATAGTGGTGAGGAAAAACTCTGTAAATCTTGATGATAAGGATGCGCATATTGTGGATAAGAGTCCTGCGATGAACATAGGGCAGTCTTTATGATTACACCAGCAGTCTAATCCAGGTGAGATTATCCACTGAAGCAAGGGGACATGGATACAAATAGAGCTGCAACAACTAATCGATAATAATCGATTATGAAAATCGTTGTCAACGAATCTCATTATCGATTAGTTGGTCTGCGCGTGGCACGGGGGATATTTACTCATTACGTTACTTCTGTTCCGAAAACACGCCTCGGATAGTAAATACTAAATTTGTGTCCCAAATGAAGTACTATACACTTACACTGTGCACTATGCACTACCGTCTAGTGTGTGGATTTTAGAACGGTAATATCTCAAATGGTTTTTACTAACCGGAAGTATAAACCGCTTCCTAGTCGATGGCGCTTGACGTCACACGCACGTAATGCGACACCGCTAGCTTTAGCCTCAGAGTCACCGACCCTGACTTTCTTCAGTTTACTGTTCATATCAGCGTTACCTTTTATTCCCAACATGACCTCAGTCATCATCAGACGGAAACGAAAACGTCACGTGACTGAGGAAGAACGTGTGCGACCTCTAAGGCAGGGGGGTATTTTATATTAAACACCACGGAGAAGATTTCTAAACTTTATAAAGCAGAGTTTCTGCAGCACGGAAGCATGACAGTGATGCGGTTGCGAGTTGCTTAAAAGGTTTAGTTTAATTTAAGTTTATTGTCATTATATGCTGTATTTGCGCGCTTGCAGTGTAACTTCTGCTGTTTATTATAACGGAAATGATGTGTTAATGAGGCCGCGTTGCTCCTCACGCGCGGTGTAGACGCGGTGATCCAGAGTGTAGCGCGAGTAAGATCTGTAATGTCTAATTAACACACTATGATCAAAAGGAAAATAATATGTCTAAAGGCAACGAGTAACAGAAACCACAAGGTGCAGTGAAAGGGAGTTTTTATTATTAATTTAGGACTGGAGTTTAATTCAGTCCTTTTCGTGTATCCATAAAAAACAATTCTATCTATCTATCTATCCATCCATCTATCTATCTATCTAACTAACTAACTATTTAGTTAGTTTATATTATATATAAGTACTTAGGCATTATTTTTTTTATGGATTCACAAAAAGCACCGAATTAAACTACAGTCCTAAATGAATAATATATATTCTGGTGTGTGTGTGTTGGGTTCTTTTCTGTTTTGGACAAACAGTTGTGTAAAGTTTTAGTCTGAATTTATATTTATAACACTCAGTTTGCGGATTTTATTTTAAATAAACAGCAAAAAAAAAGTTTGCCCCACCCGATTAATTGAAAAATAATCAGCCAACTATGAAAATAATCGTTAGTTGCAGCAGCCCTAGATACAAATCTTGTTATTTTCTTGTTTGTTTGTCTGGTTTTTCTTTCAGTGATGGCCTGGTGTTTGAGCTTGAGAATGGGAAGCCCAAGCTTGTGTTAGCCCACTGTGGTAATAATAAGTTCATTAATTATGCTTTTCAAGTTTGCCCACAGTTATTTCAGTAGTATTTTATTGATTGTGCATTGTCTTCTTCTCACGACAGGCAAGTCAAAGGCGTTTGGTACAATGGGATTTTGTAAAGTAAGTATGTGGTGCAGTTTTTTTTTTTTTCCTTCAAAAATGAACTCTGACATGGACAGTTTTGAATAGTTCGGAGAATTCATTCTGTCTAAATATTGTTTGTGCTAATACCAGGTCCCTCCGAAGAACAGACAACCGAAAGCCACAGCCATCTCCAAACAGGGTCCTAAAGCAGAGGAAAGATGGCAGAGAGACAGGAAGTGCAGAGATATCAGCGGAGGTGTCAATCACACCGAACACGGCAGCCGAAATACCAAACCGAAGAGCAAGACAGATCACTGCAGCGTTATCGGGGTGGTCAGGGTGCCGTCAGAGAGCAAAACCAAGTCCACCAACGAAACGTCCAACGTCATGGAGAAGAGCATAAAGGAGAGCTTAGTGTGTTTAACTCAGGAACAACTTCAGCAGATCCTCAACAGCGTCAAGGCGTCAGGGCAAAACGTCAGAGACGATTCTACAGCTCTCATCCAGAATGGTGAGAAAGTTGGTGTATTTATTTATTTATTTATTTATTTATTTATTTATTTATTTATGTTTTTTGTATATTGTTCTGATTGTTGCTTTGTGTAAACTGACTCTGTCTCACTAACAGGACCAGCTACACAAGAGGAAGAAACTGAAACAGTGACTAGTGCAACTGGCAAGGACCAACAAATAAATTCTCCAGGGAAAGAAAATGAGGAAAAGTACGTTAAGTAGTGGAGACTTTTTGACAGACAGTATCTGATTACAAATACCACTGACTGTGTGAGGAAATCACACTTAACTAGTAAGGTTTTACAAATTTTAAAATTAGCACATTTGTTAAATTGGCTGATTACACGACATGATTTTTGCAGGAATTAAATAAAACCTGTAAGTTGTTTTGGTGAAAAATATTTATGGAAGTCAAGTGGTCTAAAACCCAATTCTGGAGGAAAAAACTTAAGTGTTTTTGGCTGCCGGTAACCAGCCATACCAACATCCGACCGGTTTTCCCAGACTGCCACAGGCATTTTGTTGACATGGAGTCAGTTTAAAGTTAGTTAACTTCACCTATATTAAATAAGAATTTGTTCAACATGGTGGTGACACAAATCTAGCTGGATACAATTTGAAAATCATTCGTATGAGCGTTTAAACATTTGGTATTCATGAAAATCCTGTAAATTTGGAAAAACATTCATGTCTTACGTGTGTGTAAATTTACACATAAGACTACTAAACCTTGACTTGATCGACTTCTAATCATATAATTTGCCTGGATTACTGGACTTTATATCTGGACTATACTGTCGCATTTAACCCTCCTATTGTGTTGGGGAAAAAAAGTTACATCCATTATTTTATGGGTTAAAATGACTTCCACACTTTAAATACACACAAAAAACAGCAAAGAACAGCTTAAAACAGTAAACCTTTATTATGGCTTGTCCGAGACCATAAAAAGAAGAAATATTTTCATATCCAGTGGGAGTAATAAGTATTGGACGCGTCAACATTTCTTTTCAGTAAATATATTTCCAATGAGGCTATTCACATTTAAATTTTCTCCAGACATCAGTATTAACTCAAGAAATCAGCAAATATAAAGAATTCACAACATTAAAGTCCATAAATGAAGTTATGTGTAATAAGAGAAATGACACGGGGGGGAAAAAGTATTGAACACGCTAACTGAAATGGATTTAATACTTAGTGGAGAAGCCTTTGTTTGTAATGACCGCTTCAAGACGCTTCATGTATGAAGCAATTAATCAGCCGTAGTATTCAGCTGTGATTTTGGCCCGTTCTTCTCAGGGTTATATCGTAAACCAGGTTTTGTGAAGATTAGTGTGATTCTGATGTCTGATTTCCTTCCATATTCATTCGGGTCACATTTTGTCATCTCATAAACACTATCGGTCAAAAGTTTGTGGACACTCAACTGAAATGTTTCTCATGATCTTAAAAACCTTTTGCTCTGAAGGTGTGTGATTAAACGTGTGAAATTGGTGTTGTAGACAAAAATATAATCGTGCCGACGTATTTGTTTCTTTCATTAGAAAACGAACATTTTATTTACAAAAAATATTTTGTTTAAACGGACGACTCGGAGGGAAATATTCCGAAAAGCAGCCGATAACTTTCCAGCGTAGGTGTGAACTCCTTTAATACTGTTTAAAAACCATCTCAGGGAAATTCCTCAAGAAATCGGTCGAGAAAACGCCAAGAATATATTTCAGGAAATTCTCGGCAAAAAACTTTGAAGATGCTAAAATGCTAAATTATTTTGATTTATTTAGGATTTTTTTTATCACAACATAATTCCCATAGTTCCATTTGTGTTACTCCAGAGTTTTGATGACTTTTTTATTATTATTCTAAAATTTGGGGGGTGGAATAAATAAAGAATGATTGTGTCTAAACTTACAGATACCATGGCACAAAATAGCGAGCACTCACGCATGTATCTAATAAATGTGCAGGACGGTGTAGGTGTATGTATTTGACACTCTCTGTTCTCTTGAAACAGAACCCTGAGCGATTCCACCCCAGCAGGCCTGTTCAGCACTTTTGGAAAACACGAGCAGAAGAGAAACACGCTCGAGGCTAAAAAAGCACAATGGAGAAGAGAGCTAGGTATTAAAGTGGGAGTAGTGTCTGATTACACAATCTTTAGTAGAGGCCTTTGTGTAGAGACTTACAAGTCATTTAATATTAATCATGGCTTTGTAGAGAAAGCTGAAGTGATAAAGATGGACTGCTTCCTGTTGGAGTGGCTAACATGGTGTGACGTGGTTCAGTGCGTGTTTTCTGTTCACATACAGACGAGCAGATGGCACTTAAAAAGCAGCAGAAAGAGAGCGCAGAGGTTCTGGCTCGTAGCGAGCAACGCAGAGGCACGGAAGCAGGACCGAGATCTAGTGACCAGCTGTGTGGGGTAAGCCGTGGTACAGAACCTTTTCTTTTTCTTTTTTCCAGGGATGTGTGAAATCTTTTAAACACGTGGTAGCATTTGGGTGAAATATCTTACCAAAGTTCTTCTACTCCTTTGATTGTACTTGTACTGTAGCACTGTTGAATTCTCAAATCTGATTGGTCTTCTCTAACTAATTCAGATCGCAGGCTTATATGAACGCACTCATTCTTCTCATCCAACACCTTCATTGTTTCTATAGTAACAGCTCATTCATGGAGACTTGCATATCAGAAGCTCCACATAAACTAATGCTTATAATAAACAAATTAAAAAAAGTCCTTTCACTTTATTTAGGAAACCGTATAATCATTCCTATGGTGAAAATTTCTGTAAGATGTTTAATGTTTTACGGAAGCGGTCTCTGTGCTTTGTAATGGTTTTCTGTCACGGGAAAGTCTTCAGGACAAAGACGTTCCCACTTTCCCTGTAACATTACAATTTTTGTCTCGTTAGCTTGCAGCTGAGTTTAAAGTGTTCATTGTTGTTATTTCGCAAGATATAAAAGGAATAAAACACTTTGGGATGTAATTTTGGAGGAAAATAATCAACGTCGGTTTGCTAACGCATCACACCATTTATAAAGCAAACCCCTACTTCCACAATGTCAATACAAAGTTAGTCTGTGCATTTTTAAATAAAACTTTGTGGTGAATATGGCTAAAAACACTATATTTTGATACTTGAAGGAATATTTATGGTACACAGTATTTAAGTAGCACCACATTTAAGTCCTGTGTAAAACTGTGGTAATGGTACTTTAGTTCGTGTACAAAAACGTCGAGTCACCTGTCTGTTATTGTGTGAAAAAATAGAGTATGTGAGAACCCCCGGTCTATGGCTGACACGAACAGAACGTGTGTGTGGCATGAAACTGTAACATTTCTCAAAATGCGACCTACATATTTTCTCTACGGGGGGAAAATAAACAAATTTAAACCATCACCAGTTTAAATGACACTAAGTAGGCCCAGGCATGACCAGTTAACTTTTCTTTACCAAAACAACCCAGCTTCCCTAAATCCCTAGACTTTACAACATGCTTTCTATAAGGGAGGGTCTATACAGACTGTACACAATAAACAGAGTATATACAGTAGGGATATTTTAACATGCAGTAGGTCATAATCCACAAAGTCAAGCACGTCATACAATATAACAAGCAGCATGGACACATTGAACACAGAAGAGAGAGAATAAATGGTACAGGAATAAATGTACTGATGATGCATAGCCTATTTAAAAAAAAAAAAAAAAAAAAGTGTCTTGTAAAAATTTATCATGATGTTGAACTTGGTTACATCGTTGGTGCAGCTCTTGACTTCCTTCTGTATGTACTTACACTAGCAGTCAAAAGTTTAGACACACTCATTTTTTTTTTTTTTTTTTTATTGTTTTCCCCACATTTTAGAATAATAAGTCATCAAAACTCTGCAGTAACACAAATGGAACTATGGGGATTATGTTGTGGTGATGAATACTAAATAAATCTAAATAATTTTATATTTTAGCATCTTCAAAGTAGTCACCCTTTTTGCCGAGAATTTCCTGAAATGTGTTCTTGGCGTTTTCTCGACTGATTTCTTGAGGAATTTCCCTGAGATGCTTTTTAAACAGGATTAAAGGAGTTCACACCTACGCTGGACACTTATCGGCTGCTTTTCAGAATATTTCCCTCCGAGTCGTCCGTTTAAACAAAATATTTATTTTGTAAATAAAATGTTAGTTTTCTAATGAAAGAAATTAATACGTCGGCATGATTATATTTTTGTCTACAACACCGATTTCACACATTTAATCACACACCTTCAGATCAAAAGGTTTTTAAGATCATGAGAAACACTGCTGTCAAGTGTCCACAAACTTTTGACCGGTAGTGTGTATATCATGTTGCTGCATTTACGTGTCTTTTGGTTCTAAAGTGTGCTTCAGCATGTCTTATTCTATTGCCAGTGAAATTATAGCCGTCTAATGCAAATTTGTCCATATAGGTGCAAGAGGACAGAATAAAACAGATCGGCACAGAAACCGCAAATAACCGGCCACCAGCTCCTCAGACACGCAGCAACCCGAAGGCTCTTCCCTCTGCCATCCGCTCGGCGTTTGTACTGGGGGTAATGTTTATTTCATGTCTCTGCTAGCAGACATCAATCAAAAGTACAACATGATGTCACATTTAGATATGTACCGTCTCTCTTCGTAGACCTGAGGTGTGCAGTTAATTATGTAAACATTAAGTGCATAGCATTTAGTGCAATAATCTTCACGATAGTCAAATGTATGATGGGATTTTTACGATATCTCAAGAGATTTCCAGGTCAGTCCAAAAGCACCGGCTTAGTTAAGTATGGCCTTGTCCTAAATGGCACCCTAAGCCCTGCCCAATTCAGTTTTATGTTGTATTCGATAACTGGTTAGGAAGCCACGCCACTGGAGCATGCGTTCAGTGCAGAGAAGAAGGAGCAGCAGAGACGCTGGCTGCAGGACTTGGAGCAGCAGAGAGAGGAAACCAAACTGCGCAGGAAGTTGGAGAAACAGAGCCAGAACCAGGTACAGCTCTCTGGGCACTGCATTTAGTTACCTCCTGAGATTCAGTTATTCCTATATGATTGCTTACACTCACCGTCCACTTTATTAGGAACACTGGCACACCTTCATGCAGTTATCTAATCAGCCAATCATGTGGCAGCAACGCACTTAAAAAAAAAACAAACAAACAAAACAAAAAAACAAGAATGCAGATACAGGTCAAATGCTTCGGGTAATGTTCACATTAAAACATCAGAATGAAGAAAAAGTGCGATCTCTCTCTGTGACTTTGATCGTGGTGTGTATCAGGAGTATTTCAGAAACTGCTGATCTTAGTCCAGACCTAAATCCAGTCAAAAATCTGTGGGGTGACCTGAAAAGGGCTGTGCACAGGAGATGCCTAGCCGATCTGAACGAGTTAGAATGGCCAAATATTGCTAAATCGAGATGTGCCAACCTGATTGACTCTTGCCTAAAAAGATTGAATGTTGTGTTAAAATCTAAAGGCGCTTCAACTAAGTATTAATTTAGGTGTGTGCACACTTATGCAACCAGGTTATTTATACGTTTTTTATTTTTTCTTCCCCCCCCCCCCCCCCCCCCCGCTAAAACGATTCTTATTGTTTTTCACTTTAATTAATAGGTTTAAAATTTTACAACAAATGTAGAAAAGTTTCTGACATTTATGTTGTTTTCATTTTTTTAACATCACAAAAACCTGCCCATTTTAACAGGGGTGTGTAGACTTTTTAGATCCACTGTATCTGCTTATTGTTATTTGGCTGCTGTAACAAGGCATTTAAATTTGCATATCCGTTTCTCCTCTTAGGCAGAGGATCATGAGCACTGGGCCATGCACTTTGACTCGTTTCAGCGGCGTCCCCCAGTACAGCCTCCTTCCACTGCGGAGCTCGATCTGGGCAGCGCCCTCTCCCAATACCGTGCTCCCTCTCAGGCTCTGTCCACTGCCTGGGAGGCCGAGAGTACATGCGGAGGGGACAGTGTGGGCCGAGCCAGCGTGGACACCACTCAGGGCTGTCAGCCGAAGAGCAGGTGAGCAACGAGAACTCAAACATGTATTTACAGTGTTTACATGCACATATAAATATCATAAACAGATACATAATATAAATATCAGATTTCTGCAAGATTAGGGATATTTGGAGATGAGATTATTCAAATGGTCATGTTGACTAATATAGGATTAAAACTGTTACTGAATTTTAAGATTGTCGTCTAATATCTATTGTTATGGATTATCGGCTAATAATCGGGAACAGATGTACCAGGTTGAGGTAATAAACACGGCAGACATTACCAGCTATTATTTATTGCACACAAAGAGATCCTTTAATATTCCTTTAATATCCTTCTGGTAGGTTTATTGGCAGACTGAAAGGCAGGTGTAACCATGCGTAAATCATTTGTTTAGAAAGAAATCTGATTAGTGACGCAGCACCTGAAAAAATACCTGTAAAAATAAGTCAGTCCTTTTCTTTTATTTTTAAAAAATTTTTTTAAATGTATGTTCTACTTCCTCGGATGAGGATGACACTGATTTGTGTATACGGCGGCCTTCTATACAAACACTCAAAATTTCACTCTGTATTTATTTGTAATCTGTATATGGTCTGAAAATTGCACTTTTCTGTTCACACAGCTCTAAAAATGTCACTCTCAGACAAAAAACCCCAAAAAACTTCAGTATAGTTGCTAATGCTGTGGAGAATTCTAAGTACAGTGCATCCGGAAAGTATTCACAGCGCTTCACTTTTTCCACATTTTGTTCTGTTACAGCCTTATTCCAAAATGGATTAAATTCATTATTTTCCTCTAAATTCTACAAACAATACCCCATAATGACAACGTGAAAGAAGTTTGT
>JANDJT010000114.1:13820940-13834092 GCA_024331685.1 Stegophilus panzeri | reverse complement strand
ATATTTACAAAAATGTGAGGGGTGTACTCACTTTTGTGAGATACTGTATGTGTGTGTGTGTGTGTGTGTGTGTGTGTATATATATACATATATAAAAAATAGAAGCATCTGTACAACCACCGTAACATGTGGCAGAAACACCACCTAGAACCATGGTTCTCAAATGGTTCTCAAAAAGCAGTTAAAATGATTGATGCCAAGTTGGTAAATGTGCAAGTTGTTATTGTCATTGTTATTATTAACCTGTTAAGCTCCTAGGACTTACTGATCATGGAATGGAAACCTTCATGGAAAGGTTTTTTTTTTTTTTTTTTTTTTTTTTTTAAACTTTAAACCATTCCTGAAAGTTTGGACAATCTCTGGCCTAGATAAGGAACCGGCCAGCAACATTTCATAATGTAGTCTAAGGTTCAGAATAGTTCAGGAGTGTTACACCCTCACAAAATAGTTTTTAGGTTGCCAGTGTGAGTGATCAAGTTGTCCGATTTTATATAATACTGTGTTAACCCTTAAAGACCTAGATTGATTTTTGCGAAATCTGACTCTTCTGTATTTTTTTTTCTAACCTATTCTTAGCAGTCAGCACCAAGTGCCATATATCATTTTAAACAGGAGAACCTTAATTTTCAATCTAGCTCATTTAAAGTCCCAGTGTTAATTTTTTTTTGGTCTGAGAATGGATGAAGTATCCAGAATTTTTAGAAAAATGGCTTTTTTTTTTTTTTTTTTTTAAAAACGGTGAACTCAAAAAAAAATCTCCTGAAGTTTGGATTTTTTTTCCTTTAGAAAGTTATACCTGGATGTTTTAGACTTCCAAATTAAATTTTTCTTCATCTAACACTCCCTTAGCAAGTTATAGCCATTTATTACAATATTATTCTAGGCGTTTTTCAATGAAAACTGACAGTGTAGATGTGTCCATAAAAGAGATGTGTCTCTCAAATGAGGAATTTCTCCCTCTCTCCTTCCCCACCCAAAGAAACATGTTGATTGGTGGAGTAGATGACAGTTTGAACCAAGCTGTGCTTGGGAGGTATGACTAAACAGCAACAGCCATTTCCTGTTTGGCTCAGGAACAAACGGGTTTCCTTGACGAATCAATGCTGCAGAATGTGATAACATAACCACAACGTATCTGCATTCACTACGGAGCGTCTGAACATCCGACTGAGACAAATGTCACAAATATAGACTGACATGACTGAAAAGCTGAGACTCTTTACTTTTCGGGACTTTTTAAAGCATACGGATTGGATTAGCGCTTCAAAAGTTGTTATACATTTTAGAATAACATTTATTTTTAGCCGCAGGTGGCGGTTTCGGTCTTTGAGGGTTAAACACTGAATATACGTCATTTTTGCCCACTCTTAAAAATAAAGGTGGCAGAAAATTTGGTTCCATTTCAAGGACCTTTTGATGTGTGGCTCTTTAACACCATAAATGCTTAGACCGTGTGTGTGAAATGATCGTTTAGCACCAACCATCTGTATGTATGTAACCATTCATGTAGCACCATGAAAGGTTCTTTAAGGAGACTAAACATCTCTGAAGAAGCCTTTAGACTTACCTTGTCAGAAATCAGGAAACAAAAGGACTCGGCCAGTTCTTTGTCAGTGCGTCCATCCTGCTTCAACTCTTTTCTCTTCTCAACGAACTGCATATAAACATTGCAACATTTTCAAAATCTAGTGTCAAAACTCCACCAAGTTTCACACGAACACACCACACATTCAGAGGTGGACAACTCACTAGCCTGAGACAAGCTGATTAACATGCCCAGTCATTTCTTTTTTTTTTTTCTTTTTTTTTTTTTTTTTTTTTAAATTGGCTGCTCCCTATTACTTTTGCAAAACAGACTAAAAAACCTTATGCTTCTGAATCATGCTGTGTGCTTCCCTACACACATCAGACGAGGCTCAGTCAGTAGGATCTGTAGTTACTACACAGATTAAATACCTTGCATGGTTTAGAGACTGATCTTTTCAGAATCAGGATCGTAAAAGGGTGTGCAAACATGGACCAAGAAGCACCTCTTTACAGAAAAATGCATTTTCAGCATGTTTATATATTTCTTTGTTAAATAATATGCTCTTTAATATTCGTTTATTATTAGCCGTAGATTATTTTGAGCGTCCGCCATACAAGTCCCTATGTATGAACCGTAACTATAGAAACGGTAACATATTAGAATTAGCATATTAATATAAACCTGTGATTTGACGTTAGAACCGGAGCTGCTGTTATAGAAAATGTATCAACGCCTTCTGACCAATCAGATGCCATGATTCAACAGCGCTGTGGTATTAGGGAAAATGACTAATTGTGAAAGTGTCACCATAACAGAGGAAACGTATTCATTGGTAAATGAGCTCACTTCTTTCTCCAGAGGCTCGTTGTGGACGAGGCGAGGTTTGGAGTACACAAAGTTCGCTTTTGAGGCAGGATCCTTGTAGCTAGACGTGATTATGTTGAGGATTTCTGCAAACTCTCTGGACTCTGAGGACAAGTACTGGAACAGAGCTAAGGACAGAAACAAGACATTGAGTTAGTAGCCCACACTGGGTCAAACTACCTCTCTGAACTACAGTCCCATCCGAAACTACTGGAACGACAAGGCCAATTCAATTGATTGTGCTGTAAACCAAAGACATTTGAGTTTGAGGCCAAGAGATGGGTATGACACGAGAGCTTAAGATTTCAGCTTTAAATTTCCTGGTATTTACATCTACATGTGTTAAACAACATAAAACACAGAACCTTTTGTATCAAACCACCCAATTTGTAGGCGAGCGTAAATATAAGAACAGATAAGTAAATAACACTTAATATTTGGATGCACATCCCTTAGGGCTGAGCGATATGGCCAAAAATAGCATCACAGTACTTCTCTTCATATCATACAATACCAATATTGACCACGATATACATTCACAGTTGTATGCTTCACATTTTTTTGGAATTTCCAAGCTGCCTGCCATAGTACTTTGAAAAGAAAGAAAGATAAATCCTGAAACAGTCAGAACAGTCCGTAAAGGAAGTAATGTGTGGTCTGAATGTTTTTTTGAGAAAATAGTGCAACAATTTGTGTACAACTGTATTTTTATTTATTTATTTATTTATTTTTGTAACCATACTAAAGTGAGACAAAATAAAAGTGTTTCATAGACTTCACTACCATAGAAGCATTAACTACCCTGGATGTCTGATTCCCTGTAAAAAGTGACTGTTCATTTTCTATGCAAGTGTACCACACGGAGCTGCAAATCTACAGACAAAGTCAAGATGATAAAATTTGAATCAAGGATTTTTCTCCCCAAAATGTAAATTAGATATGATGCAAACGATTAGCTTCAGTGAACTCCCTGAACTAATCTTAACCGCACTTAGAAATGGAAGAAAAGAATCTTGTGTTTTCCTGATCGTACTTAGTGACTGTATATATCAAAAATAGACAAATTTAGTGCCAAACACTAGCACTAACACATTTATAGAATACCCCAGCAACATCAGTATCTTTGCAAACATAAATATTACATTATTCATAACTTTTTCAATTAAATGAAAGAAGACACCTTTGTAATTATTTAGTTTAACTTCATTTAGCCTGGACTGACATTTTCTTCAACATGGAAATATAATGTTGCAATAAATAATATACAACAACCTGAACAGCCATTCTTTTCATTAACATTATAAATATGACCACACTTCAGAACCACATAAATCTGTGCATCTGTTAAGCCAAAGTTTTAAACAAGGTCTTTATCACAAAATCAGGGAGGTTTTCAGTCATCAGATAGCACGGCTGTGTGGGTCTAGGTCACGCTCTGAACACAAAAGACAGATGGGTGTCAAACACAGGAAGTGACAAACCTTTCCTTCATAGTTTACATCCTGTGTAAAGTGAATGAACCCACGTTTGACAAATGATTCAATGCACCAAACCCCTGTGGTAGATTAATTTGTGATTGAGACACAGTCTTTTTAAAAAATGCATTCTAGTGTATTACAGTTTAAAATAAAGTTACCAGCTTCTACAAGAACAGTCACATTACAGGAAGTGAAGGTGCACTTGAGATTTCCTAGTCAAGTGTGTTTCAGACTTGTGGCCTGAATGATTCTGGATTAAAATGATTCTGGACATTTCTATAGTAAAACAAAACTGGATGGTATTATAAATGTTATTAACGCAAGTGGATTATTTGTTATGAGTCATAGTAAGAGATTTCTCATGAATAATCCGATTATCAGGTTATGTCCATTTGCATCATCTCTTTTCATGACTGAAGATATCTGATGATACCGGTCTCATCCAGTGTTGTACCATGGAGCCTAGCCCAAATGCCCTCATAAAAAATTCAAACAACCTAAGTACGTCACAGTACAAACCCTGCATTGGTGGTGTGAACTGTTATGAATTACACCATGCAATTAAAGTGCTCATTACTAATGAGTTTTGTACACACACACACACACACACACACACACACACACGGTACCCTCCAAAACTGCTGGAACAGGAAGGCCAATTTAATTGTTTGTGCTACACACCAAAAACATTTGGGTTTGAGATCAAAAGATGGGATATGAGACGAGAGTTTAGGAGTTTCGTATAGAACCTTTTGTATCAGGCCATGCGATTTTTCGGCAAGCAAAAGTATAGGAACAAATAAGTCTTGAAGTAAACAACACTTAATATTTGGTTGCATATCAGTGACATCACCAAACTGTCGGTTTCTTCTGTTGTGCTGCTTTTCCAGACGTCACAGCCTCTTTCAGTTATTGTTTGTTTCGGGGGGGTTTCTCCCTTCAGTCTCCTCTTCAGGAAGCCCAAACCATGACACCACCTCCACCATGTTTCACAGTTGAGCCTGTATGTTCTGGATCATGAAAACATGATCTTTGGCCTTTCCATCACTTTGGTTGAAGTTAGTCTTAGTTCCAGAACTTTTGAGGCTCGTGTCTGTATTTCTTTATAAATTCCAACCTGACTTTCCGATTCTTATGGCTGATGAGTGGTTTTCATCTTGTGGTATGGTCTCTATATTTCTGCTAATCAGTGGTATCAAGGTGGATACACTGTATATCAAAGTATCATGGTTGCTTGTGATTTCACGGACTGTTGTTTTTGGGGTTTTCTTCACAGCACTCAAAATGTTTCTGTCATCAGCTGCTTTTGTTTTCCTTGGCTGACCCATTCGGTGTCTGTTGCTCAGTACAGGACGTTACCCCAGGACATTCCAAACTGTTGCATTGGCTATGCCAATTTCCCCTGTTTTCTCAGCTTCAAAATGGCTTGCTTTTCTCCCATAGACAGCTCTCTGATCTTCAGTTTGGCTTATCCTTTTTCTACAACAAATGCAGTCTTCACAGGTGAAACTGAAGACTAAAACCAAGAGGAGATGTTCAGAGCTATTTATTGTTTAAACAATCAATCTAACAGGACACAGCTGGGTAATAAGAAACACCGGTCAGTCACATGCTCCAATATTTTTGTTTGCCTACAAACTGGGTGGTCTGATGCAAACGATACAAAATGTGCTATGTTCTATGTAGTTTAACACACACACACACACATATATACACACTTTCCTGCCGACATTTTCTCTTAAGGAATTGGTGGTGCCATCTTAAGAGCTATTCTTCATCTTTAGTGAAGCTTGTTAAATGAGCCCTTGGAGGCTCAACATAATTGTAGGCTTCAGGAGCAGAAGGCAGAGGCTAAACTCCGCCTCTTACTGCAATCAACCAATAGTAGCTTAGCAACTGTAACTAGGTATGCGGGCCTCTGTCAAGCTTTCAGGATCTGCCATATGCCACAACACTGTGAGCGACTAAATCGGAAAACATATGAAACTCTCAGGAGATTGCTATTCCATGTTGGGTTTTCGCTTCGTTAACTTCATTTATACCACAGCATGGTAAAATTCTTCAGTCTGATAGGTCAGAAGGAGTTCATTTATTTTCTATAACATCACGGCTTTGGCAGTAGTTCACAAATCACAGGTTTATATTAAATGTGCTCGTTCTGATCAATTATTGTTTATATAGTAACAGCTAATCCGCAGGGACTTGTATGGCACACTACTTATAATCTAAGACTAATAATAAACCTTTTTTTTAATTTATCTTTTTTTAAAGTGTTGTTATTTAACAAATATGAACTGTGATGTAGTGAAGCTTTCTGACATTTCTAACAGTTACAGAAGGACTCTCAGGTGTTGAGACTTGTTCTCTCAATGCCAGACTGGTGAGGGAAAAAGTGCTTCTAGCATAAGCAGTATCAGGAACTATTATCTCGCAGACATTTCATAACATTACATGGAACTATAAACAGTTCGTTAATAATGATAATTGTAATCGTTGGCTGGATGCTGTGGTCTAAGCAGAAAAGCACACTTCAGACTGCCTCATGGTGGATTATTTTCTGCAAAATGTTATTCTTTACTAAAAGTCTGTCTTAAATTCAGTACAATTTATCTCCTCCACCAGGGGGCACTACTAACACACTAGCTAGCTAGAAAGCTTCCATAATATTGCCTGTGACAAATTAGCTAATGGAACATTTATAGATACTATAATTGTATAAACATTAGCGTATTTATTTTAAAAAACTGCAGTAACTAGTAACTTTTTTTTTTTTTTTTAAACCGAAATAACCAGCAGTGACTTGTGCAGAAACTTTTTAACTATATCTCAACAATAACATGGAAAACTGTTCCATTTAATCCAGTTCAAACAGCATTTAGGAAGAAAATAGTTTGGATTAGATTATTTTACAACAGCATCATGTTCCAAACCATTTTATTCTTCTTATACCATGGCAAATTACATCCGTCACAATTTTCATTTATTAAAAGAACAAGTCATGCTTATTATCCTTTTTCAGTTGCACGCAACGTTGTGGAATGTCCGCCATACAATTTCACTTATGTCAAAAGGGTTCGCAAACATTTTGTGGCAAAAAAAAAAAAAAAAAAAAAGAAAAAAAAAAAGAAAAAAAATTTCCACAGACCTCCCTCAGTACAGACTTATTTCATGAACATTATTTAAATTTGTTATGTAATATTTTATCTATTTATAAGTGCCATAGTGCTTTCTATTCCATTGATGTTGGTGCTTGGACCCCTAAATACAATAACTTTGATACTGTTGGGTTGTGATTTCCACCACAGTGATAAAATCACAGACCCCACTCTGAGAACCACGGACTTATAACAGGTGTAAACAACCGTTCGCTCACCAGCGTTTCTTTTTTCCGATCTTAGTATTCCGATGAGTAAGAAACCAGAAAGCACAATGTCTTGAAAACTTACTATCTGGTACAAAGCGCTGAAGACACTGAAGACTCATTGCATAAATTCTAACTAAACATCACAACAATGCTTATACGTTTTTCTTTGTACATACAACACGGCCAAGACCCCACCCCTCCGCCCAAGTAATATCGCAATCTTAAATAAAAGACTGCTGTAACCACAGTGTAACATCAGCTTAAGCCAAATTTAACTGACTGTTGTACCTCGACTCATTTTCTGTAAACAGCTGTTAATTGTCGTCCTGTAACCGAAGGTAGATGCAAACTTCAGCAGCGCACTTGAGCATCGTATTGTCTTACAAAGTTTCTGCCAAGTTGCCTGTCCAAATCTCATATTAGTGCTGTCAGAAATTGGTATGTTCGACATGTGGAAGCTCAAAACAAGGTACATAAAACCGGCAGATATGGCTGAAGGTCAAATTTCCCCAGGTGTGAAGATGTATGGCCTGGCACCTGGTCACCTCAAGGGTGAGGAACAAATCCTATCCTTCTCATCTCGTCCAAACAGTATTCCAGAGCCATAATTTTACAATAATATAATATTTTATATATATATATATATATATATATATATATACACACACACACACACACATATTTATATTTCCCCTCAATCTTCTCAACATATTTCAAAACATTTAGCCACATTTTGCTCATTTTTCTAGACATACCTGTTATTATCTATCTCATAACTGATTTGAAGTGCAAACTTTAGCACTGTATTGTTAATTGTGATATAATTTCTCTGTCAGTCTGCTGCAAGTTGTTGGTTATCAACTGTTAGAAGAACAGGTAGAAGAATTTGAGAGCGCTAAACCAGATCAATAAGAACAGGGCTAAAACATGGCTGGAAGTGAAATCTACCAGGTGTGGAAAGTGTGGCATGGAAACCGGTCACCTAAATCCAAACAGCGGGCTAACTAACAAGTTACACCTGAGGATCAGCGTTAAGAGTAACCTGGTCATCCAGCTAGTTAATTCCACCTTAACTATCTGCTTTGATTTAATCTCCTGTGTAAAATGATGTCAACAAACCATTAATGAGTTGTTGGGTTTTTGTTTTGTTTCTTTTTTAAAGAGCAATATCTGGAGGAATAAAAACAGCACGTGACAGCCTCCATGTTTGTTCTGAGGCTACCAAAATCCGCAAACAAAACCAACGCTCTAGAACCGTAAACACAGCGGCAGAATGAAGGCACCTCTCTTTTCTTTGTTCCTCCTCGGTATCTGAAAGTTGAGCCGTTGCGGTTCCTCGGCTAATCTGTTAGCCACGACAGAGGAAGCGTGGCGTTTCGTGTCTGCGGCTTTGACTCTCGGCGCGTCCCGAAATTCAGTCGCTGATTCTTCCTCGCAGTCGGATCTCGGTTCGCCATCTTGGCTCGCGGCGCGCGACGGCTCGAGCGGGTTTCCGACGCGTGGCTGCGCTCTCTCCGCGGCTCTGCCACCATGACACTCCATTTCGAGGTTACTTTGCGAGCTCAGACATCAGTCTGAGGTCATCTGCGTGCTGCCCAAAAACCAATGGACCCTCCCAGCATGTCTACCCGCTGTACACACACTCTGCTCCCGCATTCTCACAGCATGCGCCCGCCATGGCGTTGGTGTCGGGTGACGTCACGCGAAGGCGCGCGCGCCACCGGCAGTGTCCTAGTGTTACTGCATTAAATACGCAGACATCACAGTTTACAGTAATTCATCCAATATCATATTAAATTAATGATTAAAAATCACACACACATATATAGATATATATGAGAGAGAGGAAGAGAGAGGGAGGGAGCGATAGATAGACATATATATATGTGTGTATCTATCTATCTATCTATCTATAGAGAGAGAGATAGAGAGATAGATAGATAGATAGATAGATAGCTTATTGTAGCAATTAAAATACAATAAAATATCCTTATATATATATATGTGTGTGTATATCGACAGAGATAGATAGATAGATAGAGATATTGATAAGTAGACATATATGTATGTGTTTATAGAGGGGGGGGGGCGATAGATAGAGAGATAGATAGTTAGACATATATGTGTGTATATATCTATCTATCTATATATACATATATATGTATGTGTATGTATGTACGTATGTGTGTATATATATATATATATATATATATATATATATATATAGAGAGAGAGAGAGAGAGAGAGAGAGATAGCTGATTGTAGCAATTAAAATGCAATGAAATATCCTTCTATAAATGTACATGCCTAATTCATATATTTGGAATGTAATATTTTGCTTGTATTTTTTACATTATACCTTTATACAGTGCTACTTATTATTGTTATTGGAATATATTGTTGATGTTTTATTCATTTACCTTAATTTGAGTTTCTTGAACAGACTCTGACAAATTAAAAGATTAATTAATTAATTAATTGTTATCTATGCATACATAATATAAACAGCAAGATATAATTAAAATAAATAGTAATAATACTAATAGTATGGTATAAAAAAGATTGATATTTTTCAATATATCAATATTATTGATAAATACTGATAAATTGTTATTATTTTGTCTTCTGGGAAACATTTAAATATCTTACGTAGCTTCTGAAGGCCAGTACTAATTTATACTGGTAATTATCCTGTTCAAAAGTTTACACCCCCTGGCTCTTAGTGTATTAATACTGCCTTCTTGAACATCAGTGAATGTTTGCATCTTTTGTAATAGTCGTGTGTACGAGTTCCTTGGTTGTCCTCAGTGTGAAAAGCCGGATCTCATCTAAAATCATAGAGTCACTGTTGGAAAGGGGTCAAATATGCAGAAGATGCTGGAAAAGCAATGTGCAGGACCTGGAGGATTTTTCTGAACAACAGTGGGCAGTTTAACTGCTCAGGATAAACAAGGGACTCATGAATAACTATCACAAAACATAAAAACAGTCGCTGATCATCCAGGTAACACACACAGTATTAAGAATCAAGTGTATGTAAACTTTTGTGTAAATTCAATTATTATCTTGTCTTGTGGACTTATGTGAACATCTGTTATGTCAAATAGTGTATTCAGGACAGCACTAAATAAAATCAAAATGCAATTTTTATGATGCCTCTTATTACTTTTTTTATTATTATTAACATTTTACAGATTCTGCTTATGACCTCAACTGTAAATAATACAAAAAGAAGAAAAATTACAAATAGGCAGTATTATATAATGAAATAATAATAATAATAATAATAATAATAATAATAATAATAATAATAAATATAGCTGCAAAATACCGCCTTTTGTCAATTTTATTATTTTTTTAAATTTTATTATTTATTATCGTCACCATGAGCAGCAAAAGAAGCTTTGTGACATGTTTTTGGTTTGAGTCTGAAGAACAGTGTACGAGGAGTTAGAAAAAGTAAACTTTCAACCATAAACATTTCAACCATAAAACATTTATTTTTTTAAAAATAACTAAAAATAGCTACTTCTTACAATTTGTTCATTACGTGGCGCTGTTCTGAAACCATTCAGGTAGCATCTGGGCATGATGCTTATCCTGCAGGAAAGCGTTCAAGAGTTTATAAGCCAAAATAGCTCATTTTGTTTATCTCTTGACCAGTAGGGGGCAGTGCGCCGAAACACTACAGCTAACCTCAGGGCCTAATGGTGATGACATGTACCACGTTTCTTCACAATCTCTCAAAGCGTTGCCGAGATACGGTCTCTTCAAAAACTTTCTGGTTTATCAAACTTCTGTGAATAGCTTTTTGTCGTGAGGGCCTTTAGATGATGCAGGCCAAGTTTGGTGAAAATCGGACAAAGGATCTCGAAAAAGTAGGTTTTCAAAACATTTAAAAATGGCAGACAGGAACTTTGCTCGACCATGACATAATTGGTATCACTGATCTCAGTATGAACCACAGACTCTATCAAGACCAGTCTCGTGACAGTAGGCAAAAGGAGTCAATAGCTATTAGCATTTTAGAAATTATATATTCATATAATATCATATATATATATATATATTTATTTTTTTACCACAAGGTACACAAGGTACAAGGTGCAACTTTTTGAGTCCCTTCAGAGTATGATGCCAGAGACACATACTGAGTTTCATAACGATACGCCAAGTCGTTTATAAAATACA
Organism: Stegophilus panzeri; assembly: GCA_024331685.1. Classification (NCBI taxonomy): domain Eukaryota; kingdom Metazoa; phylum Chordata; class Actinopteri; order Siluriformes; family Trichomycteridae; genus Stegophilus; species Stegophilus panzeri. The sequence goes on along the minus strand of JANDJT010000114.1, from coordinate 13,822,667 downwards.
GCATTTTATGACTAAATTAAAAATGGCCGACATCCAAAATGGCCGGAATGTTTCATATCGTTGGACTCAGAATGCCCCACTGAATCTATTGAGACCAATTTCATAATTTTATGACAAACTGTTCAGAAATTATAAGCACAAATGTGCCTTTTTCATATCTCGTGACCACTAGGGGGCACTGTTCTGAAACAGCAGACACCCTCAAGTCATCATACCATCATTGGTATGAATACACTAAAGCTTTATGGAGATATACCATCACGTCCATTTTAGCGTGCTCTTCGTCGAATTTGTTGAAGCGCCATTCGAAAACGGTATGGTTTATCAAAATTCCATGAACATAATTTTTGTCATGAGGGTCTCTGGATGATACAGGCCAAATTTCATATGAATCGGACAAACGCCCTAGGGCAAGTTCGGAAAAGTAGGTTTTTCAGAAAATTCAAGATGGTGGAAAAATTTTCATGACAGAAAATTATGACATAGGGTGCAATCGAATCGTCTTGAGTCTGGGAATCAGAGGAAAGAATAATTTTATTTCTAGGATTCACGGTTCAAATGTTATTAACATAAACGTGAGTGCAAATTTGGACAGTTGGTGGCACTAGAGGGATTGAGTTAGAGACTCCAAATTTGCCGTATTAACAAATCAGACTGTCCGCTATCTGTGTCCCAAATTTCATAACTTTCCCACAAGTGGTTCTATGGGATGCCATAGACTTCCAGAGCGGAAGAAGAAGAAAAACTAATGAAAACAACAGGGGTCTTCACCCCTTCGGGTCTTGACCAATAATAATAATAATAATAATAATAATAATAATGGGGTTTTATGTTTCATAATGTTATTACTTCCTTTTCCTCTCTAGTAAAAAAAAAGTGTTTCTTATTTTGTATTTATCTGATAATTGCTCTCTAATTGTATCTGTTGTAAACAATGGTATATAAGTCAAATGTACTATTCTTATTAGTAGTAGTGCTATTAATAATATGAGTATACAGTTAGGCAGGTGAACACAGTGGTTCTGTTGGCTGTGTGGATCTGAGCTGCGCTCCTGAGGGAGTCAAGAGAAACCAGAACTCTGACTCCTCATGGGGAAAAACCTGGCAGTGAAGATGAGCTCAGAGGAGCAGCAGAGCCATATGTTTTCATCCTCCTGTTGATTCTGATTGCATCACGGCCACAAAGGTTTCCCCAGAGGGCTTTTCATGATCAAGGTCACCTGACTGCAGGAGGTCGAAGTGCTCTAGGCAAAGCTGTTCGATTTCTGCATATCTTATAGTCTGTATACTACAGTACAGTATTCTGTTAATTAATAAAGTATGAAAGGAAGTTTTTTTTAAAATAAACTTCTTAAGTAAATTTAACAGCTTAAAATGCTGCAGGTCAGTGGCACTCTTCATCAAGTAACATTAATTTTTTTTTTAACAACAGCTGAACAAATAGTGTTGACAAAACCTCACCCTACTGAGGCTGGCCTTCACACAATTGTTCCCTGTGGCACTAATTAACTTTACACACGTGCACACACACCCCAGACAAACAATGCAGTCTGATGCAAGCTCAACGCTTGTTATTTCCTGCCTTTTATAGCAGACTAACATGTTCATTAGCAAACAGACGTGCAAGAGTTAAACATGGAGCAGTTTGCAAACTTTACATCCTCTGTAAACAAAAACATGCGTCTCCCACCTCTCGTTTCTTCATATATACATATACACACTATATT
>JANDJT010000114.1:13780118-13804428 GCA_024331685.1 Stegophilus panzeri | reverse complement strand
GGGGGGGGGGGGGCGGGGGGGGGGGGGGGGGGGGGGGGTATGACATGAACGAGCCTCCCATGTTTCAAACAGGACTAATTTTTACTACCAAAAAAAAACAGTGGCTTATGCTTAGACAGCTATGATTGCATGCGTGGACAAGTTAAAGGAACACGATGGTTTTGCTTCCTTAACGCCCTCCGCCACACACTTCAACAACTGCTCGGTTTCAGCCTACCTTGTGTTTTCCATGTGAACTTGCAGGGTATAATTTGTACGGGGATTAGTGAACTGGAACACAGAGTCGGTGTCGGCCTCCAGGGTTTACCTCAGGGTTTGTGCGTTTCGGCTTTGCCTGCGTTTCATGTCTAAGGTTTGCTGAAGGTCTTGTTTAACCGGCCATTAGGAATTCAGTGCTTAATAAAGAATCTTAATCTGTCTTGCTGTATGAAAGTCTGGCTGATTAAGAGGGTGACCAAACAATTAACAAATAAAAAATATATTCCCATTTATTCGCACCAGGGCCGAACTGGTATATCGGATGTCTCTTCAAAAGTTATATTAAAACTATGTTGATCGACGTAACGCTATTTTGAACGAACAATAATTATGTTCTAGCTCGTTATATTATCGTTATCTTACGGCCATGTCTTACCTCCTGCCTTTTTATCTCTTTAGAGGACAGCATCTGTCCCAGTCCTACATCGAAGGTCTCGCTCCACAGCTTGCTGTCTCTGCGCTTGGTGTTGGCTGCCGGTGCCTGTCTGCTCCATGGACGAGGAGGCATGATCTCCGTCCTGCTTTCACTGCGGAAGCTGATGGAGCGCTGCAGGGATACATAGAGAGAGAGAGAGAGAGAGAGAGAGAGAGAGAGAGAGAGAGAGAGAGAGAGAGAGAGGGGGGGGGGGTGTAAAACGAGGAATTGTGTGTGGTTTTCACGTCAATATAAATTACCTTTCAGGTAATAAATCAACAGGGATTAGTGTTACAACATCTAATGTACCGTCTCCTCAACTGTAGTAATATAACGAGCGTATCATCCATTTAAGTCACATGAGTAAGAACATGGCCTGATGTTGCAAAATAAAAATAAAATATTCCAGATTGATTTCTTGCTCATCGCAGCTTGGGCAACTCTGTGAGGTTAGTCAAAGACAGTACAGACTGCACACAAATCTGCAGAGACAAAAAGTCCAACATTGCTGCAGAAGGCTCAAGCAGAAAAAAAAGATAGATAACAAGAAGATCAAGGCTGAATGTTCTTTTTCTAGTTGATAAACAGCCTGCTGCATCAAGCACCACATTAATAACTCGATAAATATCGCCGTAAAGGAATAAATGGCTCTCTGTGTTTTGGTTTGGTTTTAACTCTCTGCTCCAGTTTGCTCTGAACGTCTGTCAAAACATGGCGTTCGCTTCCTCCGGCTTCACAGAACAATGGCACGAGTGAGGAGCTGGCGAGAGCCAGACAGAGCGAAAACATGGGAAAGCCTGTGATGAATCACCGGCCTGTTCTGAGTGCTCCAGTCACACTCTGCACACAGAGACGCTCTCCGCGTCCTAACCCTAACCCAGACGTGCAAAACCAACCTCGGCCTGTCTCGTTTCCTGTCCCGGGCATCGGGCCTGCTTTTCCCAAGCCATATACTTTCCCACTTTTGTCGTCTCTTTCTCTTTCTCCTTTTCTTCCACCTCTCTCTGAGCCAGATGGGCTGGGGCATGCCTACCTTCTCCACAGCCCCTACTCAATCACACAGCAACAGCTGCTACCACAAGTCTGGCTTGAGGGCTCAAGCACAGCTCAACTCCAGAAACATAAAAACAAGCCAGAACCTCTGAATAATACAAAATCTTTTTTTTTTTAATTTAAAAGTTTTTTTTTATTTTAAAATTTAAATTTGAAATAACATCAACTATCAAAAGATAGAGGACAGTAAACACGGAAACCCTACTAGAATTCAGAGGAACGTCACAGCTGCCTCTGTGCAAAAGCATGGTTTATGTTACTATTTATCACTAAAGACAACCAAGCCCCACCTACTTTCACAGGAGGAGGCCATTTGACTGACATCGCAAATGGCTAACCACAAAGTTTTGGAAGTACATGGACATGGAACTGTGGAAAGCTGGTCAGACTCCATACATTAAGATTTTTAGATACTCTGTGGGCTGAGACCATGTTCACACTAGTAATAGGTTCTGTGTAGGGTTTGCAACACAGAGCCATGATTTACATGACATTGACATTTGAACTTCTCAATTTTAGAGCAAGTTACTTACTTATTATGGTAGAGTTGCCACCTCACAGCTCTAGAGTGAGCGCCTGGTTCGATCCTAAGCTCGGGTTATTGTCTGGCTAAAGCTAAAGTTCTCCCTGTGTCCCAGTTTCCTCCAGGTTCTCTGGTTTCCTCCCAGCTCCCAAACTATTGCCAGTAGATGGACTGACTAAATTGCCCATCGGCAGGAATGTGTGTGTGTGTAGGAATGCTTATGAAAAAGAAATCTGCATAAAGAAATCCGAATGACTGGCTCTTGTAAATTCCTCAAATCAATCCAATGATATATATACATATATATGGGTTGCCTCATGTCCCCTGAATCCCCAGTTGTTGTAACTAGGACAGGGATTCTGATTCAGTCGTGTTTGTGAAAATGGAAGAAAACCTATAATCGCTGCCTCGTTTTTTCCTCAGTTTTGTTATATTATAAAAATACATTCTGTAAAGATATCCATCCATCCATCCATCCACCACTTATCCTACACAGAATCGTGGGGGAGCCTGGAGCCTATGCCATGGAACTCCGGGCACAAGGTGGGAGACAGGGTGCCAACCCATTGCAGGGCACAATCACACACACACATTCGCACGCTCATTCATTCACACTCTACGGACAATTTGGAAATGACAATCAGTCCACAATGCATGTCTGGGGAAGGAAACTCCTAAAGCACGGGGAGAACATGCAAGCTCAACGTACACAGGGCGGAGGCGGAATTCGAACCCCCAACCCCAGAGGTGTGAGCCAAACATGCTTAACCACTAAGACACCGTACCCCTTCTATGTAGGAGTCCCCCACCCCCTCAAGGTCATGCCCTCAAGCAACACTAGCTTATAACTTCAAGTGTAATATTGTGTTGCGTCCGCTACACACACAAGTGCAGTACCTGCAGCGTCTGTCCGATACGCTTCAGTGGAGCAGCTTTCACCGGTGGGATGAGGTTAGCAAGCGAGGTGACTCGAGACAGAGGCTTCGCTCGCTTGTTGCTAGGCTCCTGCAAACAAACAGAGCAATGTCATTAGGAAAGAAATGTCACCACACACTCAAGATGCCACATCCAGACAGCGCAGAACAACCTTCTAGTTTATCGACGGTACTGAAGACCATTACACTCAAACTCAGTAGCCAGTTTTTTTATTCATGCTCATGCCCTCAAGGATATGGGACGTTAATTAGCCTAAATAGTGGCAGAGCTGAGAGACTGTCAGCTGACATTCACGCCAAGGTCATAAACCCCTCCAAGGATGCTGTCGAGATGCCAGACACACCATGTCAGTCAGAAATCACTGATCGAGGTGACCGACATTCCTGTTTCCCAGCATTCTTCTCAGATCGCTGTTTTTGGGACGAGGGAAGCATCAGCCTACTCCGTCTTCACATTATATTAATTTTATACCACAGTTCTCAGTTGGGATTGGTCAGAAAGTGTTAACCGATTCATTTTCTTTCTATCATTCAAATCACAGGTTTATATTAACGCGCTTGTTCTAATATCATTAACGTTTCTATACGAACAACTTACAAAGGCTACATATGAACAGATTTTAAAATGGGTTTTCTGACACACAATAATTCTTTAAAGTGGGTTTGTTTTATCTTAAGTCCAAGAGAGAAAACAAAGAGAAAGGCTGTTTTATAGCTGTATGTGATAACATTAAACACAACTATAAACAAATATAAAGCATGATATACCATTCTTTAGTGAATAAATTGTATTGTTTTATTCCTTATACAGCCATAACATTAAAACCACCTGCCTAATATTGTGTAGGTCCCCCTTGTCGAGACCTACACATGGACTCCAGAAAGACGTCTGAAGGTGTGCTGTGGAATCTGGCACCAAGAGGTTAGTAGCAGATCCTTTAAACTTGCCCATTTTTCCTGCTTCCAACACATCAACTTCGAGAACTGACTGTTCAGTTACTGCCTGATATACAACCACCCCCCACCCCCGCCCCTTGACAGGTGCCAGTGTAACAAGATAATTAATGTTATTCACTTCACCTGTCAGTGGTTTTACCATTATTGCTGATTGGTGTATATCTAACAGATTAAGAATATGTATTCTAAGTCATTTATGTCTAAATCCTCCAAATTGACCCCATGAAAATGTCTCACTCACTCTCTCACTCACTCACTCTCTCACTTGCTCGCACACTCGCTCACTCACTTTCTCTCTCACTCACTCACTCACTCGCTCGCTCACTCCTACCTGATTGTCTCAGTGACTTGGTTGTACTCATTCTCATAGCAACACAATCACCCTTGGTGATGGAACTATTTATAGAAATCAAGTTTTTAACTGCTTTGTCACTCTGTGCAACATTACTGCAACTCTTACATTAAGACAAGCATCTCTCAGAACCTTCTGCATGTCCACGAGTGTCCGATACCTAAAATGACTGCAAGGCTTTTAGCTGTCACTAATGCATGAAAATGTACAATCACATGCGTGTTTTATTCTTATAGAGCAAGCGCAGCTATCAATTACACCTGACCTTCCTGATAAAAAGCTCTGATTAGGAGCGGGTGGTACGATAAAAATATCATCGTGGAAAGCTTTTCCCAATGCGTGCAATGCAACATGATATTCATGATAGTCTTGCAAAAGCCTAAATGCCATTAAAACATAAAACAACTCGGTGTGACAAAATGAACAGAACTGAAATTCAATGAACTTTGTAAAACCTACTAAAACGTTATTTAACAAGGAAGATGAGAATACTCCAATCAGAAAGCTACTTCCAATCAGCTACTTATTACTAAGGTGACGTAATATCGATATGGTGATAAACTGTGTCACAATAATCTGAGATAGCAGGAATCACAATATCTTTTTTATAACTTTTATAATAATCATATAATTTTATAAACTATATAATAACAGTTATGAACTATTACAAACATAAACCAGAACACTACATTGGGTTTTTTTTGGCAGTTTGTTAGCAAACCTATATATTTTGATACATATTGTGTATTGTAGAAATACTGTAACTTTAAGTACCGTGATATAATATTTTCGTCACATCGCACACAAACCTAGTTAAGTGTAATTGCCCAAATGTGTTAAACAATACAGACAATACCTGCAATACTCTGAGAAAAACCAGTTGTGATGTAATTTACTGTCATATCATATCATATCATATATCACAGACGTCTCTGTTATCCTGATATTCAGAATCAATCCGGAAGCTCCATTAACACCCAACAGTCTTAAGTGGGGTCGAACTGGAAAGATATTTGGATGACATTTAGTAGGGTTCTGCAGGACTTAAAAAAGAAGCACACTTATCTTGGGCCAAAACATTTTAGCAGTTGTAAAATATCAGACTTGTACAGTACATATATCTTAGCGATGCACCAGAATGAAGATGAACTGCAGCACAGATATACACCTGACACGAGGTGCAAATCACTCTACCTTTACAACACACAGCCAACGTGACCCTGTGCATCTAATTCAGAAGATATAGAGCCAAATTAGACACCCAGGTCCAGGTCATAACTCACAGCGAGCACTAAATCCTGACCGTCTTATTTGCTTAAGCCTCTGAGTCTTTCCACACATATATACATATACACATTTCCTTATATGCGTTATTAACCTGTGAGAAAAATATACTCATATGGCTTTATCACAACTAATAAATATATTTTCTTATATAGAACTGATCGATGAACATCATGTACCATGGAAAGTTCGGCTATATTGTAAGCATAGCTAATCAGTAGATACTTAAAAAAAAATAAATAAATAGATAAAATAAAAATGCTGAAAATACACGGTGATGGTCAACGCCGGAATCTTCATCATCTTCCCCATTAAACAGGAAGATTGGATTCTACACAGAGCCACAGACTTAATCAGAAATTCCAGCTTTCCTAATTAGACATTTAACCAGGAGGCACTGTGTTAGGAAGCACACCTTTAGTAAGAGTAGTAACACCTTAAACTGAGGCAAAATGTTGTTGTTTTTAAGTACCAAAAAGTCCTATTTTAAAAGGCAGAAGATACAGGCACATAAACTTTACCTAGAAATCCATATTCTATAAATATGCTAATTAAGAAAGTCGAATTACGCAATGTCTGTATTTGTAGCTCCTATTATCACTTACATTATAGCAGCTATAAATAGTAGTTCCATCACCAGCCTATCTTCTTTCTCTCTATAAGTTAATAAGATTATTATTATGCTGTGGCTCAGGTGGTAGAGCGGGTTGTCCACTAATCGTAGGGTTGGCGGTTCGATTCCCGGCCCACCTGACTCCACATACAGAAGTGTCCTTGGGCAAGACACTGAACCCCAAGATGCTCCTGATGGCAAGTTATCGCCTTGCATGGCAGCTCTGCTACCATTGTTTCGTGAGTGTCTTTGTGAATGGGTGAATGAGGCACAGTGTAAAGCGCTTTGGATAAAAGCGCTATATAAGTGCAGACCATTTACAGTGGCAACAATAACAATGAAAAAATGCAGCTTGTCATGTTGAAGAGAAACAAGAAAGTGCAAATTCCTGTGTCCTGAAGACTTTCCTGAAGACATAACGTGGTGGGAAATGTACTGATTGTTAAGCACTGACACTGGAGACTCCTTCCATACATTTTAAATAATTGTATCCTTACATTAAAACGCCACCATGTTAGATTATGTAAATTGTTCGGCATAGAATTTCAATGAGCTGTTACTATGGAAACGATAATGCATTAATATAAACTCGTGATTTGCCTGCGAGTTGCTGTCATAATGGATTTAAATAAAAAAATAATCTTTGATAAAGTTTTGTTTTCAATTATGTACATTTTCTGTGAAACCACTTAAAATAAACTAAATAATAATAAAAAAAATTTTTTAAAGATGCTTGTATATTTCCTGTGAATTTCCACTAATTTCACAAAATGAGATCATTTGATGATTTATAAAAGGGGGGATGGGTATGTTTATAACACCATGAAGCACAGTCTGCGTTTTCCACTTATCTGAAAGTCCCATCCTTTTCCTGTTTGACTAATACTTTCAGTGGGGTGACATTGGGAGTGCTCAGATATGAACAAGATTCCTGAAATAGAACATGGAGCGCTTACTGTACTCAGGATACCCCATTGTTAAGCAACTCGTCTGAGTCATTAAATGTCACCCCAACCACCCATACACCCCCCGGCAATTCCAGAAGTCTTCTATTCATCAGAATTTACATCAGTGATAAAGTCAAAGCTTATACTAGATTATACTAATTTATAAATTATATGTTTAATTAGACATTTTCATGAAGACTTTTAGTTGAAGTTTGTTAAAGTAAAAAGTGAAGAATTGAAAAAGTTCATGCATGTAGAATCTTTTTCTGAATCGAGTATTTAAAAAAAAATAATTTAATTTTCAACTATTTCCAAAACAAGCAGAATGTAGGAAAAGCACTGAGGAGCCTCAAAGTCTCCTCCTTAAGTTGCCAACAGTGTGCAAAGCTTCACCAGTAATCCAAGCATCCATCAGTCCATCTTTCATACTGTTTATCCTACACAGGGTCGAAGGGGGGGGCTGGTGCCTATCCCAGGGGACTCGGGGCACAAGATGGGGCACGCCCAAGACGAGCTGCCTTCACGCACACACATTCACACACTACAGACAATTTGGAAATGCCAATCAGCCTACAAAGCATGTCTTTGAAGTGGGGGAGGAAACCCCCAAAGCACAGGGAGAACATGCAAACTCCACGCACACAAGGTGGAGGCAGGATTCGAACCCCCGACCCTGGAGTTGGGAGGCAAACGTGATTCTCATGGTCAGTGTGCCATTTCATAGTGTTAATGTCTTAATTATTATTCTAATATAGTAGAAACTGTTATAATTTTTTTTTTTTTTAACTTCCACCAGGAGGTATCCAAACCTTTGACTGGCAGAATACATACAACTTTACATCAGGACTGTTCAGAAGGGATGACGCCAAACGCTAATTTGCCTGGAGAAAAAGCCATTTCACTTGAGAAGGAAAGGATGCAGGAAGTAAAAAAAAATAGTCTTCATCCTCAGTAGCAGTTAATTCTGCTTTGTGGAAATAGGTGGACACTGAATCCATTAACCATGGAATCGTGAAGCAATCGAAAACAAGATGGCGGCTTTCTTTCAGGGGAAAAAAATAATAATAGAGGAACCGCCAATTATTAAGAAACTCTTGCACTGGAGTTTGACCTTTCTATTTACTTAAGTCACTTGTAATGAGTCTCTTGTAGTGACCGCTACTGTTGTCGCTTGTGGGTGTGCACTGTGCAGTGGAGTATAAAAAAACTACTAGCTACATACACTCACCAAAAACTAAAACATTCCAAACATGTAATGTGTCTGTACACATTTAATGAGATAAGATAAGATAAATGATTGGTTATACGTATTGCTGTGCTCTGTGTCATTTGTTGCTTTTGTTACTCGCTAGTGTGAACGTAGGACTAGTCTTCGAGTTAGAAAAAAAAACCCTGCGACATAGTGTAGGTTCCTATTTTGGTTAATTTAACAGTGCAAGTTTTCTGCATACAAAAACAACCAGGATGACTCTACTAGGGCAGTAGTAGCTCAGCGGTCTATTGATCAGGTGGTCATGAGTTCAGATACCAGTACTGCCAAGCTGCCACTATTGGACCCTTGAGCAACGCCCTTAACCCTCAACTGCTCAGTTGTATAAATGAAATAAATGTACATCACTCTGGATAACGGCGTCTGTCAAATGCTATAAATGTAAATGTACACTCTTACGAGCGCACAGTAACTCTTCTACAGCAAGACGCATGTGGAATTTTAATGCCCACCATAAAACCCTCCAAAACCAAAGGGCCACCTCGTATCAACGTGTGTGTGGTCAAACCGGACTTGTGCCCTGAGAAGCATTCGAATAACGAGTCCACAAAAAACACTGCTATAAAAACTTTCTGACCAAGTCAAAAGCAACAGTTTGGCGCAGGATCTGGGGTTCGAAAGCATTCCGTGTGGTTATATGGATCACAGACCGGCTACCATATGTGTTTTCACGAGACGTTTGGCCTGGCAGTGCTGGTATTAACATGAAAGCTTGAGCTCGCGAAGACGACTGATTTTAACCAGGCGCTTTTTTCTGCTGAAAGAGGGAGTCTAGCTCTGTGTGGGAACAGATGAATCATAGCAGCAGCTGGGTGGAACGCCACCAAAACTGCTATTAACCAGCAACCGGGAACAAACTTTCATTTTCACACATATATGCGAGAGATGAAGAGATTATGAAGACGCGTATATATCAACAGCTGACAACAAGGCCGTATGATGAAGCATAATTTACGGTGAAGGGCTCCACTTATTCAAGTGGATGAATAGGTGAAGCAGTTTCCAGTGCTGCGTAATGAGGAAGTCTGTTTACTGAGAAGTTTCGGCCGAGGCTATATTGAGTTTCGCGGCTGCCCTTCCGATACAGTGGCAGCCGATGAATAGAGCCGATTCTGCGAGGGCTGATGAACATCATCACCCTGAGGAGGTGTTTTGTCACTGTGGTACACAACAAAGCCGGGTACAGAGCGCCACGTCATGACTCACAAATGCATGTCTACGATTCGGTCCCAGGTGGATTACAATCACCACTTAGACCACAGCGGTGTTGAATTCTCGATTCTGATTGGACGGCTAATTCACGGAGACTCGTAGGGCGGACTCTACATGTAAACGCATTTTTTTTTTTTTTTTTTTTTTTTTTTTTTAAATAACCATTCTGTAGTCGTTGATAAGGTGACGTTTTCTGTGAGGAAAAGTTTATTTAAAAGTCTTTTATGTTTATGTTGATCAATTTCCTTTTCCAAGAGTTCAGGACACTTCATGAGTAAGAATCTGTGTATAAGTTTTGCTTTAAACAAGAGTTACAAGAGCAGCTGGCATTAACTTGAGCATATGTTTTGCAGTAGCTAGCTCTAGCTATGTTAGATTGCTATATTTTAAATTTCTTGACACAGCTAAAGAGTTAACACAGTGGTTGAAAGAAAATATATACTATATGATAAATTATAATGAAATTTTAAGGGCACAGTATATCATGGACTCAAACAGTCTAATTGAGGTTTTTGTCTTTGTTTTATAAGTAATGATGAAAATCTGATCTATTCAGCACCAAACAAATAGTACTAGTGATTCGTTGCAGCAAAAATAAAGTGTCTCCTTTGTTGCCTATCTAGGCATCTAAAATCGATGTATAGCTACGGATACACTTGTGGCCGTGTTAAAAACATAAACCCTCTATGCATCTTTCAACAGAAGGATCAATTCTTCGAATGCTGATGTTACTTTCTCGATCATTCAGCTGCTATTCAAGCCTTTAAATTAGATGATGACACTGTGGGCTGTAAAATCAATGTGACTGCAACACACACACACACACACACACACACACACACACACACACACACACACACACACGCACAGCTTGACTTTGAAAAGTTTACAGCCCATTCTTTAGTGGCAGGCCGGGCTCTTCGGTGTAAAGCGATCCGGTGATCAGAGGGTGATCCCCCTGTGAAGGCCTCGGTCGGCGCACTCTGAAGTGATCTAACGACAAACTCACATGTTCAGACAGATGTGAGTAAGCCGTGACTGCCTTGTGCACCAACCCTGTTCATCTACAAAACACATCCCACATCATCACACACACGCCTGAGTCAGGCTTCAATCTGAATGCTGGTTTTTGTTTTCCGTCAAGATTCAGGAAGAAAAAAAAAAAGGAAAAAAAGTATGCGCCAAAGCAGCAAACAAAGCTATCTTTTCCTCTTGTTCTTGTCACAGGAGCTTGTCTTATCACACTCGATGATATCTCTTGTGTACTGCTTGGTTGAGTTTTGTCACACCTTTAGCACAAAGACTCTTCTGGCTGATCAATAATCCAGCACGACGATCCATCTGTGTTACATGGCACGCTCTGAGCATGTGAGATGTTCAGGTTCTGACATTGGCTTCAAGAGACAAACTTGTTGAAAATATATGATCAAGGTTTTGAAGCTGGGCTTCAAAACAACAAGTCCTGCTCTGACCTAAATATGGCCTCTCAACTCCAGCTCACTGTAAACCTCAATCCCACATGAAGAAAAAAAAAGAAAAAAACATCTGCCACAGGCTCAACTGAGCTCGCTCCGGCTATGTTATTACTCAACTTGTACAGATACACAGGCATAAATAATACGAGATGTTCGTCATGTTAGTGTGAGACTCAACTGATGTATTAATGTTAAACATAACAAAACAATGCATCAAATCTGAGCACCAAGTCTTACAGAACAACTGTTTCTTGAAATGCTGATTGGGCACAAAATCAGATAGCATCACATACATGTTTTTAGGAGCATATTTGCATCAATCAATCTCATGCATGAATGCATTTAGGATATGTGCAATAACGTGCACAATCATGCAGCATGGGTGAAAATCTGTTTTGTCATTTAATCGGACATAATGCTGAATCCTTAGAAGGTGAGATTTCATTGACATATATCCACGCGCATTCGCCCGCATTTCATCTGCATAATGATTCTCATCTCATGTCCCCCGCCCCAAATTTATTTTTGTAACTAAATCCCACCTCGGCTTCTTTGCTCGCGCTACTTACCGTCTGCACCTCGAGCGAGCAGTTCGTTCTCTTCACCACCAGGTAAAACGGGTAATCCTTGGCCACCATGCTGTCGCTCTCGGTTGCCGCGTCACAGGAAACGGCGGCTGGATGAGGATGAGGATAGTCGCAAGCCGACCTCCCAGCCACGGTGCCCGCCAGCTCAGCTCTACGCACGAGGAATCGCAGCGCTCCTGTGCACACACACCGTCCACGAGAGCATCCCGCGCGCGCTGCTGCTGCTGCCGCCACTCGCGACTGCACGACTGAGAGTGCCGGAGATCTGTGGCGCGTGTGTGTCAGCCTGTGTGTGTGTGCGCGTGCGCGCGCGCGTGTGAGTGCGCTTGTGAGTGAGCGGGTGAGTGAGAGGGTGTGTGTCAGTGACACAGAGTGAGAGTGAGAGAGAGAGAGAGAGAGAGAGAGAGAGCGAGCGCGAGCAGTTAACAACTCTTCCTCGTGGGTGCACGAGCGCGCCGCTCACTGTAGCCAGTCGTTTTGGCTTCTCCCCTCAGCACTAACTTGCTACTGTGTGAAGCTTAAATGCAACCTAAACATCCCCTAAAACCCTGAAAAGATGAAAAGCAGCCTAAAAAATAATCATAAATAAATAGAATTCCCTCATGATAATTATTCAAAACTAAATCATCTAAACAGTAATGTTAGTAAATAAATAGTTCCCTGATCAAACAGATGTCTATACCGAGTAACATAGCTACTAAATACCACGCTAGTATTGTAGTATGCCTGGGTGGTTGTTTTTCCCCCGCCAGACCAGTTTCCAAATGTGGGCGGAGTTCCATGGTCCACTCACATATAGATGGGCAGGGCTTATTGTTCCACATAGACTTTATATACAGTACTTTGATAGATTATTTGTAGTAAATTCAAATTTTTATTTATTTATTTATCATCTTTTTTTTTTTTTTTTTTTAAACTTCGGGCCCTCAGGCGGCACTGTGTTAAAAACAGGCATGATTCTGTAATGGAAATCACTGCATGGGCTCAGAAACACCTCCAGAACATCCACAAATGCTGGTTAAAGCTCCATCATGCAAAGAAAAAGCCATATGTGAATATGGTTCTGGGCCAAAGCTCATTTAAAATGGACTGAGGCAAAGTGGAAAACTGTTCTCTGGTCAGACAAATCGAAATTTGAAATGGACGCAGTGTCTTCTAAAATAAAGAGGACTAAAGAGGAGAGGGACCATCCGGCTTTTTATCAGCGCTCAGTTCAAAAGCCTGCATCTCTGATGATATGGGGGTGCATTAGTGCCTATGGAATGGGTAGCTTCCACATCTGGAAAGGCACCATCAATGCTGAAAGGTATATACAGGTTTTAGAGCAACACATGCTTTCATCTAGATTCCATCCCATCTTTACTTCTGAGAGACTGCCTGTCTAAGATACTCGTTTCATAGCCAATCATGTTACTGACCTGCTGTCATTGAACCTAATTAGTTGCAAAATGTTTCTCCAGCTGTTTCTTTTTAGTACCACTTAATGTTCCTTAAAATGGTACATTTACTCAGTTTAAACATTTGATATGTTTTCTATGTTCTATTTTGAATAACATAAATCATTGTATTCTGATTTTATTTACAGTTCACACAGCGTCCCAACTTTCTTGGAAATGGGGTTGTATTTTTCTGACTCTGATTAAATTCTGAGTTTGACTTTCATTGTCAAATTGGTCTTTTTCTTTGGTTAGCGGTTGCCTACGGTACCCACAGTGCCGTTCGAGTAGTGCAGTGGGATTTAGCTCTTGCATAACCTTTACCTAAAGAGAGCGATGCGGCAGCGCTTTAGTCCTTTAGTCTGTTCGGCTCTCTCTCGCCTCGTCATCAGAACGCTCTGCTCAAACAGATTGGCTTCTAAAGCTTCAACTTTTATGCTAAAATCGGCGTTAACGCCATCAAGCTTGTCATCTCGCGGATCGCTAACTAGCTGAGCTGAGTTTCTGCTGTAACTTGCCGTAACTACGCCATAAAACTGCACTGCATTCTGGAGCTTTGAGTGCATAGTTTGCATCAAGCACTACTTTTACGCTGGATTTCTCATTAATATGAGGATGAGCATCAATGAAAAATAGTTTGTAAGCGGCGCTGTGGCCTCAGTAGGTTTCAAAATCCAACAGCTCAACGTCAGTAAGGTTAACAAGCAATTTGCTGTCAAACTGTTAAAACACTTGGTCAAAATGACCGAACATAAACAGTAGCCCAGCTGCTCCACATGTAGCTGGAACTGTTTACCAAAACACTGTGTCCCGATTGTACAACAGCTGAAGAGCTTTTGTTTGTAGCAGAAACCATTCGACCCACCATTTCAATTTCCACCGTTAAACTGACACAGACTGTTTGGACTACAGTTTACACACACATCTTCCGGCTGTGGAGTCTAATAACTTCAATGTGTGCAAGCTGGAGAGTGAGATGGACAGAAAACTAGGGAGGGAGCGGAAATAAAACTGGTGTCCATTCATTCACCATTCTGTGAACAAGAACCATCTCTTCGCTTCCTCAGGGCAAAACTAAACTCTGTGCCAGTTGGGGTGCTTTTTTATGATTTGTTAATTGTTGAGAGGGATCGAAAATAATCCCTGTCCCCAGATAGCCCTGCACGGGAGCTCTCGCTCCAGTCGCCGGGAGCAGGAAATCAGTCAGAGTTTTAAGAGCCTTTGTTCTGGCCTGAGGTTCCTGCCATTGTGCAGCTATCATGCGTGGGGATGTGTGCTGTACTTAGCCAGGAGAGAGTGTGTGTGTGTGTGTGTGTGTGTGTGTAGGAAGAGGTCAGACCTGGTTGCTGGAGCCCCCGGGAAGCATCATGACTGTAAACAGCCAGCTCTGACACTCGCTGTCACTCAAACAACAAGAAACAAAAGGCAGTTGGACCTGACCCGAGGACAAATGGGCCTCTGGATAATTTGCAGACTCTCGGCTGAGATCCAAAACCATTTCTTGAGCAGGTTTTTGTTACGTATGTACTAGTGTTAATCTGAAACTGCTTCACCAGAATCAATGGTGGGACCTAATTCTACATAAAAACCAGCATAGCGTATATGATTCATAATTACCTTGATGCATTCTTGGCAGCATTAGGTAAGAATCCCCTACCATGGGCAAACTTAACCACACTGACAAAAATCCCCTTCACAGAAATTGCTGAACTTGTTACTTTGTCATTTGCACTATGGAGAAAAAAGCTGCATGATGGTTATATCCTGTGGTCGAGGTTTGAACCTCACATTTCTGTTGCATCACCTTTCACTTTCCATTCAAATGTACAGCTGAGTTGTGTGTGTGTGTGTGTGTGTGTATGTGTGCTTTTGTGAGCAACTGGAAATTGAGCAACAGCATCTAAAATTAAATGACTTTATTGCAGAGATGTCACTTTAAAAAAAGCCCGCTTCATTGCTTCATCAGATGTTTTGTGAGACGTGCGATGAAAACTGAAAACTTCTGGAAGTCTGGTGTGTTCGAAATTCATAGAGGATTCTGGTTATTTACAGGCTGTCCATCAAACAAAAAAAATGATGTGAAAGCACATGTTCTGTGGTTGCCTGTTTAAAAAAAAAAAAAAATGACCGCATGCTCCAACAATCTTGCAGTTTTCATCAGGATAAAAACGTTATCATTCCTATAGCACCACTATAGTAACGATATGGTGACGTTTTCTGTGAGGAAATGTTTCTTAAGCATTTTTGTAAGTGTTAGTGCTTTGCAACAGTTAAGAGATGAAGCTCGAATTATTTTTACATAGTAAAATCTTCAGGAAGGAGTATGTTGCGCTTTGTGGTGTCTCGCTAACGTGACAAACTGCATTTTTTTCTTATTAACTTATTTTAGGCGAGAGAGAGAGAGAGAGCAATTATAGGCTGCTATAACATAGTAATAACAGGAAATAACTTGTTTTGTAGACGTTCCAACTTGAGAAATGTATTTAAACTAATACCTTCACTCCTTCACTAAGCTACTGAGAAAGAGAAACACGTTTTAGAAGAGACTGTCTGAGTGAAAGCTCCTGCAAGCTTCTGCCCTTTTTTAAAATCAATAAATGGCCAGTTGTTGAGATGAGTGATATGTTTGGACATGTTGATTTCTGAGAGTAACTTTTCTGAGCTGCCTTGCCCTCTCCCCTTTTCAAATTTATGTATAGTACAAGTTTTATTCAAAGTTAGTACTAGTATACTAATGTATACATGGAAAGACGTACACTAATGAAAAAGGCATCTACTCACGCTTTGTGTGATGGTTGGAAAAAATATTTGGGAAAATAATTCTATATTTTTGTTTTATATATTAAAAGAAACGTTGTAAATTGTATTTCGGAGTCTATTTTTGATAATAAGTCAGAATTTAGTCTGAAACAAGTGTACAACTAAAAGATAGTACACAATCAGCATTACCTGATACACTAAAAGTACACTTTACAGGTCAAGAGCTTCAGTTAATGTTCACATCAAACATTAGAATGAAGAAAAAGTGTGATCTCTGGGACTTTGATTGTGGCATGGATGCTGGTACAACATGTGCTGGTTTGAGTATTTCAGAAACTGTTGAGCTCCTGGGATTTGCACACACAACAGTCTCTAGAGTTTACACAGAATGGTTTGGAAAAACAAAAACCGTTGAGTGAGCGACAGTTCTTGCCGATAAGAGAGATCAGAGGAAAATGGCCAGATTGGTTCGAGCTGCCTGGAAGGATATAGCAAACACAAAATGAAACAAAGCTACAGGGTCGTAAATGCAAAGCCTGATTCTTCTCTAAGGCCAAGGTCAGGTTTGATTCCAGTGAGCTGAGTATTGCTAACCTTGAGCTTCCTCATGTGGAAGTTGTTCTGGTTTTAATAGCAGTGTTGTAATGGAAGTGGTTGCTGGTTTAATTAATTACATTCCTCTGCTCCTGAAAGTAAAACCTTGTGGTCTGTCTGCTCTTGCAGTTGATAAAAATAGAGTTAAAATGAAATGTATAGTATGTCATTGAACCAATAATGAAAGTTCTTTCTGTATGAAATACATACACAATGGTATTTGGCTAAGAATGGCAGCCTTGAGGTGCTTCATGTCCAAAAATGTGTGGTGCTAAAAATCAGGAGAAGGATTCACAACTATTTAAAAAAAGAAATACTCAGGTGCCAAATTGAGTTACATAAGGGTCTGGTGTAAATACACCATATGCATCAGATCTCCAATGGAGAACTACTGGCTTAGTAGGCAGATGTGGAAATGGTGCATGTCCACATTAAGGAACTAAAATCATCTTAGCAGTGATGCAAGTCAGTACAAGTCATAAATCCCGTGTAAGTTTGATGTAGGATGAGTTTTCCACTTCACCAACCTGACTGTGAAATTGCCTTACTTCATGATCTGCTCAAATCTAAACACTTCAGTGGTTAGAGTGATACTGTGAGACAGAAAAAGATCCGTATAGAGGAGGGTACAAAAGGAAAAAGCCAATTCCTTAAGGACATTAATTAGAGGCACAGCACGCAAGGAAGCCACATTTAACTCCGTGTGATCACATTACATTTAGGCTTTGTGCACGGAGGAGTAATATGGGGATGTGCTCCTTATGTGAGCTAAATACACAAACAAGGGCACAAAACCTCAGCCTTTTTATTATTACATGCTTCAGCAAAGTTATTACTGCAACTGGATTAAGGTCAAATTCGGACTTTGGTTTTGGCAAAACAATGGGTTATAATGTTATAATCAACATCTTAAAATCACAGAACTGTCAGACAGGGTTAGGGTTCTAGTCCTGGCTAACAATCATTAAAAACCACTAGAGATTTCTAGTGGTTTCTAATGGATTTACATGCATTTCTGCTGGTCTGTAATGGTAGTATAACGGAATGTGTTATTCCTAATGGTTCCTGATGGCTGACCCAATTTTATTTTGATGCTGATCATCTAACCATTAAAAAAAGAAGGTCTTACTGGTTTCTGAGTAACG
This sequence comes from Stegophilus panzeri, assembly GCA_024331685.1. Lineage (NCBI taxonomy): Eukaryota > Metazoa > Chordata > Actinopteri > Siluriformes > Trichomycteridae > Stegophilus > Stegophilus panzeri. Next base: position 13,786,612 of record JANDJT010000114.1, on the reverse strand, counting down.
AAAAAATATCAAATGGAAATCCTATAGAAAACCGATGAAAACTATTAAACCAAGTCCATTACATGCTGGAAAATATTTTTTAAAAATTCAGTTTGATTAATTGATTCAAATGTCGAGTATTAAAAAAAAGCTAAAAAGTTAACATGCTGTATCTACTCTGAGATTAATCAAAGCCAAACCTAGAACTGTCAAAGTGATTTATATTCCTTGCGAAAAATTATTAAAAACCATTAGAGATTTCTACTGGTTCCTAATGGATTTAAGTGTGTTTCTGGTGGTCTGTTTAATAGAATAGGTTATTCTTAATGGTTCCTGATAGCTTATCTAATTTTGCTTCTGATTAAAGAAGGCCCTGGTGGAGTTTCTAGGAACTTCTAAGAACGAATTTCCAGTGTTTGTAAATCAGTTATACCATAAGGACATGAAACAAGTGGTGAGATGCTACAATACCAAACAAGGTAGGGTGTCTTTGAATGAGCTCTAATGTATATTATCCGTCTTCTACAAGTCTCCCCAAGTTAACTACAAAGTGCTGGTGACAAATTAACGTAAAGAAAATAGTGTCTGTTGTGCTGTGGGGGCATTTATTTATTGTCCTGGCATGGTTTGAGTCCACTTGTCCCCTATGAAGGATGCATCACTACAAATCAATACAAGGTTCTTCTGGCTGATCGCCTTTATCCGATATGATGGGAGTGGTTTCTTCCAGGATGACTCCGCCCCCCCACCCACAGAGCACGAGGGTTCGATGAATGGTTCGACACAAACACTTATGAGAGTGACAAGTTAGAAAGATATTCCCAACTGAGGTGTCCAGAGAATTGCACAGTTCCAGTGATTTGTAGAATCAACGCTTGTTCTGGCAGCTTGTGGCGGCTCAACACACTTTCTGTTGGTTTTTCCTTTAATTTGTCACCCGGCAGTAGATTCATCATGAAACCCTACCAGGAGAAACATCCCCAAGGAAGAGGTGTGTTTGACTTACACGGCAAACAACATAAACAATACCGAGAGGTTGGCAATCTGCTTTGTGTCTGAAGCAACCTGTGAAGTACTTGGATTGCTTTCTAATAATAGTCTGCCTCAAAGCCTGGGTGGTCTATTAGTGTTTGATTTCTAGTCTAGATTGGCCTATTAAAAGTATAATCACTAAAACAGCCAGTGCCACTATAAAATGCATTTGTGAAACAGTGTTTTTCACCTTGATTTAGACTTTTCAGCACATTTTTAATGAAATATATAGAGAATATTGTAGTGTCACAAACTGCATGATATCTACTTGGAAACCCAGCAGGAATACCACAGAAATAGAGATTACCAGTTGCTGTGTTCTCCTAATTGTGATGTAATGTGGATGAACATTTGGTTCGCTAACTGTAATTACATTCTAATTTTAGTCATACAGAGTCTGTTCTTATTTATTTACCAACACGTTTGACGACAATGGCAAGACACTGAACCCCAAGTTTATCCCGATGGCAAGTTAGCGCCTTGCATTGCAGCTCTGCTACCATTGGTGTGTGAGTGTGTTTGTGAATGGGTGAATGAGAAAATTCAAAGTGTAAAGCGCTTTGGACCCGCTAAGGTTAAAAAAAGCTATATAAGTGCAGATAGACCATAGACCATGGTTTGCCAAGGTTGGAGTGGAAGAACTTGAGTGGCCTGTACAGAGCCCTGACCTCAACTCCACCGGGATGAATTGGAACGCTGACTGCCTGCCAGGTTTTCTTGCCCGATCTCACTGATGCGCTTGCTGGTAAGAGTGTTGGATGTCATAGCAAAAAAAGGTGGGATCAACTCCATACCAATGGCTTTAGAAAAGCACATGTTCGGCAAGCACATATTGAGAGCGCGCCTCTGAGAGCATCCTGACCAACTCCGCCACAGTGTGGTATGGCAGCTCTACGGTATCTGAAAGAAAAGTCCTGCAAAGGGTGGTGGAAACCACCCAACAGGTCATTGGTGCCCAACTACCAGCCATTGAACATAGTCACCACAGTAAAGCACGCAACATCATCAGGGACTTCTCCCATCCCAGTCACAAACTGTTCAACCTCTTCCATCCAGGAGGACATACAGGAGCATTCACACCAGATCCAGCAGGCTCAGGGCCAGCTTCTTCTCCACAACCATTACCCTGCTGAACTCTGCACTACACTGTTAGGCCACTGATGTTTTACTGCCTGTAATCATCCTGCAGCTCTGTTCTATACTGTATATTCTGTATTATATCTATGTAATTGTAGATTCATAGTATATATCTGTATATTATCCGTATATACATTGTATATTATCCATAGATAATCTGGGTACTGTTGTATATACAGTGGACATATCTCTTGCATATATTTATGCATATATTATTTATTTATTTATTTATTTATTTAATGTATATAAATTTATATATTCAACCTGCACTTTGTTAATCTGCACAATGGTACTATTTTCACTTCTGGTAGGTGCTAAACTGTATTTTGTTGCTGAGTAACTGTACTGTGCAATGGCAATAAAGCTCTGTCTATCTGTCTGTCTGTCTATTCATATCGGGCCACATCACACCACCTTGCCATTTTTCCAATAGCACGTCCTGTCGTGTTTTATACCTTACATAATCACGTCCTCTGCTGCAATCAGAACTGTGCTTTATTGTAGTTATTGCAGTTACACATGCAATTAATTAGACTTTGTTATCAACCTGCAAACGAGCATTAAGACAAGACGACAAGGACACTGACAAGAACAATTGTACATATGCAGTACGGGAGCTTGTACACGTGTGTTTTGCATTCATTTTTATTTCCAGCAGCTCACTGTTCAGCTCTATACTCTTGAACACAATAACACACTTTCCCAAAGCCTCAGACACAGATGCACCCTACTACAGAGTAAACTGTCCTTTACATCATAGCAAGGATTTATTAGTTAGGGGTATTCCAGTGAAAATTGGTTTAAATGAGAGGTCTAGACTTCAGTTTCAAAGCTAATAAATGACCATGCGGTGCAGGAGGAAGTGACCTCAACCACACCAAAAACAAGGACATTAAAATGAGATAACTCAGCTGTTTACAGTAATAAAAGTTGAAAAGCCATATCCAGCGACTCTCAAGTGGTTCCCATAAGCTCCTCATGTCTCACCCAGACGACTCTGTGAACTTCCTTTATTTGATATAATTTCACCATTGAATCTATTTACTTAACATACAAGGTCCATATGATTCAAAAGCTTATCATATACTGCTTCCAACAGACACCCATGTATTGGAATTTCCTCGACTTTGATGTGGACATAAGAATGATTCACAGACCCTCGGCATTACGCTCAGAGTCACAGGCACGGAGCGTCATCACCGAGTGTGAATTAATCTGTCTCGTTCCGACCGCACCTACAGTGTTAACCTCCTTAGACAGTCAACACAGCCAGTCCAAAAGCGAGACCTTTACTTGAACGTCTGTTGAGGTGAATTTCCACGATCGTGATGTTTTATGAGGTCTCATGATAGAGAGTTCATTATCTATCTCTAACCTTTGAAGTTTGTTCATGTCAAGTTCTCATAACCTGTTTATCATAAGGATTAAAAAAAAAAAAAAAAAAAAAAAAAAAAAAAAAAAAAAAAAAAAAAAAAAAAAGTTTCAAATGTTCAAAGGGACGTGATTACAGCCAGCTGTCCAGATCAGCTGAAAATAATAGGTTACACAAAGATAACTTATCACTGCATCATGAGTATTATGATGCACTGATTAATAATACAAGTTCTATATCAGTGTATAATCTGAAACCCTTGTCCTCTATTCTGCATATGTTCCTCATAACAACCAGAGGTTCCCAATCAGGTTTCGTGTTTTGTCGGCCTGTAACAGCCTGATTCAGCTCATAAATTCCTTGTACAACTCTAATCAGGAACAGGAAAACCTAGAAAACCTACATGCAAATGGTGTCGTCTATAACTATTTATACGGCAGCTCTGACGGTAGTGCATCTACAAATCAAAGGTTAATATTAACACACTCGTTCTAATATGTTATTGTTTCTATAGCAACAGCTTACGTGGGACTTGAATGGAGGACGTGCCACATATCAATTAAAGTCTATAAATAATATATGGATTGAGAAGAGAAAAAAAAAAAAAAAATGTACTGGTATTTGACAAGGAAAAGAGTTAATATGTTGAAGCTTTCTCTAAGAAGATGTTTTTTTTACATTTAAGGAAGGAGCCTCCAGTGTTACAGCTTTGTAATCGTCTTGAGGACAGAGGACTTTGTGATTTCCGAATTCTGTGTGACAAGCTGCGTTTTTTTTTGTGTCTTATTAACATTAAGAGTGAGAAGGAAAAAATAAAAATAAAATAAAATAAATAAATAAATAAATAAATAAATAAATAAGGTGTGAGAGAATGACTTTTTACAGCTTCTATAACGTATGTGATAACAGGACTAACTTATTTTGCAAACATTCTACAACACTAAATATAACTGTAAATGGATTAAAAACATAACAAATATCATTACTCATTATCTCATAAATCATTATTTTAAAAAATAGTTAGTATTGCCAAATGGCATAAGGGGAATAAAACACTCCAGGATGTGCTGTGATTGGATAGCTAGCTGCAACACTGAAAAGGTTATATAAATAAATAAATAAATAAATAAATAAATATTTAAAAACAACAAAAAAAATTATACCAAAAGATAAGACACCTTATAGAATTATTATCCATATTTGATAAATTAGCAAATCATAAGCAGTCCTGTCCCACTTTTAAAGTCCCAGTGCCTAACCTTGAATTAGAAAGCGTGCAAAATTGCCGCACTAAAACGTAAGCAAGAAATGGTGGTATTGATTATTTAGTTGCCATGACAACAAAACCGACGTTAACATAATATGTTGGGGATGTTTTAAAAATTATTTTTGGGCGACAATTAATATTGCAGCAATTAATAAATGGTCTTAGGAAGAAATAACCATTTAAAAGCAATAAAAACCTGTGCATCTTAACTTGTATGTAATTGTTGCATATGTCTCTGTGTTGCGTGTAGATGCTGAAGGATGTCATTCTGGATGATAAAGTATGTTCGCGCATCTTGTAAAATCCGCCATTGTTGTGCATGATTACATAATGATTCGACTCTTAAACTGGAGGAAATAGTGGTGCTAGTTCTTAAAAAACAGCAGCAGCTCAAACAACAGCACTCTCACAGTGTCAGTGGAAAAGGGTTAAGAGAGAGAAGTGTGTCATTTGACCTTCGCTTCGTTTGATCTTAAAAGAAGTAGTGAACCGCTATAACCTGCTGGAGCTGGCAGGGGCCAAAACGTGGCCTGATGACGTCAGCGCTACATTTTCTCTAAAAGGGTCAAAGGGAGCGAAAACGCACCTTTGATGTAGCAGAATGAAAAGAAAATGAAGCTTGTGGACTTCAAACCTGTGATGTGCACCAGTCCTGATTGAAAAACCTATGATTACTTGTTTCGTTTTCTTTCTTGCTGCATGGAAATTGTGAAGTAGCTGTTAAGAGATGAAAAGGCCAGTAAACACCTGGCGCATCAAACAACCATCCAAAAGTAAGAGTCTTGTGCAGAGTTAATATGAACAGACTTTGCAATTATACGAAAAATGATAAAGGTTTGCGTTGGCATTTTACTAATGAGTAATAAAGACGAAACAATGCTATAAGGGAAATGTTAAAAGGACAATCATAATAAAGATTTATATTTTATGTATGGGGGGGCACACGGTGGCTTAGTGGATTTGCATGCTTGCCTCACACCCTTGGGGTTAGGGGTTCAAATCCCACCTCTGCGCTGTGTGCTCTCCCCGTGCATCGGGGGCCTCCTCTGCACACTCTGGCTTCCTCTCCCAGTTCAAAGACATGCATTGTAGGCTCTAAATTGTCCATATTATGTGATTGGGCGTGCGATTGGATCACTGTCCAGGGTGTCCCCCTGCCGCAAGTCTAGGGCTGCACAATTAATCGATCGCGATTACGATTTTGACTGCCCATGATTACATGAACATGACTGACTGCGATATTGACGTTTAAAGTTAATCCTCCGCTAATAGAAAACTCCGCTAAATATCAAATCAAGCGCTTCCTAAACTTACAGCCAATCACCATAGATTGGCACAGGGATGACGTCATTTTGTACGCCAAAACCCGGAAACGAGTTAGCATTTTAGCGCTCGAGCTGCCAGCTTCGCTTGCACGAGGGGAAATCATGACACTAACATAATGCTAAATGGCACTACAGAGGTTGTCGGGGACATTAAACATCATCACGCCGAACAGAAAAAACTTTGCAGAAAAACTCAGGACTCTACAGTGTGACCATTTCACTCGCATTTTTGCGACTGAAAAGTATTTTGTGCGACTGTGAATAAATATTTATTCGTGGTGCGAGTGACCTGTTCGGAGTTGTGCAATACAATCGGGATAAAAACTACAGGAAGTCCAAAATGCATCTACACCGCGCAACAGTTACTTTCACACTGCTTTTC
>JANDJT010000114.1:13766466-13778147 GCA_024331685.1 Stegophilus panzeri | reverse complement strand
TTTGTTTACAAGGTGGAACAGGTTAACGGTTGTTTTTTGCATACAGTCTGTAAAATTAACTGAAAATATTAAATTTACTTTATCAGAAGGTAAATTAGTATGTCATGGCTCACAGTATGTTCCTGAATTCTGTCATAATTGACCAGCTCAAGGTTTCTCATGCCTACTTGTGTGCTATATTGTGGCACATTAACGTTACCATCTCTTAAATAAATAAATAAATAATAAATTTCAACTGTGCTCCAAAATTTTTGACTGTGCTCCTACATTTGTGTAATTATGTAATGCAAGTTAAAAAATGTTGCAGAAATGGTGTGGTTCTTTATCCTAGAAAATAAATGTTGGTCTAAACGACTCACAGCAACAGCAGTAAAGGTGCTGCTCTGTAAATCTGGTTAAATAATGAGCCATAAAATTCATTAAAATGGATTTTAATTGCAACCCCAATTCCAAAAATTTGGGGGTATAACCCCAGTGTTCTAGTGCAATTCCCCCATTGGCCCTTCTCTATCATGGCCCCCTAATAATCCCCATCTCCGAATTAGCTACATCACCCTCCTCTCCACTAATAGCTGGTGTGTGGTGGGCGTTCTGGTGCACTATGGCTGCCTTTGCATCATCCAGATGGACGCTACACACTAGTGGTGGCTGAGGAGATTCTCTCCCCCTCACCCCCTCTCTCTGGGTGTTAACACACCATCACTATGACGTCCTATGATGTTTCAAAAGTAAATACGTCAACATATGGACTCAAATCATGGTTCTCACGCCACTTCATGGGGATTTTAAAAATCATGTACAAAGAGTTATACGAGAACAAATAAATGCTATAATGACCCATGATCCCCAACCCTTAAATATTTCTTTATTACTTACAACACTGATAAAATCATAACCTTGGGGAGATCATCTCCAAGGACAGTTGGAGAGAAAGCAAGAGACAGGGACAGAGATCAAAACAGAAGCGCAAAACAAACAGGATGGTTTAGTTTTGTGATGCTGGTTCGAAAGGTAGAGCTTGGGATCGATATTCCTTAATGTTTTTGAGGTTCCCTTCAAAGGCCAGCGTGAAATGTCAGCAGACTGTTAAAATCTGGGTCAGCAGGACTGAGCTGTATCATGTCGCTTGCTCTTATCTCTTACCTCTCACCTCTACTGCAACAGGTCTCGTTTGAGTTGCTTTACTGGACATACACACATCTCTCTAAGTGTAGTGTTTGACACTAAGAGGACTGTTTTTATAGGCACACATACATCATCCAGCTTTTAACCAGATATTAATTCCAGAAATCCTCTGACATGGAAGGCAGAGTGAATTTAGAACACTATTTATATGAGAGCGGTGGATTTCTTATCCACATTAGACGTAGTATAAAAAGCCCGACAGGAAGGGAGGAGATAAAAGTCTCTTCATGGAATTAGAGAGTGAGCTGCTCTGTACACATTACTTTAATCACGCCATGCTCAGAAGATAAGGGAAATACGAATGCTTTAAATTTTATACATTTAGATTAGAAATATCCTGCATAACAAACTACACAATGTACACCAAATGCACACAAGAGCTAGTTGTAGTTGTTCAGTTTGGCAAGCAGAGCATCTGTATGAAAAATCCATGGTATAGGTTGAATTACAGTACTTAAAATGCACTTACAGTGTTGTTAAAAGGTTACATTTGATAATATAGATTAATGTTAGCTTAAAAATTCTGACTAACAGCGCTAAATGTTATAACAAAGACTTCGTATTTTTGTATACAACCTATTCAGGGAGTCTTAGTTCAGTTCCGAAAATACACTGTGCAAATTATCCCCATGGTACACTGAATGTTACGGCTACATATCTTGTATGCTAATCTAGCTAGCTAGCTAACATAGCTAATGATAGTGATAACGAAAAAATCTCTGCTATTATAGTATATTTTAAAATTTCCTGCAAGTATGACAATGCAACTCAAGACTCCGAAACCGAACTTGCACTTGTGTGTAGCTGTTTCAAATGCGTGCTAGTTTACTAGTAGTTTGCTAACTACTTGGCTATATACTTGTAATGGCTTGTTTTTGTTTTTTTTAAACTGTGGTGGAGCAAAAGTCAACTGAGTACAGACTGTTCTGATTACATGTTATTTTGGAGGGAACAAGCTAGCTAACATTTGCTACTTGCCAAGCTACATTAAGGAAATAGTGAATGCAAAGTGTGGCTGTACCTTAATAAGTAGCATTTCCTCCATTTTATTGTTTTTTATAGGCACTGTGAACAGACACTGTTTTTTTTCCTTTTTTTTTTTTTTTTTTTTTTTTTTTTTTTACTGACGTACAAATCTTATTGACTTTTCAATGTTTTCAGATTTGGACTTTGCACTTTCCATTTTCTTGGCAACAAGACAAGCTGCATTTTTTTTTCTTTTTTAAATGTCAAGAAAGACTAAAAACAGAGGACGGTGAGGAAACAACTGTTTATAGTTGATATAACAAATGATAACAGGAACTAATTTGTTTTGTGGATGCTCCACAACATTAAATGTAACTATAAAAGGATTTTTTTTTTTAAGTAAAAAAAAAAAGTAGTGTTGTTTTTAAATACAAAATTGTTAGTGTTGGCAAACTGCTGTGGTATTATAGAAAAACTTTGGGGTAGTAACAGTAACTGTGCTTTGCATTGGGCTATATCACACCACCCTGTCGTTGATTATTTTCCTTTAACACTTTACTGCATGGTGTTGCCATATGGCAACAATTAATTTATCTCCAATTTTCTGATACGCAATAATACAAAACTACTATTTTCCTATGCAAGTGTAAAAAAGGGGCCGTTAAATTTGACGACATAAAAAAATAAGTTACTATTCAACCATATATATTTTACAATGGTAATCCCTATCTAGAAGATACATTAAATTTTTTTACATTAAATTTACATTACTTACTTAAAAAAAAAAAAAAAAAAGGGTTAGGGTTAATCTCAAACATTGTGTTATTTTTTACTATATGATACTTTCCACCATTGCACACTGTTGCCACACGGCAACAATTTACCAACAACAAAAAAAGTTAAATATATTTTTATTACTGGAGCTAATTCAAGTAATAAAAATCCATAAAAACTTTTTTTAATGAAAATTCATGCAGTAGAGGGTTAACAGCACACTTCAGAGTGATTTATTCCTTACATGAATATTCCAAATAAATTCAAACATTAGATAAAGATAAAGAGTTCGTTTGGACTGCTTCTTAAAGGTGGAAAAATGTTCCTAAGCCATTTAATAGATTACTGAGCTTTGAAGAGATGGTAAAATGTATTACTTGCTCAGTGGTGCTCTCTCTCATTAAGAGGAAACACAACAACATTTCTAAACATATTTCAAACCATATGGTGCACTAAAACAGTGACTCAATACAAAATAAAAGGCAGGGATTATATTAGAGCGTGATTTATTGGTCTGCTTTGTGTCTCATGATGGCAATGTCTGCACTTTCTTGGCGGATACTAAAGCTGAGTGTGTGCACAACGTCATTTAGAAGAAGACACGAGAGCACAGGTTAAAGCGGCTGCATAGCAAACACATTAGCGTTGTAGCACTGATGTCAATGACCGTCACAAGTGTTAGTCAGGTCTGGCTGGGTGTAGAGAGGGAGAAAGCTCAGGATAACCAACCCCCACAACATACACACACTCAGACTCATGCACACATTCTGACAGGGACCCTGGTGTTTATATTGCCGTCTGCTTCCCCCAGGGTGAGTGATGAGTAACGTGGTGAAACCCCCTCACTCTCACACGCTAGGTCCAGGAATGCACTGAGAGACATGCTGCAAGCTGACGATCTCGAAGCTGTGCGTTTCCACTCTGCACTCAGACTCAACTTGTCCAAGTTTAAACTGCTTACACTTGACCTGAACATGACCTTGGACACATTTGAAGGTAGTACATCTAACCTAAGATCCTGACAAACGAAGTGAGCTCAGTGTGAGCTACAGATGATTCAGAATAATGGAATAGTGGACACCAACCTCCACTCTTTCACCACTAGGTAGTTAGTTTATGGATCCATTGGTCACATCCACCAACAGCACCAATTATTGTACAAGGTCAATGAATTGAGTCTGGTTCCTCTCAAGGTTTCTTCCTCATATCACCTTAGGGAGTTTGTCCTCGCCACCGGCTCATTCATTAGGGATAAATTCACACAATTAAAATCTGTATCCTGTGTTTATATGTTTCTGTAAAGCTGCTTTGAGACAATGTCCATTGTTAAAAGCGCTATACAAATAAAATTGAAATAAAATAAAATTGAAATGTATTGCACAACTGGATGAATATGACTTAACATAAAAGTGGACGGTCAGTTTGTTGGTCAGACTCTGAGGTTTGCCTTTTTGTATTTCATGTCCAAACACAACACAACACTGACACACCTATATCCCAGAATGCATGGAGTCAAATCTGTTTAAAAGTTGTTGCAGTGTCACGGTTAGTTATGGTGTATGATTAGGTATTACCTCACCTTTTCAAAATACAGCTTTCTACATCTATTCACATTTGTGGTTTTTACACAAGTGGCTCTCATCCCTTTTTGCAACCCTTCTCCTCTGGACTCGTCCTAAATCATACTACAGCAGCTTCCACTGCTCCATGCAGGGAAGTGGCTGCACTGAAAACCCTTTGGCTGCGCCATCTGCTACTGTGGTATACGTGTTACATCGCTACCTCTACTGCCCCTCGTAGTATGTTTGTGACTTTATCATACATGATTGCTCTCATATACACATGAAGAACATGGCATTGTTGATAACATGATATAATAACATGACAAATACTGACAGCGTAAGAAATGTTATGGAAGACTCTCTGTCAAAATATCTTTTTAAGAAAGATGACCAATTAGGGAATTTGTTTCCTTTTGGTTTTTGTTATGTATACACAAGGATATGTGTATATAGAGACATTTTGTAATAAATTGTCTCTTTAATTTTTACCACTTGTGACTTTAAATGCTTGATTAATACCGTGATACCATGAACTAGGTTAAAATACCATGAAAAAAAAAACTACCTGTTCAACAACACTAGGACACTTTGACTGATCTGTAAAATCACTGGACCTCAGTGCCATAGATTCAGGTTAAATGCCAAAATAGTCAGTGTGAACTCTAGCTGAATTGCACACAGTCACTGAAGACACTAGTGATAGCCTTACCTGACAGAACTGCATGGATTCTTGTACAAATTTAAACGAGTTTAGTATTTGTCGATGACCCCATCCCCCCACCATGCCTAATCATGCACCACTCCTTCTTGCTTTCAGCAGCGTTCCTGTTACATTTCTGAGAATTATTCTCCTTGAATGGCGGGTCCACACCCGGGCTTTTTATATAATGCCAGCTAATTTCAGGCTTCCTCCAAAGCAGGGCAGTCCAGAACTCTTTCTCTTTTCAGGAAGACCACCTCTGACCCACCTACCCCGAAATAGAGAAGAGAACGCAGGTTACCTTTCTGGCTGGCAGCAAATCAAGATATGTTGTTTTTGACGTGTTTAACAATGCTTTGTATTGCTGTGTTCTCCAAACCAGTTGGTGGATCTGTACATATTGTACCAGCAAAGCGCACACAATAGGAAGATGTTTCCCAGAGGACAACCTCCTGAGAAAACGTTTCATAATTGCTGTTATGGTTTAAAAACTTGAGCAGGCTGTGTTCATTTAGGCGACTAATTTGGATTTAGCTCTAGGCCTAGTCTTTTGGGGTGGGGGTTGGATAAATACATACACATCGTTAATCATATTCTATTTTTAATTCAATTTCATTTAGAAAGCACTTTTAACTATGGACATTGTCAAATTTATTCCTAATGAGAAAGCTGGTTTTAGTCTAATTAAAGGGAAATCTTTAAATATGAATGGGTTCAAGAGCAAATGCATTAATTTTCAATTAATGTCAATGACAGGAGCCTTTCTTGTTCAATGATGTGCATCAGCTAAACAAAAGCTATTTTAGAAGCGCATTTAATAGCAGGACTCTACTGAAAACATTTACTACAATGAATAAACTTAATAAATGCACCCCACTTGAGTGAAATGTTTGAGTGCAATTACTTATGCTAGTTGCTAGAAGCAAGATAAAACATTTTTAATATAAAAATAACACTAACGTAGGCTAAAAGGTTGTTAATGTCAGCAAAGCCCTTTTAGATTAGTCATAGTCGTTAGCTTTAAACTTGAAAATCTTTAAAATCTCAACAAATAAACCCCCCCAAAAATTCAACATAAACACAATAATGATTGGTTCCCTTTTGTAATCACCTAAATTATTTATGTGCGCAATGATGAGGAAAAAGTTCACTGTAACGCCGTCCAGTTAATCATTTCTGACATTTTCGTCAAGCTTTCAGTCGTTGAGGAAAATGTCAATTTATTTTGTCAGACAGTTTGAGTACAAGGTTAAATTGTCTTCAGTTTGTCGACGAGCATCAGCAACAAAATTAACTCTAATTTTAAGCTAGCAAAGTCGAATATTTCCAAATCAAAACACATTCACTCTGCGTTAAACATGTACAAGAGTTAAGACAGTAAATAAGTGCACATATCATATGTCAGAGTGGAAAATTACAGGCACCCCTGGAGCTCTGTTTGCTTAAACAAGCAATCAATCGCACATATGGTAAGGATTTAAAGGGACTAGTTAATTCAATGCAGATGTATTCGCTTTTTAGTACAAATCAGTCAATATGGAAATTAGGTTCCTGTCCAAATCAATACACACATAACATGCATAGTACTAATAGCGTTTTAGGAGCCCTGTGCATTGATACCTCTGTGAGCATCTTATAAATATTTTAAACTTATTAGAATTAAGTCATGCAAATTGCTAAGAGCATAAATCATTACATTTTTGGGAAAAGAGCATACCCTGCATTTACACTAACAAGCCACAAGTAGCTTGTGTTGGCACTTGTGGGTGTGTACTGTCCAGCAGGGCAAGCTACTAGCTATATATACTCACCAGAGGCACCGACAATCTGTGGCACGCTTTATTTTGCTTTGTAATGTCTCTATACACATTTAATGAGAGTTCAGGTATAACAGGATAAGATGAAACCACAGTGTATAATTGTGTGTCAAACAGTAAACAGGAACTAATTGCAGGTAGGAACTAAAGTTGTGAGTAGAAAACTGAAAAAGTGCCGAAAATCTCAATTCAAATGCCACTTGGCAAGCTCCATGTTGCACACATAGAAAATTTTTTTTAAAAAGTTGCCAGTCACTTTTTTATAGTGTAAACACAGGATAAGATCATGTACCAATTTACAGTTAGCGCTCCTTCCCAAGCGAATTTAATTATTCTAAAATATTGTTTGGTCTGAAAAACTTACTGGATGCACATGCTTCCTTTGCCAAATGTCCCAAGGCCGTTAGATACCATAGTGGAGACCTAAAGGCAGGATTGCCAGATCTATATGACAAGACCAACCCAAAGGTCCTACAAAACAAAAACTAGTCCAGTTGATACAATTCCAAAACATAAAATCCCAAATCAGTTATATTCAGACATGATGCTATTTGCACAGGATAAGCAATCTCTGTATAAATCACAGCAATGGGAGTATTCATGATGAACACATGGTCATCACGCTGAAAATTCCATGCATTCTACACGTCATTTTAATAAAAAAAAAAAAAAAAGATTGTTTTGACCTTTATTATAAGCACTTGTTGTGATGGCTTTATCAATAGTAGATTATAACCATGATATGTATGAAAGCTATACCTGTACTAGGAACTCAATAATTTACCCAAAACACCACAAAACCCCACGCATCTCTGAACATCCATTTAAATGTTGTCTATATTTTAATATTCTGTAATGTAAACTCATCCAGCACTTGGTTTTGGTTTATTTTCGGTGAAAAACCATTGGGAAAAGAGCGGTCGCTTTCTGGAGCGTCTCCATACTGAAGAAAATGAGCAAAACCTCTTTTCCCACAGGATATAATGAAATCTTTACCAGCATGTCAATTCAGAATAGGATAAAGCGGTACTTGAAAGTTTGTGAACAGGGCACTCGCTCACACCTGACTGTCGCCCCATTGATTGAAAACACCCGGCTCCAATTTCACCTTAAATTAACTGCTAATCTTAGAGGTTCACATACTTTTGCCACTCACATATGTAATATGGGATCATTTACCTCAACAAATAAATGACCAAGTATAATATTTTTGTCTCGCTTGTTTAATTGGGTTCTTGTTGTCGACTTTTAGGACTAATAGGTCATATTTATGCAGAAATATAGAAAATTCTATTTCAAGCACCACTGTATATATTATGCAGAGTTATTATAATAAGTAAAAGATGGCTTAATCTTTCCAATCTGTAGAAATAACCAACACAACGGATTCTGGGACTGAAATCTCAGAAAATTAAAACACAGATAATAATTGCATTACCAAACCTCCCCATGTTAAACTAATCCAGTCCTAATACAACATTCTCCAATAAGAAATATTGTACAAATACTTGGAAAAACATGGACGTCGCAACTCCAAAGAGCAGCTGGAAAATTTCAATGAGTAATACTTGTGTAAAAGTTGTGTAACATATTGAGGGATGGTGCAGCAATAAAATGTAAAATAAATAAAATAAAATTGTAATTTTCTAAGTATTCATTGTGAATAAACTCTCCTGAAGTGAACAGTGACTCCTAAACTGTGGTTGGTCTGAATTTCCACTTAATGTTAATGTTAACTACACTCTGCCAGAACTGTTTTAGAGGCTAACATCCCACTGCACATTATAAATAGTCTTAATTGCGCATAAATAGTCATAATCTCTGGGGATAAACAAAATCCTATTTTAGTCACAGTTATTTCTCACCTAGTTCATTCTGGCTGCGTTTAGACTTTAAATACGCATGCCATTCTGAGGTGTTATTTCCGTTAAATCGCTGTCCCTGTACAATTACAGCCGTTTAGAGTCGCCATTAATCTGACACGGTGTGACACTGCACTATCTGGCAGTGACAGAGCTCCAAAGAAAGAACATAAGATCAAGCAAGTCGCTTAAAAAAAACAAAACAAAAAAAAAACAGGCCTCCTACGATCTGATGTGAATTTAATTAGAAGTGAAGGCTTTTGGTCATGGTTAAAGCCAGGTTAAGCCCCAGAGGATGATAAAGCAGAAAAACATGAAATGGTTGCTTTTTTTTTTTTTTAACACAAATAAAAATAGAAAATCAGCATTATCCAGCCCAGCGAAACAGATGCAGTGCAAGTTCTAAATGTAAAAAAAAAAAAAAAAAAAAACAAATAAAAAAAAAAAACTTTTTCCCCCCACAGATTCTGAGATTAATTACAGATGACAGTCTGAATAGAAAAGAACCATATATAGACCATTTGGAAGTAAATGATTTGGCAGGACAACCTAATTTAGATAAATATCCCTAACTCTGGTTTAAGTACATTGAGTACGAAATTATGATATCAAAACAACTAATTAGTGTCTAATCTCATGTCCAAGAACTAAATTTTATCACCTGCAAAAACAGCCGATCCCTGATTGCGATCAAATCTGCAGATACGTGTATTACACATCTCCTACTACATAGCCTGCGTGCTTCGGTTTTTCAGTCTTTTCCTTCTGTCGTCAGTTCACACAAGACCTCCAGATGTGGCTGAAAGACACCTGAGAATATTTAATGGAAGAACTCAACAAAGGAAGTGGGCTTTTAAAAAAAAAAAAAAAAAAAAAAATTATTTTGTTTTGTGGCCAAGTCGAGTGTGGAAGATGAAATTCAGCACGGCTGGCAGTGCTGCAGGTGGGAGCCTGTTTAATGACCCTTTGACCTTTGGCTTTATTGCAGGCAGAGCTGTGGTACAGTCCAACAGCTGTTCTGCATATTGACCTCCAAGGTCCATGCACATTTCCCTTATTTTTAATACTAATACATTCATTTCTATAATAACGGTAGCTATGATTAATAGTAATTACCGAAGTACGCAGGGAACACTCGTAATTCCAAGAAAAATGTCAGTAATAAGATCCTTCAAAACAAACCATTTTTCCCCGCGTGTGCCAGCGTTGTCTTAGGCATGATTTCAGAAGGCATTTACATGCATCTGTCTCATCTCTTGTAATTAAATTACCAGGCCAATCTGGCGTGATGAATGCACCGATAGCTGCTTCAGCTGCTTGACGTGCATTTGTAAAAGGCCAACAATAGCGATTGATATCTTGTTTTCCTTCATCGGTAGGTCCACAAGTGGCCATGTGAGAAACAACAGCGCTGGCCCACTTTTCCACTTGGGTTTGCCAGCAGTAAAAAGGGCTTTATCAATATCAGCAAGGCTCTACATTGTGCTTCACGACGAGTCACTAATCCAGCTGAACACATGCCAAACAAGCACGTGGCTGTGCTCCTTCCTCCCCCCTTAGTCAAAGCTCACCTCCGCTCAGCCTTGGGCACAGCTAAAGAAGTCTGACTACACAGGTACTTTTACTGTCATGGAAATAGGGTGAGCTCATACCAGAGTCTGGTGTTTGTTCCTCAGAGCAGATGATGCTCATTTAGTGTGCACTGTGGCTTAAGGTTGAGTCAATAGGAATTCATGGTACTAATAAAAACTGATGCATCGAGACCTATACTGAGATCGGGTATAGACCAAGTGCTCAGCTACTTGTAAAAATGCTCTGATACTAATATCCGATACCATGTTAAGTTAGCCTAGAGGATGCGATAATGAACAGGCGATGAACTTTTTTTTTTTTTTTTTTTCATGATCAAAGCAAACAGAAAATATTGACAGCTTTTTCCTACATTACAAGTAATCTGGTAAAACAACGCATTACGTTTAAACCGTACCTTTAATAAAGAACGTGAGGGTGGCTGACCTGATGCACAGAGCAGTATCGGTGAACAGTTCCAAAGAAGAATTTTGTTCCAAAGAAGACAGAAAAAAATATTTACTCTCGAAATGAGATACATTAATTGCTGAATTGATCATTTTTAAGATACAAGTGCAAGTATACAGTTACATGTGGTGGTGCTGTTTTGATTAGTGACTGGCTAAATTTGTACAAAGAGACACAATCTGAGCTACAGCCCCATTTTTCACAGGATGAGAAGATGTCAAATAAGTCATTCACACCACTGATCAGCTGGGATTTGGGGCAACGAGACCTTTAACCTTTAACTACGCACCAATCAATGAACCGCGGCATATGGGCCTACATGACAGAACGATCTGAACTGAGCAGGTCATATCACTCGCCCGGATTTATAGCTATCTGCACATGTTATTGCATTATATAACCATTGGTAACCTAAATAAAACTAACGAACAGCTTGTTAGCCATCTAAGTGAACAGAAAGTTTCATAACTATGGTCTCTTATAGTCTTATTTCACTAACAGAAATATGAATCTTTTATCAATTTGATGCTTCCGTGTTTGTGGATGTGCACATGCTAGCTCACAAATGTTGTGGTCCCACCTGTGACAAACATAATAGATACAGTGATCTGAATCATCATTAGTTATATGTACTGTCCTTAGAGGAGAGAAAGTAAAGTAACTAATAAAAGTGTTTATGTAATGAATTAAAAAAAAATAATTTAATAAATAAATGTGTGTGTGTGGGGTGTGTGTGTGTGGGGTGTGTGTGTGTGGGGTGTGTGGGGTGGGTGGCGGG
>JANDJT010000114.1:13698605-13759645 GCA_024331685.1 Stegophilus panzeri | reverse complement strand
TCAGTCAAAGTAGCTGTAGTCCACACCTCCAAACTCATTTTCTTAACGAGACTCCAGGTGTGCTAAAACCTGACTCCGATTAGCTTTTTGAGGTCATTAACTCAAGGGTTCACATACTTTTTCCACAAGCACTACGAGTTTTTTTTGGTTGTTCTCAATAAAGACATGAAAGATCAGAATTTTTTGTATTATTTTAGACACATTATATTTGTCAGTACCCTTGACCTAGATGAAGATCAGATCACATTTTTTGACAAATTTATGCAGAAAACCATGAAATTCCTAAAGGTTCACATACTTTTTCTTGCCACTGTATATAAAACGATCTCTTAATTTAAATAATTATTTTTATTATTACATTTATTTCCTATTTTCTTTAGTATACTTCCTTTGTAAAGTGATTCAAATTGCTATATTTAAAAACAAACAAATAAATAAAAACAACCCTCACTGTTTACTATGTGATAAAGGAGATAGTGTGAATAGCTAAATGTCCAAATTGGGAGAAAATTAAGCAAAAAGGAAAAATACATAATTTTTTAAAATATAAATAAATGTAACAAGATTTTTATAAATGAATAATAATAATAATAATAATAATAATAATAATAATAATAAAGTTTGAATTATCTCAGGTTACCCTACACGTAATTCCAAATAAACCACAACTAAAATGTTCCTGTTGAACACATTTGTTTTTGCTTGGGTTTGTGAGAACAGGAAACAGGGAAATCCCTGTGAAACACACTTCCTGGAAACAAACTGACTTCCTGTTAGCACTTCCTGCATAAGGGCGGTCCAGAGATTGATCTGATCATCAGCTGTACGCATGAACGTACACACGAATTAGGACTCGTTCAAACGAAGCAGTCACTACAACAAGCTAGTGGCTAGTCATTTGTTGCTCCCTTGAAAACCTGTGAATCTTCACGGCAGGTGTGAATGGAGCAGTTCACAGTCAGAGTCAGTGCTCTGGTTAAAAACCACATTTTTAACTTCAGGTCATCCGCAGGGCAGAATTTCAGTCTATCTGCCATGTTAAGACACAAAAATATCATCATCATCATCATCATCATCATCATCATCTGTAGGTGGAGGAGGACTGTGTATGCAAAAAAAAGTACAAACTAAGCCAGCGGGGAAATGGAACAGTTCTTAGTCAAAACATGTTTCTGTTGGTTGAAACCTGTAGAGGTGCAGAGGGTAATAACCTCTGAAAGCCAACATTAGCACAGAGACGAGCTGCACATTCTGAATACTTATTACAGCCTGCTGACAGTCACATGTAGCTCGGGAATTGCCTGTGGAGATGCTTTTCATCACTTCTCGTGACAGGTACTGCATATGCAGAATAAAAAAAATGGTTCTGTTCTGGCAAATACATTTAAGTGAGGTAGATTTGAATGTTAAATAGGAATTATTTTCCTGCAGACATCATCACTGGGATATGATATGTTTATATGCAACATCTTAACATCCCATTTCAATATCAAATGACTTACTGGTGAGATTTTAGACAAGGCTGGGCTAGTCTACTGGAGAAAAATTCAAAATAATCTTCTATAAGCTTGATCTAAAAAAGCAACTTTATCAATGCTTCATCTTTGTCTGAACTACCACCAAGAGGAACAAGACAGGAGCTTACATTGCCATCGTAGTACACTGCACTTCAGTCTCACATAATGGGTTTCTAGCGGTCACTCCTCACTCTAGTACTCTTCGTCACTAAATGTGGCCAAGCACTGTCTACAAGATGCTTTTCTGCTCACTACGTTTGGAAGAGTCGTTATTTGAGTTACTGTAACCTTTAACAAGGTGTTTTTGCCTGCATAACTGCCGCCTGCTGGATGTTTTTTGTTTATCGCACGATTCTGTGCAAACTCCACAGCAAAATCTCAGGAGATTAGCAGTTTCTGAAATACTCAAACTAGCCGTCTGGCAGAAACAGTGACTGAGATCACATCCCATTTTCCCCCTCATTCTGATGTTTGATGTGAACATTAACTGAAGCTCTTGACCTGTAACTGCATGATTATATACACAGTGCTGTGGCCACATGATTTGTTGATTGGATACAATGCATGAATGTGAAAGTATCCAGGAGGTCACGGTGGCTTAGTTGTTAGCACGTTAGCCTCGCACCTCTGGGGGTGTGATTTCAAATTCCTCCCCCAGTCCAAACACGTGTTGTAGGCTGATTAGCATTTCCAAACTGTCGGTGGTGTGTGAATGTGTGTGCGACTGTGCCCTGTGATGGGTTGACGCCTTGTCCAGGGATGTCCCCTGCCTTGTGCCCAGAGTTCCCTGGAATAGGAGCACAACCTTTCCAGATACATAAAGGCCATAATAAGATGAATGATGGGTAATACTCCAGTAATAATTACATTGCCCCAGCTCCTCATGTTAGCGTATGTTGATAATCTGGCAATGTGCAAATGTACGCATGTATGTGGATTTGAAGATTCAAGCCTTTTCCTTACAGTTACCTTGATAGCTTTCAAAGTGCTGCCTTATAAGGCAACTTACATATTAGACAGCATTATCAGCAAGACATCAAGGCCTTCTGTTTTGAACAAACCCTAGAAACAACAACGCTTATGCACCACTAACTGTTTCAAACAAAACTGGTGCAGTTTTGCTCTGAAATGCTTATATTCTGAGGTATGGCAAGCCAATCAGAGTGTAACCAATAATTCTGAAGCCCGTCGCCAGCTAAGTGTACAAAAGATATATAAGATGTATAAGACACTCCATGGCCACAGGACACTGAGACTACCTCGACCATAACTGCCAAATGGTTTATTTGTCACATCGTGCAACCCGACCCCATATTTACCCCATTTAAAATTTTCATCATTTTGTTTCTGAACACAATAAAAAAAACGATGGCTAAGGGTCCATTTGCAAGTACTCCACAATTCCATATGGCAGCCATCTTGGCATCTTTGGTTGTATTCCACATGAAATCTACATTGTTTCACTTAGCCAATTATCGTGTGATTGGGGGCCGTGCAATCGTTTCCAGGTGTGGAGGCATCAACAATCTACCCACGCTGCCTCTGTTTTCAAACACAAACAGCATGTCCTGGGGATATGAGAAGATGGATGAAAAAGACGTAGAGTGACGGAAAGTAGATGCAAATCTTCATATCCTTACTAAACTCTGATAACAAAGCCAATCTAGCCATCATAAGTTGTAATACGATACTCGAACTGGAAGCCTGGGAGAAACAGAGTGATGTCCCAGTGTCTGGTGGGTGATGTATGGTTATGATCGGTTTGAAAAAAAGAACATGGTTACATTTTGCGTAAAAGGCGCAAATCAGTGCACTGGTGCATTGTTTTGAAGTTAGTCATCAACCCCAGAGAAGATGATGATGGTACCCAAATGGTACATCTTTTGTACCTTTAGTATGTGAATATAGTTTACCTCTATAATCATTTAAGGTACATAATTACACCTTAAGGAGTAAATTAAAGCTTTAAAAATGTACACTGCATGCAAGTAAAATATACCCTTGAAGTTACCATCGAAGTGACAAGGAGAGGTACAGTTTGCCTTTTCAAGTTTGACATCACAAGCAACATGGCCGACATGGATAAATAACTGAACAACAAAACATCTCGTGCTTGCTTCTGGTTTCTACAAATGTGTTTTGTCTGACTGGCTTCATAGTCCTTCACTATGCCTTGCAGTGCATTTAGGTCCACTGGAAAAAATTATACTCCCCAAATTTAACATGGGACTCGCTCACAGTGCACTAATGGCACTAAGGTTCATACGAGGTGAATCTTCCATGGAAAACAAAATCGGCATTTCATTATGATAACAAACCTCTTTTCAAGCATTACTCTCAGAATCTGCACGTATTCCAAGTCAGATCTGATTTTTGATGGTATGAGTTTTTGAAGGGGAATCTATCCAGAGATAATCAAGTCAAAAAATATAACTTTTTAATGCATTCATAAGATGCAAATAAGCCTTCATAGAACCACGCTTGTCGAGTTTATTTCAGTTCAAAGGTATTCGGTTTAACTCTCCACTACAGAGCAAGTAATTCAAATTCTGTCAGGGATGACTCTTCTTTTTCATCTGCCTTAGACTCCAGCAAGTGCGCACATGAAATGCTGGCAAAGAAAATCATGATTTGTTATGGTGTTTCAAATGTTCAGAGGTTTCGACTGGCCTTATCTCCATCGCAGGCCTTTGTTAAAGATAGAACTAATTCCATACCAGTTGCAGCAACATGGCTGTTAGTTCACAACACGGATGACAAAGTGATCTCGCTTTTGATGGAAAGCCAGACAGGAGGATTGGATTGTTGATGTTCATGAAGGATCAGATGGAACAACAGGTTCTGGGACTGCCTGTTACAGCTCTCACGTGAGAGAGACTCCTGCCAAGAACTGTTCTGATCAGGAGAAAGGAAACCAAAGCTTACAAAGCCCCAGACCAAACTAATCTTACCGCTGATCTGCCATCTGTAGAGACAAAAAAGAGGTCTTGGGCTGATGCCAAGATTTTGATTATTGAACATGTGACTAAACGATTTAAAAGTCGGTCTCAGATATTCTGAGAATTCACAGAATGTTTTCTTCATATGTTTAGACTATCCACATATTTTCTCAGATCTGAAAAGCTTTAAGACGTTTAAAATACAGAATAAACCAGCTGTATTACTGTATAAACCAGTTTGGACCACTCTTACCAAAATATTTAGCAGATCGTTTCATTTATCCCTTCTTGCAAATCCAAACAAATCTTCAAGTAAGCATCAGTGAAAGAACTTTCTCTTTGCCCGAGATCTAGCCGATATGATCGAGGTCAAGTGGCCAACGTAAACCAGAATCAAGACGATGGTGTGTTGGTTTGAATCACGCTAAGACAAATAAGACTTGTGTTGTGCTTATTGACTGGGGACAGAAAAGCTGATTAACAGTTCCTGGCTGAGGACAGCTCAGAGAAGGACCCCAGATAAAAGAGCACCGGGGTAAGAGAAGGGTGAGGATTTACATGTAGCTACTCCTCAAAAGCGGGGTTGTGTAGAAGCTAAGAAACTGGATTGTGTATAGAATTTTTTTTTAAGTAAACAGGGTCACATATTCAACTCGTAAAACCTTGTTTTCTCAAGCCCTTACAAACATATTAAATGCATTCTTACCTCATAAAATGCTGGCAAAGCACTCTTCGGGAATGTTTTATTTTATTTTTGGGAAATGTCATTTTAGTTTTTAATCATGCACTCTAGTTTTTTTTTGACATGGACACTTTAACATAAACTTACCAGTCAAACAAGCGCTCATTGTTAAACCTCATTCTAAACTTCAGTATTCTCCAGTGTGAACTCGTCTTCTTGGTCTAACAATTAGCTTCCACTCAATGCCATGACAGTCTGTTTTTCTTTTCTTTGCTCTCGTCAATCTACTGTTATAGTAGTAGGAATGGTGGTTTGCAGCAGCCGTATTGATTCACCAGAAAGAGCCTCCACCTACTTTTCTGTTTTATGTCACACCTGCGCTCTTTAAAAAACAAAACGGTTTCATATTGGTTCTCTTGATAGTTGGGGTCCTTAGCTGTCTAAACAGCTTCTGCTTGGAACACTCTCTGAGTGGGACAAAGGAGAATATGTGTAGTACTTAACCTTGAGGAATACCTAATACACAGGTTTCAAAGACCTGCTTTACCTTACGATGCTACCCTATAGCTGCACAATATATCTTGTATTGGCAATATTATGGGGGGCACAGTAGCTTAGAGGTTAGCATGTTTGCCTCGCACCTCCAGGGTTGGGGGTTTGACTCCCGCCTCCACCCTGCGTGCGTGGAGTTTGTATGTTCTCCCTGTGCTTTGGGGGTTTCATCTGGGTACTCTAGTTTCCTCCCCCAGTAAAAAGATTTGCGCTGTAGGCCGATTGGCATTTCCAAATTGTCCATAGTGTGTGAATGGGTGTGTGATTGTGCCCTGCGATGGGCTCCAGGCTTCCTGCGATCCTGTGTAGGATAAGTGGTACAGAAAATGGATGGATGGATGGCAAAAATATCCCACTTAGATTTAAAAAATTGTAACAAAATATTTTAAAGAAAGGAAAAAACACATTATTTTATGATGCTAAGAATATATAGAAAAGGTATAAAACTCATTCAACTTACTTTCAGAAACTAGGCATGTGTTAAAAGTGATTACACCACAAACGGAATAAAACACGTGTGTAATTAGTGATGTGTTTTCTATGAGGAGATGTTTATTTATAATTTATAGAAGGAGTCTCCAGTGTCAGCACATTGTAATAGCAGAGTTAAAGCTGTAACTTTCAAGTTTTTCGACAAGGTCTTCTGGAAGGAGGGCTTTGCACATTCTCATTAACACAACATTAAATGAAGCTATAAATGGATAAAAATAAATAAATAAATAAATAAATAAATAAATAAATAAATAAATAAAAAAGGTATGATGTGTTGTTCTTTAATTAATAAAAATCGTTAATGACCTGCTGTTATTAGAAAATAATACACTTTGGGGTTTTAACCGTAACTCCACTTTGCATTGAGCTGCATAGTCATGTTTTATTCTTCATACATCATATGCATTTCACTATTTAACACTGGAATAAGTGCAACTTAACATTATTACACAACCATGGTCTCCAAAAAGTGATCCCCCCCCCAAACATCACCACAAGGCAGCCAGGCTATTTTAAATTGTTTGTAAAATTCCACCAGCAGCACATCTGATTTAAATTAATTCAGCAGCGATTAGCCAAACCAGTGTGCTAGTGGTGGAATTTCACAAATACACTAGCAGGATTGGATGAGAGTTTGAACTACAGGAGTGAAATCCTGACACTAAGACATCAAATGTGATGTTCTAACTATTATTGTTAAATCTGAGGGTAGGAAATAGACCAGGAAGTGACCTACCTGCATTTCCTTAATGAAACAGTTTGAGAGCCGTGATTTCATTCTGAATGTTGATGCGTTACATTTGATAACGGAAGTCGGGCAGGGAGTCTGTCAAAGGGGTTGATGGATTTTCATAGCCAGCAGTGTTCATGATACACTTCACCTCCCGATGAAGGAGGCCAACACAGCTTTTAATACAATTCATTTTCAATGGTGTAGGATTATTCGCTGCCAATTTATCATGTTCTTTATCCTTGAGCATAGACATCCAGCCACCACGCCTCAGATTGGTACCAAGCCGTGGCTTGTTTAAAGGAAAAGACTGCCAATCAACACAAGGCAGTACAATAAAACTGTACTGACATGAACAGATATAATGAGCACAGACACACATATGTATAAAACTCAACCATCTTTTTAATACGTAAGGGGTTGTTTATGAGAATAACATACAGGAAGCAGCACAACCACAATTACATGAATGACTCATGTTTCAGGCTCATCTTGCTGCAAATGTCCATGCAAATTTGATTGGATGCAAATTGGAGGAGTAAAGGCTAAATTGTCAAAAATAATAATTATACCATTTCACAGAAATTAAAAAGATCAATAGACAATATCCACATTTTTTTCATATACAGTATATACGGTCTCTTTTTGTCTAGAGCAACAACAAACTCGTCCAAAAAGCTTTAAAACACCGATTTTAATTTCATGGGCCAGAAGCTTGATGAAGTCATTCTGATGATAAGGTGTTATTTCAAGCATAAACAGAGCACAGTGCCGTAAATGCTCTATGCTAATGGGGGCACTGATAGCGTTTGAAGCCGTCCCTTTGAAATGATACATCTCCGGCTGACATTTCTCAAATGTGATTAAAAACATTGTCGAAAAATGTAAACAGGGCAATATGCTTAAGGTAGGACCGAGTTCTGCCAGAAGACTCATACTAGCTCTGTTGACGTCTACAGAAATACTTTCTACATGTTCCTACATGTTGCCGTGATGATACACTGAGACAACTGTCATTTCAGTCCTCCATAATAAATTCTTTGAAATATGGCCTTATATAAATGTGCCTGAGGACTCATTCACCTTGTAGTCCAGCTGCGCAGTCAGAATTTGCGTGGAATTAATCATTTTAGTTGGCTACTGGAATTTGATTTGGATTCACAATACAAATTTTGCATCAGCATTTGCATCTCCCAAAACGCCACGTGTAAGAAACCTACGAGAAATGTTTGTTTGCAGCTGGCAAGCTCACCTGTTTATACATTCTTTTAATGTTATTTAACATACTAGGTTTTTCCCCCCACAAACGTCATGAAATAATTTTGGGAAATTCCCAGAGCAAAATAAATCTCACAAGGAAAAGAACGCTAATCTTGTGTTGGCTGGTTAGTCTACTAATGTAACAGATAATTACACTCTTAGGATAAAAGATCCCTTCAAGGATTCTTCAAGGGTTGGTTAAGGGTTCATAGTGTCTTAAAAGCATGCTATTTGGAGCAATTTCTAACAGGGAAAACACTCCGGTCTAGGGCTCAACTTAGAACCTTTAAGGCAAGATGCTACAAGGGAAGAGAGTTGTTTTTTTTTTAGCATTTACGTTTGAATTAAAATTTCTATTTTCATTTCACTATGAATAATCTCTCCAAAACAGTTAATCAAGAAAACACCACAGAAGGGGGCGAAGCTATACCTTCTTTAAACCTACTATGTTTCAGGAAGAAGTAGAACAAAATGTTCTACCTACCTTACATGTCACACATTTAGAGTACCCCAGAGGAACAACTGAAAAACACTTTATAGCTCTAAAATTAAACTTTTTTTTTTTTTTTAGAGCATCATGTGACACAGTGGAAACTCATTTCGTTAGCTCCACTTCAGAGAAATCCAACACAACTGTCCGAGTGTACTGTAGACCTCACGTATGGATGTAACATTTATAATAGACGTCTGAAGTGGTATTATATAATGTAAAACTAACTTGGACTTTGGAGGTTGTGTTTAATTTCAGGATCGACTCGATAACCCCAGCGGAAGACAGAGAGGCTTCCCCTGCATGTTACGATTCCGCATTTGGCAGCAGCTGAATATCCCCCACTGCTACGCTCAGGTTCTGCTCGTTCACCAGTGTTCAGAGTGTGGGGTGCCAGGCCCTGGGCATGTTTATGTTGGCAGCTATAGGCAGCAGACTGTGTGTCTATGGAGGAAGCGAAGCATGCCAGAGGACGTCAGAACAATTTGTAGAGGGAGTGAAGTACAGCCGGGTTTGAAACATGACAACATTAAATGCTGATCTGATATCGGGGGTCAAGCAGGAATAATAGTAATAATGGGGGGAGGGGAAGGGGGGGGTCGCTCCACCAGCGGTCAGCAAAACCAAAACCCAGTACAGTCGCTCTCAAACCTCTCTTCAAGACCCACCAGACTGTCCACACATTTGTGCTATCCCAACTGACAACACATGGCTAGAGAAATTATAGACAGTCTAGGGGTCTTGAGGTCTGTTTTGAGAACCAGTTGACTAGAGAATTGTTTTTTTTTTTGTTAAAAACCATGTTTTCACACTCATACTGAGCTCCACAAGAAAAACTTCAAATGTGAAAACGCCCTTAAAGTTGACTTCTTTACCTGATGTATAAATATGATTTAGAAAATATTCACAGCCTCGACTGGGTCTTATTCCCATCTGCAAAAAATAAATAAATAAATAATTCATGGGATTGCATAATCCTTAAGAATCGCAATAACCCAAAGTTATTATCATTAGACAGTAATGCCATATTCAGTTCCACAAAATCAATATATACAAGACCTTGTACATGACAAGAAAAGAGACAACATTGATAAAACTGCTACAGCATTAAACACTGAAGCCAAGAAAGAGGTTTAAATCGTGCTTTCTCTCTAGACAGCTCTCTTATCTTGTAAATCTAGCAATGTATCTTTCTTGAGCTTTCCTAGAATAAACATTTCCATGCATCAGCGTTAATCCTTGTGGTTATTTTGATGTATTGGAAGCCAGACCTCTCATTTCCTTCTCGTTTATCTTAGAAAAACCTCTTATTGCACAGGCATTCTTTACACTTTTAGTAAATCGCTGTCCTTACATAAAGCGATGACCTAATTTGATTTCTAACTACAGAACCACAAGCAGCGTTTAAATTTACCTTTTCTCTTTCAGATACTAAGTCATAACCTGGCACCAGCAGCACAGCAATTCAATCAAAACTTCAGGCGCAGGTCCAAGTCGCTCCACTCTCTATCTAATTTGGAGAAAGCGGCCAACATAGCACTCCCATTATCTTCTGAGCTACAAAAAGGGTTGAAAACTAATGAGTACCCAGATGACAATGCAGTCTTGATCTAAGTCAAAGGTGGGATTGTTTTTTAAAAATAGCCTTTCTGTACTCTATACCACACAAAATTTATTGGTGTGGCAACTCTGACAGTCTCAAACAGGGAGAATGAATATTTAAGGGAACTGCCAAGACATGTCTGGTGTCCGTAACTGTTTCTTTACTTATGCCATAAAGCTACAAGTCTAATGTAAAGTCCCCTCTGAAACTATTGTTAGGGCAAGGCCAATTCATTTGTTTTCCTTGGCTGACCCATTCGGTGTCTGTTGCTCAGTACACCAGTGGTTTCTTTCTTTTTCAGGACATTCCAAATTGTTGTACGGGCTATTCCCAGTGTTTGTGCAATGCCTCTGATTGACTTTCTCCCTTCTCTAAACTTCAAAATGGCTTGCTTTTCTCCCATAGACAGCTCTCTGATCTTCATGTTGGCTTATCCTTTTTAACAACAAATGCAGTCTTCACAGGTGAAACTGAAGGCTAAAACCAAGAGTAGCTGTTCAGAACTATTTATTGTTTAAACAATCAATCTAGCAAGACACACCTGGGTAACGAGAAACACCTCTCAGTCAGCTGCTCCAATATTTTTGCTCACCTACAAATTGTGTGGTCTGATACAAAATGTGCTATGTTCTATTTCGTTTAACACATCTGCATATAAATACCAGGAAATAAAAGTGGAAATTCTCTTCTCATATTCATCTTTTGATCTCAAACCCAAATAAATGTCTTCAGTCTACAGCAAAAACAAATGAATTGGCCTGGCCATTCGAATAGTTTCGGAGGGGACTGTAAAAATTAGGATTGTGCCTCAAGCATCACATACTTGCCTTTGAATCAAATAGAAATGCTATTCATACCAAAAATAGCAGAAGGAGCAACAATTTTTAAAATTCATTCATCTTCACCATTAGTAAACACTATATCCAGTGGTTCAGTGGACCCAGAGTCTATCTATCCCAGGAACACTGAGACAAGCCAGGATGGGACACGAGTCCATCACAATTCAACACTTGTGTTTAAATGCTTTATTTGTGTTTTTAAAAAATACTACCATGTCGTTTGTAGAGCATAATTTTTCCCTGCCAATCACCATGCCAAGACGAATCAATCAAGTCATCCATACATTCAGTTAAATAAATCCCTGACTATTTTCAAATGGACCAAAGATCAGTTCTTGGTCTCAAAAACAACTTTTCACTGAACCAAACAATACACACTGGCATGTTTTTGGGTGAAAGAAGGTGGGAGAGATCCTGAAAAAAGCCTACATGGACACTGGGTAGAACCTGTGATACTGAGCACAAACAGGAACCTGAGACCGAACCCCAAATGTGGAGCTCTGAGGCACCAACACCACACGGATGTACCCCAGTGATTCATTAATTCTTCATCAGTAACCACTTTATCCTGATCAGGGTCATGGTGGATCCGGAGCTTATCCCAGGACCACAAGGCGTGAGGTGGAAATACATCTAGGGCAACTTTTGGAATGTTTTTGGGAGGTGGAAAGAAACCTGAGAACCCAGCGGAAACCTACACAGACACATTGAGAACATGTGAAACATGGCACAGACAGTTACCCCATCTCAGAACTGAATTGTATTACCATCTAAATCACTTCTACGATCCGATTCGGCCTTCAAACTTCAGACTGAAGCTTGTTTTCGCCACCAATACTACGCTGAGAAAAAAAGGCTAATACTGTTGATGTCTATAGATATCTGTGTGTCAGACAGTTTCCGAAACCACAGCAGAGATGTTTCAGTGGGAAACAACAAGCAGATAGAGCTTCATGTTACTCTTACATCCATAACAACGACTGACAAAGTCACCACTGTCTTTTACTACCAAAAGTCTGGGTACTAAATAATGTGTGATTCACACCACTCATTATTTCCTGAAATAGCTCAAGGAAGAGGATGTACTACTCAATACTTCGCATAACACAGTGTAACAGGAAACTCATTTTTTCCCCTCAGTGACCCCTATTTTAGGATATTGTAAAATGGGAATGTTATAAATTACAACGATACAAAGATTCTGTCCTTAGTCGTGTTTACAGTCCCTCCTGTTACAGACACGTCCTCTTCTTCTCTGCTCAGAAACCCCCCAAAATTCAGCGTGTAACGGTCAGCATGGATCTGCTGCAAATAACGAACGACAGCTAAAGAAACAAGTAAACCTCGAAGCTGACTTTCCAAGAGAGTGAAACCACAAAGGGGGACCAAGTTGGATGCCAACTTAACTCCTGAACAAGTGAGTTAATGTAATAAAATGGTAAACTGTTTGAATCAATGACCACAGAAACAAATCAGTAAAACCTAATGTTTTACACTGTGCCACACTGTCCGAGATGATCAGAATAAAATCCTGGGAATTCTATAACAGACTGCAAGACAATCGTGTTCTTCATGATCATATGATGAAGATCCTCTAACGACAGACCTGGGTTTAAAGACGTTTACTACATTCAGCTCACGTCATCGTTCAGCATGATCCGGGTTTAAAAACGCAAACAAGCCCTTGGTATAGCAGTAGTGATGTTATACCTATAGAGAAAACACGTTTTAATGGGTGAAGAAGAAGAGTTCGGAGCTACAGGACAACAAGAAATGCCTATTCGTCAATGTAAACTTGAGGAAATAAGGAAAACCTTTCTGTGGATTAGCATTTGCTGGATGAGGAGCCAGACATGCAGGTTGGTGTAATTATCTACATTTTATACAGCCCATGTTCTGTGAATGTATTGTCCTGTGTGTCTATTGTTTTGTTTTGTGGATTTATTGTTCTGCACTCGTCTTTACGTAGTCTTGCGTACCGTTCTGTGTTCCACCATGGTCCTGGAGAAAGGAAATTTCGTCCAATGTATACAAGCTAATACAGAGAAATGACAAAAACCCACTTGACTTGACTTGATTTTAGTTCGTGTGAGTGTTTTAAATGATCGCTTGCTCAAATAAACATTTCAGATCATGTTTCTAGTTTGGGGCCATCCTATGGTGGTGTTTAGACGAGCACCCGTAGCAGAGCTCATGCTGAGATTTTAATAAAAATACTTCTGACACCGTTTCACGTTATGCATTATAAGACGGCCAATCTGAACTCCAAAGAATTCGTTTACGTTGTGCGATTTTTTATCCATGACAGCACAAATCAGCAGAGACCCATATAGTGCATTAAAAAAGCATTTCACATGTTTATAGCTAACTGTCTTATAACTTGCATGCAAGTTAGTTAGCCAGTCTGGAAAACATCCACATGTTTTGGGGGGAAAACTGGGGAAGTTGTTTTGGGTCTGGACCATTTGAAGGCCCAAGACACCATTGGAGTCCTAATCAAGGTATGTTCAAAAATATAGGTTTTGTATCAGAACAGTGCATTGGAAGTTTCCAGCCAATTTTAGGCACCTGGATCAATGATAAGTTGCAAACTTGCTTTCTTAAGCTGTTCTGAAGCATTTTGCTTTAACAAATCAGTAAGTTATTTGGCATGTAAGTGTTTTTCCTTTTAGTGAACTTTGTTGTAGCTAACTGAGTAGATTAAGATGATGGAAAGTTAGCTAGCTGGCCTGATATGGATGAAATCCTCCAGCTACCAGGAATTTGGGGGATACGGGGCATGGATGGAAGGTGGAGTCAAGGACTTTGTAGTTCACCTTGTTGCCACTAGAGCTGGACTATCCAGATCCAGAAAACTGGCACTTTTCGTGGTGCCATCCCATTCACACACATTCACACCTAGGGGCAATTTAGCATAGCTAATCCACCTACAGCATGTTTTGGGGAGGTTGGAGGAAACAGGACAACCCTGAGGAAACCCCTACAGACACAAAGAGAACATGCAAAACTCCACAGACAGTAACCTGAGCTCAGGATCTTGATTTGTAGCAATGTTCAGAGATTTGTAGCTAAATTCTATGTAAAACAGAGATTTTAGACTCAAATTGAAAAGTACTATAAAAACGATTGTTGTTCAGCTTCGCCTCAATTTCTACAAGCACACAGAACTCACCCCTGTGAAGATCCACCTCTCCGTCGATGAGAAGAGAGAGAAGGAGCTCCTTCTTTGCAGCGTCGGCCTGCAAAAGGTACAGACAAAACAGGACGTCGTGTCAAAACATGCTTTTGGTCACATTTGCTTCAACGTTTAGGATCACAAACCGAGCAAAGTCGACGACTGAAATCCTCAATTGTTCTGTTTTAAGAAGCACTTTAACCTCAGGAAGCCACTAACACGATTGCCATTAGCATGTGCCTTTGATGCTAATGGACGTAGAGGAGGTTCTACTGTCTGTGAGGTTGAAGGGTATGTGGGCTACATCAAAAGCCCACGAGAATGATCCATGTGTTTACACGTACAAAGGCTTCAAGTCTGCAGAAATGAAAGAGGGGTTCGGGAAAAGCTTGGTGCAGACTTTGATGTTATAGGGGATGATCTTGGCTCATTTGGAAGGCATCTGACCGAAACGTCAGCGTGGGTTGGCCTCAATAACATTTCCCGAAATAAAAGATATTAATATAGACAAAGTAAGTTCCATCATTCTTCAGTCATAGGACCAAAGATGAGTTTATCTTTTGCTATGATTAAAGAGGAGGAGGTGTGCAGATACAGTTATGACTGTGATTTTCCGAGTTATCAGTGCAGAAATACTTTCTGAACTTTCCCTCGGTGTGTATAGAGAAGAGTGGAGTGTATACCTAATATATACAAGGCAACTGGTTTGATTGATGTTTTTGTTAAAATAAATTACAACCATCTAAGACGGGCTGCTGAATGCTTAATTCTGATTGGTCAGAAGGTGATGACGAAAATAATAGGTTTTTATTAATGTGCTCATTTTAATACGTTATTGTTTCTATAGTAACAGCTCATTCACAAGGAACTTGTATGGCTTTTAATAAACTGACTTAAGAAGACTTAAAAAAAAAAAAAAAAAAAAAAAAGACATGATATGGTGAAGCGTTCTGTAAGGAGATGTTTATTTAACATTGATGGAAGGAGTCTCCAGTGTCAGCACTTTGGAACAGTCAGAAGTAAAATCTTCAGAACAGAGGAGTTTGTGCTTTCCAGTTGTTGTTGTTTTTAACAGGACATGCTATTAAAGTAAAGCTGGTCAGGGAACCATGTTTTATAGCTGCTATAACATAAGTGATAACAGGAACTAACAATAAAATCGAGCAAATCTAACTATAAATGGATAAAAAGTACAATGTGTGTTCTTTAATTAATAAAAATTGTAACTGTTGGCACAGTGCTTGAATAAAATAGGAATAAAACACTTCAAAACATTATATTACTGGAACATAATTAACTTCGGGGTGAACACTTCACGTCGCCCACATAGTGGATTGTTTTCCAATAACAGCTTGTCCCAAAGTGCTTTATTCCTTACATAATACGCACTAATTCCTCACATGGTGGGGATTATAGACTGTTTCTTATCCTTGTAAGGGAAAAGGACATACATCTCAGCCTACAAACATGCATACAGTAAAACAGTATCAATAAAAATGTTCTGACAGGCCCCAAAATATAGACTTTTAATGATCATGACTCTTTATTGGTCACATATACATTACAGCACAGTAAAATTATTTTCTTTGCATACCTCAGCATGCCAGGAAGTTGGGATCAGAGTGCAGCGTCAGCCATGATACAGTGCTCCTGGAGCAAAGAGGGTTAAGGGCCTTGCCTAACAATGGCAGCTTGCCAGTGACTTTCCGATCAGTAACCCAGAGCCTGGGGCTTGAACCCCTGACCTTCTGATCAGTAACCCAGAGCCTGGGGCGTGAACCCCTGAACTTCTGATCAGTAACCCAGAGCCTGGCAGTGCTGGGGCTTGAACCCCTGACCTTCTGATCAGTCACCCAGAGCTTGGGGCTTGAACCCCTGACCTTC
The DNA here is from genome assembly GCA_024331685.1 of Stegophilus panzeri. Classification (NCBI taxonomy): domain Eukaryota; kingdom Metazoa; phylum Chordata; class Actinopteri; order Siluriformes; family Trichomycteridae; genus Stegophilus; species Stegophilus panzeri. The sequence continues at coordinate 13,743,482 of JANDJT010000114.1, read as the reverse complement.
TGATCAGTAACCCAATAACCAGTAACCCAGTCTTACCCAGTAACTGCCCCCCAATAATTCTGCTGCGGTGAAAAAAGGCTTGATTTTGCTGAGGCGTTTCTCAAAATTTGCGATGCAATTTCCGCAGTCTTCTGTGCTCTTTTTTTTTTTTTTTTTTTTTTAAAATGCAGAAAACTACTTGAATTAGCGATATTGCAATTCCACGAAATAGTTTTGAATGGTCTTTCACAGTGATGTTTGTTGGTACAGTAAATGAGATCTTTTAGGTGTTCTCATGTTCGTTGTACGTTAATCGATGAGGGCTTCGGCTGAACGAGTGTTGTGATGTCACGTGACGTGTCTTGGCCCAAATCTGCGGAAAATCTGGAGTAATTCTGAAAAATGGATTTTTCAATTTTGCGTTCATTTCTGCGATCGCAAAATGGCGAAATCCTGGAAGGACTGCCTTATTTACTTTTACCTTACTGAGTTCTTGACATAATTAGCCAACAACAGTAACTAGTGGTAAAAACTGTCACACAGTACTTTGATTTAAGAGAGATTTTCAGAAATCTGCTGTCACACAAAACGTTATGATGTCAACTAAATGAAGTGCTGTTTAGCCATGTTTTGAAATATACAAAGTGAAACCATGAAATTACAAAAAGTGTTAAACACGGTTTATCTCTGCTATACACTGGATTTACAGTGCACTCTGGGTAATAATATAGAGAACTACCCAGAAAATACTTTTTACACAGGGCTAAATTCCATCTCTTAATGCCCAACACCCAAAGTTGACTTTCCCTCAGTATACGTTGGGTTAATCTAAAGTGATGGAATTTTGTTTAATGAAATATATTTGGTCCAAAAAAATTTTTTGCATTCATTTCCAATATCCAATGAATTAATTACGTTTCTTAGTAATGGAGTCAGACTTTTGCACTCGTATGTCCGTCAATCGACACACGCCAGACAGCGCATTTACTACTGTGAATAAAATCGTCTAACTATTCCAGACCTTGACTAACATTTGAGGTGATGACGGAGTGCGTCACTCACGGCCAACTCCGCTCCCCACGGCTTTGCAAATACACAACGCCTTTGAGGAATGCCTGAGCGAGATGGAATCTTCTAGGAAGGACATGGAAAAATATATTACCATCCTTACATCACATTCAAGCATCTGACTAGTAAGTAGAGCAAGAAAAAAAAAAAAGTTATTAAATTCAACTTATATACAACTGCAGGTAGGCTCCTTCGTTGTGCTCTTCACAGCACTTGTGTTAACGGTGTATTTAATTGCTTTTAAATCGCAGTTTCGAAGACCAATAGTGCCAAAACGTTAATGACGTAAAAGAGAAAAGCCCTCAACACTACATCAGCAACTCTTCATTGACACGTTAAGGCATCATTTTAATTAAACAACTCTTTCTGACTCTCCTATTTTATCGTTTTTACCATTCTGAAGTGGTTTCATACTCTGACACTCCAATATCATTCACACACGCGCACACACACACACACACACACACACAGAGAGTGCAGTAAGCTTAGACACGTCAGCCTTCTAAAACAGAATCATTTCGGCTTGCTAATCCCAGCTGGAGCTTTTGTTTAAAGTTCACATCTCGCCTGAGGAGAATCAGTCGGCCTGTTTATCAGCGTTTGAGGAAGCACCCCCTGCCGAGCCACGGCGCATTATCCACCTTCCTGACGGAGTTCTTATGCAGATCTTAAGCTGTTTATCCCGACCCTTTGTGTGACAAACCAACTAACTTCAACAGACTCTTTTCTCCTGTTACATCAAGCAGAAAAGACGCTACGGATGAAACATTCTATGATATTCCTGATTTCATTACTAATCAACTATCAACTATAACTATTTTTTTTTTACTATTAAATAATATTAATAATAATACTTTTGATTCCTAGTGCACCTCATAGATCTCAAGGTCACTTTATAGAGAAAACATACATAAAACTCACATTTATAATGAAAGACCAAGAGAACTAACAGGAGGTTTACAGGATGAACGTTGAGGGGGAAGAAAAAAAAATCTAACTACAGCAGTAGGGTGAGGGGTGAAATGGAAATACCATCTCACAGGCGAGGGGTGAGGGGGCAAGATGGAAAATACCAAAAACTAAACCGACGAAGTTATCACGCAACGATACGCCAAATAAAAACAACAGATATGGCAATCTGTAAAGATTCATATAAAGTTGAACTCCCTCATACCCCTCGTGCACCACTAACACTCCACCCGGTGCCCTCGTCTCGACTGAATTCCCCACTTTAAATAAATGCAGTGTTGTGGAGCTCTTGCTTCCTGTCAAGGTTAATGGAGAATGTTCTCAGTCCATTAATATGGAATCAAATCTATCAGGGATGCACTGAAAATTATTATTCCACCAAAAATGGTTAAACATGGTGCTTTCGGTTTTAGGACAAAAGAGAGGAAAAAACAAAACAAAAAAAAACAAAAAAAAAACAGGAAAACGATAACGTTTCAAGTTCTAAAAAAAAAAAAAAAGGGAAGTAGGCCTCATGGGGAAAAAGTTTGAATACATCTGAACGTAGGTGAAAATATAATGAGTCTTTATTAATCACATATACATTACAGCACAGTGAAATTTTTTTTTTTTGCATACCCCAGCATGTCAGGAAGTTGGGGTCAGAGCGCAGGGTCAGCCATGATACAGCGCCCCTGGAGCAGAGAAGGTTGAGGGCCTTGCTCAGGGGCCCAACAGTGGCAGCGCTGGGGCTTGAACCCCCCACCTTCCGATCAGTAACCCAGAGCATTAACCGCTAAGCCACCACTGCCCCTTAAAATACTGAGGAACGTTTTCAGCTCAGCTTTAAACGATGGAAGAATTGAGTGATAAAGTATCGACGTTTGATGAGAAGACCTGAAGGAGACGTTTTCACTTGGTAGACACATTCACAAGACATTTTTCAAGTGTTCCACCAATTATGGATAAAACAAGTGGTTCCAAATGTGGGTCTGGGGAAACACAGTCACTGAAACCAGGATTTTTAAATGTAGTTATTACAACCCACCAATATATTTATCATTCACTTGTTACAGCTATTAGCGTATTTCATCGGCCCTTTGAATTGAATGTTCACATACAATAAATCGGTACTGAGGGGGTGGTGATGAGATTTCTTTTACAGTTAAAGGCGTCCCTGGCTACAAAACAAAAGGTTTGAGAACCTCTGTTTAGACACATTTTTCAGGCTTTTCAATTCAATTCAATTTTATTTTTAAAGCGCTTTTTACAACAGACATTTCTCAAAGTCTTGGTGTCAGGCACAGTCTTTAACAAGAAGGTTAGGTTAAAAACGTAAAGTTGCTGCAATAAAAGTTAGCCTAACAAAACACTTAAACTAAAACTAACATTAAGGAACGTTAAAGTTAACATTCCTACTGGTAACACTGTTGCAGCAAAGTTGTTCATAAACATTCTCAGAACCAAAGATTTCTACAACAACTATGTGAAAAAGTTGCTAGCTGAGCTAACGTTCTACAGATTAGCATTTCGTTTCTGTGAAATCCTGAATTATTGCCCTGTGCTTACTCAAACAGTGATCAATAATTAAACCTAAGGTGTTATTCACTGCGTTTACAGGCCGTCACATTTGCCAATCCTTTATCTCTGAGACACCACGTCTTCCCCCAGTGTCTGATCATGAAGCGGTCTCTTCCCGCTTTATCTGCACAATCTTTATCTTTATCTGCACAATTATTCTCGCAGCCTTCAAAGGTCACGATCTGGAGCACTGGCTTGATAACTATACACTGACCAGAGACCAGAGAGGATGGTGATTCTTGATAAAATGCATCCTTTAGATAGCCAGTCTGGGGGCGCACACACGCGCACGCACGCGCACGCACACACACGCACACACACGCACACACACGCACACACTCCCTCTCTCCATTCTCGTTCCCTGTAGCTCCTTTCTCAGTTGGTGTAAAGTTATCAATACTCCGATGTAGATGAATCGATAAATGATTGCCATAAATACAGCACTGTTCATGTTCCCTCTCTGTTGTTCAGCTACAGAACGAAGGACAACAATTTCAACAAACTTCCTGAACTGAGAGAAGAACAGAACTCCAAATTGACTTATAGTAGAAGTCTAAGGCCAGTTCAGAAGATTGGTCAGAAGGTGCGGATTAATTTTTCATAACAGCAGCTCTGACAGTAGCTGCAAGGTTTATAACAGCTTTATATTTACACTTTTTATAACATCATCGTTACTATCTGAAGAAGTAGCAGTCACAGGTGGTTTAGAGACAGATGCAAGTGCAGAATCTTTAATTAATTGTGAAACACATGAGAACAATGGGCTAAGGCTATGTAACAGCTCCCTAGCTCATGAATCAGTATATTGTGTACATGAGTTCGGGCACTGGTAAGGATAATCATTAAACACTTAAAAGTCGTTCGACACAAATAAACCATATAGGCATAGAACGTCAAATAAAGTAAAAAAATCACTAACGTAAGGAATCATTTGAGAGCTATGATAACGATAACAAGCAACTTCCATTTGAAGATGAACTTGGCTGAGAGTTCGTCCCCAGTTTTTTTCGGTTTCAGAAGATATGATGTCATTTCCAGTAAGGGAACATAGTGAGCACTGATGTTCCCTGGTTTTTGCAGTGCATTGTGGGATTTTTTAGGGAGCGAACGTTCCAGTGCACTGGAAGGATAATGTGATTGAGCCAGCCCTTAAAATGGCCGACTCCCTCATTAGTGCACTGACTACTGAACAATGAAGCTGGTTGAAACACACCGCAGGACTTAAACACTAATGCTCATTGTGCATAAACATGGCTCAGGTGTTCATGTGATCATGTGACCTGGTGCGTGACGGGTCCATGTGGTGTCCAGGCTAATGGGTGCTGTAGTCCCGCTATCGGCTCTAACCTGACAGTAGTCCTTTTATATTTGTAATTCTGAATAATTTATTGTTAGAATTCAACAGGTGTCCTGTAATGGACTGGCATCCTGTCCAGGGTGAATTCTCTCTCTTTAAAGCTACTTTGTGACAATGTCCATTGTTAAAAGTGCTATACAAATAAAAGCGAATTGAACTAAAACTGAATTGAACTGAAAATGAATTCTCCTACCTTCTTTCCAGTCTTCTAGGGATATGCCGAAATGTCTATTCATAGTCATTACACATACACTACAGATGTGATGGATAGATTTTTAGTTTAGGCTAAAAAAAAAAAAATAAAAAAAATAAAAAAAAAAGGCTGGCGTAATCCTTTAAAGTGAGAAATGGAAAATAACTAAGTGTTTTCTGATAACATTAAGACAACCTGGAAATATGTGAATATGAATCATCACAAGCTGAGGCCTGATGATCTGGACTGAAATACCAACATAAAGCTGTGGTTCTTACAACATTGAACACCTCAAGGGGAGGGGAAGAAAAAAAAAAAAAAAAAAAAGTGTAAAGTGGCTTTACCATGGTTTCCTCCAAGCAGAACTATAGAGTTGATATTCAGAGCAGCGACTCAAGAAAACAACTGTCCTGTCCTGGACCCCACTGAGACTCCTGAGCTCAGGAAATGACCATAAATGGACTGATCCACCTCCAGCCTGTGCTGTAAACACCAGAGTCTAATATGCACTTGTAGGCCACACTGAGTGCAGTCATACCCACTTACCTTCATGCGCCTGGGCTTTTATTCTATCGTGAGTTGTGATTTGGCCGAGGTGCTGTGTAATCAGGTCTCGAGTGTAGGTGGTTAACGCACGGTTTCACCCACTCGAGCCGAAGTTTGTTTGCTCCGTGCACTAAGGAGACGTGAAAACGTGTTTCGAAAGGAATTCATAACACTACAAGTCCTAAAAAAAAAAAAAAAAAATCGCTGGCAGAGATGACGAAAGCAAAATAATGATGACAAAGTTTTTTTTTCTTTTTTTCTGTTTTTGTTTGAAAAGGGAGAGTAGCCCAAATCCTTGTTTAGGTAATGAAATTAACAAAGGCTTGTTTTTGTCTGCCAGTGTGGTCTCCATCCTGGAATAAACATTTCCCCTCACTTTTACATCAAGAGTCCCCCTAGTGGTTATTTAACTGCAGTCTGAAGCAATCACAGTGAAATATATAATTGTACAATTTTGGAAACACCTTACTTTGGTACATTCTGTTGTGTCCTTTAAAAAAAAACAAGAAAAAAGAAAACTAATAAATCTTGTGCTTTCATTCCAGGCTATGTGAGAAAACATTCCTGGATGGCGTACCTTTCAGGAAGCGTCATGTGCTACACAGGAAGAAAAGAGGGTGACCAGACGTCCTGTGTTTTAAGGGAAAGTCCTATCTTTCAGTTTTGCTACATCATTCATACATCAATTCATTTGAGATGTTGACTTCTTTACTGGAACACAGCTCATATACTCATTACATGATATTTACTTTATACATGTTTGGTCACGAAAACAGATTGAAATAAATATTCACACCCAAATACAGTCTTTTAGATGTTACCTCCGTCATTAGGTTGCATCAGGAAGCTGTCAGAGAAGACACACGTAACTCTGCACGCATAATTATTAGTTAATTATTTTTACAGTCTGACTTTATGTGACTTTAATGCCTTTAAGCGCTGTTAAAGGAGAACGATCCGTGACCAGGATGTTATGATGAAGCAGAATCCATATAACCAGACTGAAGGTGCTATTTTGTTCAAATGAACGGGGAAAAAAGGAACAGTGTCATATTGGCTCCTCGAGGGAAATTTCAGTCAATAACGGCATATTCAGCACAGTGCTCAATTCCTCTTATATCACAGTAATTTTCAAATGAGTTCTAATGATTTTTATTTATCAAAGAATGAAGCATTTTTACTTTCCAGCTTGTAGTTACACTGAATTACATTTAACATCCTAGTTCCTGTTATCACTTATGTTATTGCAGCTATAAACAATAATTCCCTCACCATCTCCCCCCCCCAATCCAGTTAATGAGACAAAACGCAGAGTATTATGACCATATTTGCATACAGTAATGATATTGGGGGGGGGACACGGTGGCTCAGTGGTTAGTATGTTTGCCTCGCACCTCCGGGATTGAGGCTTTAGCCCTGTGTATGTGGAGTTTGCATGTTCTCCCTGGGTTTCGGAGGTTTCCTGCGAGTACTCCAGTTCCCTCCCCCAGTCCAAAGACAGGTGTTGTAGGCTGATTGGCATGTGACAGTGTCTGTGCGATTGTGCCCTGTGATAGGTTGTTAGCACCCCGTCAAGGGTGTCCCCCGCCTTTGTCCCGAGTTCCCTGGGATAGACTCCAGGCTCCCGGCGACCCCGTGTAGGATGAGTGGTATGGAAAACAGATGGATGTAATGATATGATACTTTAATTTCAGAAAACGAGCGGAAGGACCATACATCTCACATGACAAAAATCAACGTTCTTCCACTTCGTCTCTTCAGTAGTGAACATTTTTCTCCCTGCATTAATAACAGTTCAGAGCGTTCCTTTTCCTCGATCAACATTTCGACATAGAGTCGCTCTTGAAAAATCAAACCTGAAGCACGACTTTACTTCAAAACCAGGCTGCGGTTCTGCTATGGGAGAACATGAAAGCACAGTTTGCATGAGACCAACTGTGTGTGTGTGGATGTTTTAATTTCAGTCAGAAAAGCCAGCAGAGATTAAGCGAGCTGTCCTGTAATTATACACTCAGCTCATGAGAAAGCCTTCTGCGCCTCGAGCGTGCTGTAAACACTGCCACATGTGAAATCAGCCCAAAGTGGAACAGACGCTCGGCACAGCCGTGTGTTAGCGCAAGAGGCTGCTCGATACATTTCTATTCGATATACGGTGTGTGTTTATTGTCGATATTGTCCCAGGTGAACAAAGATGCTGTTGGATCGTAGGATGAACACTTATGGCAGAGGATCTCAATTAATAAAGATGTTGGACTACTGATCGGAAGGTCACAAGTTCAAATCCCAGCACTGCAAAGCTGCCACTGTTGGGCCCTTGAGCAAGGCCCTTAACCCTCAAATTCTCCGGATAAGGTGTGCTGCCAAATGCCGTAAATGTAAATGTTGAGCAAAATGTGAAAATGTTAAACAGATAGATTTGGATAACATAAAATAGGGCTGCAACTAACTATTATTCTGGTAATGAATTAAGTAATATATCAATTAAGAGACAACCCCAAAGCTTTGGAACTGATTTAACTGCCTGTTTATATTGACTTTTATTTTGAATCTGACCAGCTGTAATTGAACAAATCACGAGATGAAATGAAGGTAGGTGATTAATCAATAACTTTTTTTTCATGATTTTTTGAATAACTGATGAGCAGGCAGAGGTTCTTATGTGCATTTCAACAATTTGATGCATACCAACCGGACAAAATAAAAAAATTATATAGAATATCCACAGGTGAATCGTTTTCAGTGTGTGGAACTGACTCCAAATCTTTGAGTTTGACTCTCAGTGGTTAATGCCTGGAATCAGTGAATCAACTCTTTTTGGGATTGACTCTTTTTGGGGATCGACTCCTAGCACTTTCGATGAGAAATAAAAACTGGATGGTTATTTGATGACTTGATGCTGTTGGGTCGAAAAGTTTGTTTAAATAAAAACAAATTGATTCAAACTTCTTCTCTGCTTGTGGCATGAAGTGACAAGACATGCTTCATATACATCCATCCATCCATCCATCCATCCATCCATCCATCCATTTTCTCCACCGCTTATCCTAAACATGGTCACGGGGAGCCAGGAGCCTATCCCAGGGAACTTGAGCAGAAGTCAGGGGACACCCTTGATGGGGTGCCAACCCATCACAGGGCACAATCGCACACACACTACGGACAACTTGGAAATGTCAATCAGCCTACTACGCATGTCTTTGGACTGGGGGAGGAAACCGGAGTACCTGGAGGAAACCCCTGAAGCACGGGGAGAGCATGCAAACTCCGTACACACAGGGCAGAGGTGGGATTCACACCCCCAACATATACCACTAATCTAAATTATTTTGTCAGATATTATTTTCACAATCATAGAATGGCTCAAACATTTATCACAAATTTACAATGTTATTATTGTATTTTATTTCACTTTTACGATTAATGTCAGATATGTTAATTCCTTTATTCATTAAAACTGAAGAAGAAGAAAAAACAACTACTACAGTGTGCCTTCAAATTTAATGAAAATAAAAAACGACATTATGCCAAAAGAAATGGAACAGATCATTCTAATAGTTTTTGCATGCATGTTAAGTTTTGCAGTGTACGTGATTATTGGTCTCTGCCTCAATGTTTTTAGAAGCTGTCTCAATAAAGCAGAGAAAACGTTTCAATCGGCAGTTTCCATTGTGGTTTTTAAACCTTTTTTTCCCCCCCCTCAGGTGAACGGTCAAAAAAAAAAAAACCCGGGAAAACGTTTGAGGTTTTTGTCAGTGAAAAGAACACCATAAAGCTGTTTCCTGAACTCTGGCCTCTTACCTGCAGAGGAAACACACACACCTACACACACACACACACACACACCTACATTTCCCTTGCACGCCTCCTAAACCAAACACAAGTTGCCATGACAACAATAACCAAACAAAGCTCCTCCTTTGGGTTTTTTTTTCAGTCTCTTTCAAAAGCTGTCTGTCATAAGGCTAATTAACAACACTAAAGCACAAGGTCAAAATAACCTTCGCTCCTGTAGTCATTAATGTCTGAATCTCGTTAATCTCTTCCTGACTTCTCACGTAACACGTCTGCGGCGACGCCAGACATTTCTGTCTTCATAATTAAACAGGAATTCTGGCAAATGACTAGCATTTAATATTTGATTTGTCGTGATACGTTACTAAGGAATGAGACACGATGTGGCGTGCTGTTATAGAAAAACTGACCAATTACAGGGTGCTTTGATGTGTCTCCACTTGATGTGTGAAGTTGAGTTACTGTTACCACCCCGAAGTTGATTATCTTCCAATAACAGCAAGTCTCTAAGTGTCTAGGTCCCCGTCCACCATGGCAGTTTGTCAAGGATTACAATTTTTATTTGGAGCAGATGTTTACAACAGATATACTGAGTTACCAGTTCGTCTGTTCTGTCTGTCTCGTGTCGCCTTCATCCTCTCTAGTGAGCTGTGTCTCCCTCTGTTGGCAAACTGTGAGCACTGCAACAAAGTCATTCTCAGCGAACATGGGACTTCACCCAGGTCACTATGAGGACTGGAAAATAAAAGGTTTATGAAGTGTCTCCACTGTCAGACCCACCAGGCATACATTTATTGTAATTGTAGTAATAATAATAATAATAATAATAATAATAATAATATTATTATGCATTTTTTAAAAACTGGATATAAATATATTACTTTCAATCAAAAGAAAGCAAACTTTTCTTTCATATTGTACTTGATTTTTGTACTTCAACCACTGCTGCTGAACACACCGAACAGCCATAACATTACCACTGAAGGGTGACATGAATAGCATTGATTATCTTGTTACACTGACATCTGTCAAGTGGTGTGATATATTAGGCAGCAAGTGAGCAGTCATTTCTCTAAATTGATGTGTTGGAAGCAGGAAAAATGGGCACATGTAAGGGTCTGAGCGACTTTGACCAGGGCCAAATTGTGATGGCTGGATGACTGGGTCAGTGCATCTCGGAAACAGCAGGTCATGTGGGGTGTTCCCACATGCAGTGTTTAGTACCTACCAAAAGTGGTCCAATGAAAGGACGACCGGTCAACTGACGACAGGGTCATGTGCACCCAAGGCTCAGGACCATGGAGCAATGGAAGAAGGTGGGGAAGAGATGGCACAAGGATGCACTATGGGAAGAAGGCAAGCCGGTGGAGAAAAAGTGATGCTCTGGGCAATGTTCTGCTGGAAAACCTTGGGTTCTGGTGTTCATGCGGATGTTACTTTAACATGTATGACACCTAAACGTTGTTGCAGACCAAGAACACGCCTTCATGGTAACGGTGTTCCCTAATGCCAGTGACCTCTTTTGGCAGGATAATGCGTCCTACCACACTGCAAAAATTGTTCAGGAATGGTTTGAGGAACATGACAAAGAGTTCAAGGTGTGGACTTGACCTCCAGTTTCCCCAGATCTCAATCCGATCGAGCATCTGTGGGGTGTGCTATTCAAACGAGTCCGATCCACGGAGGCCCCACCTCGCATTGTACAGAACTTAAAGGATCTGCTGTTAACGTCTTGGTGACAGATACCACAGCACATCTTCAGAGGTCTTGTGGTGTCCATGTCTCGACGGCTCAGAGCTGTTTTGGTGACACAAAGGGCCCTACACAATATTAGGCAGGTGGTTTTAATGTTATGGCTGATCGGTGTATACAATTATAATATTAACCAACATTAAATAGTTAAAAATTGGGTTAAATAAAATCTGAGTTAATAACATTGGGTGTCATCATACTATTAAATTATGGTATGGCGCATTAATGCTGAGTAACCATATCAGCAGCATGATGAAGGCTTGATCACATGGACAAGTGTCGTGAAAGTGAACACCACACGTTTACGGCATGAAACCTGACGGTAGATCGGATCAGAAAATGGCGAGGGTGTGTGAGGGCTTTATGAGGGTGTGAAATGTTCTTCGCCCTTTCCAAGTAGCAGCTGCCTCGCTGGCGCTTGAGTGCCTATGAGTATAGGTTGTATGTTTGTAGAAGAGAAAAGCAGGGTGGTTATGTGCTTTTAAAAGATTCCCAAGGTTTAAATCCATTTAGCAGGTTTTTACATGTCAGATCCTTAGTCAGCTGATTTTCACATTTGAAACACTGCACTTTTGTGAGCAGAACTGTTATGTTGTGTCTGTGGGGAACTGTCATTTAACTGCTGTTTAACTTCTCTTTTTCTGCTCTGAATGGGAGACGGAGTATATAAGGGCAAGTGTAGGCTGATGGCTATGTAACTACTTTTGGCTCAGGGTGTGTGTACATGTTAGTCAGTGGCCGTGTGTGTGTGTGTGTGTGTGTGTGTGTGTGTGTGTTTCCCTATCCGTCCCATGGGACCTGTTGCTCACGGTTTCCAACTACATCAATGTTCCACTAAGCAGCAAAAGGAAGCCTTAGCCCATACACACACACACAAGTTTTTGTTTAAAAAAAAACAAAAAACAAAAAAAACCAATGGGAACCAGCCAAATGTCCCCACAAGTTCAAAAATATTCCTATCCTTGTGGGGACATTTGGTTCCCACCAACATATAAAAACATGCCCACACACACACACACACACACACACACAAACAAAATCCCAAGCCCAGCGACACACTAACATGCACAAGACTAACCATTACACCATGCACCATGACACCCCACTTCGAGCTCAGCTCATCTCAGTCACAACATGGTGAAGGTCTACACCCACATCTGCAACATCAGATTCAACATCAAGTCCTTCTTTAGTTCACCACAGTTTACCTTTGTTCATGTCCAGTCATGTGTGTGATTACCACAAGCAAGAGTTTGAACTTTGGAAATTGGGATGTTTACCTACAACTTACTTACAATTAAGACTACATTTAAATTTATTCATTTAGCAGATGCTTTTATCCAAAGCGACTTACAAATGAGAAAATACAAGCAAAGCGATATATCAAGCAGAGAACAATACAAGTATGGCTACCATACAAGATCTATTAATTGAGTTCCAGAAGAAACAAAGTGTGCAGAGTAGAGGTGTGAGTGCCAGAGTAAGGTTTTATTTTTTATTTTTTATGGGTTAGTTAGGTGTTCACGGAAGAGGTGGGTCTTTAGCTCTTTCTTGAAGATAGTGACAGATTCTGTGGTCCGGATTGAGGTTGGAAGTTCATTCCACCACTGAGGAACAGTTAGCGTGAAGGTTCTTGAAAGGGACCTTGAGCCATGCTGAGAAGGTACTACTAAGCGTCGGTCGTTGATTGATCGCAGACTGCATGAGGGAACTGACTAAGAGCAGGTGATGAATTCAGTCAACAGACTTCCATGAAAAAACTATTTATAAACACCTTTATGAATTCTTCAATCAAATGGACTTTATGGGAATTAATCAGAGAGACTGAAAAAAAAAAAATCTGTGGTTACCAGCATAGTTGTGTGGGCCTGATGGTGTTTGGACACCACAAAACCTTTGGGAAAGTACACATAAACTGAGCGACTTTTTACAATATTGCTCCAGTGATGGAAACTGGGATCAACCTCCAGGAGAACAGCTTTGCTAAGTCAGTTTAAATCACTGGTTTTGGATAGCAGTGCTGGAGTTCTGAATTCACATTATACACTCATGAGCTTCAGTTAATGTTCACATCAAACACCAGAATGGGGGAAAACGTGATCTCAGTGATTCGGCATGGTTGTTGGTGCCAGACAGCCTGGTTTGATTTCAGAAATGGCTGGGATTTTCACACACGACAGCCTCTAGAGTGAGCGGCAGGTCTGCGGTCAGAAACACCTGGATGATGACGGAGGTCAGGAAGGCTAAGATAAATAACCACTCTTTACAACCACGTTGAGGAGAAAAGCATCTCAGTACGCACAACGAACGAACCTTGAGGCGTATGGGCTACCACTGCAGAAACCACATCAGTTTCCATTACTGTCAGCCAAGAACAGTGTAATGGTCAGTCCGTATAGGATTTCAGAGTCTTTTTGCAATTGCTGCAGCCAAAAATGCTTGATTTTGCTGCGGCTTTGTTAAAAATTTGAGCATTTTGCGCTTTTTGAATTGAATTGGCTAAACTGCAATTGCACGAAATTGTTTCACACTGTATTTCACGGTGCTGTTCGTAGGTAAATGAGACCTTTTAGCTATACCGATGTTCGACGCATATAAACCGAAGAGGGCTTTTGAATGAATGCACGGTGCGATGACGTCACGTGACGCGTCTTGGCTTAAATCTGTGGTAATTTTGAAAAATTGCAAGCTCCTACGAATACTGCGGCGTTTGCTTTGATTTTGCGTTTATTTCTGCGAAATCCTGGAGGGACTGAACGGTATGGAGAATACTTTCTTAGCGTGCATTGGGTCCAGTCAAGATTTCTTTGAATGCCACAGACTATCTGAGTACTGTTGCTACTTTTCCGGCATCATAACGTACGGCGTCACAAAGCGCAAAGTCGTCTCCAACTGGTTTGATGAGAAGAGCATCTTCGGGATGTGGGAGTGTTGGAAACTCGCTATTCTCTATTTTCTCTATCCCTACAGGTAGAAAGAGAGATACGTAGTATGAATGTGCAGCTGAAAACTCTGCAGCAGTTATGTGCAAACATGAACCAGAATCGCAAAGGAATGTGTCCAACAGCTTGTGGAATCCATGGAAGTACCTGTAGACATCTACTGGAAGTAAGTTTGTACGTAAACATGTTTACATTCTTTTCTCAATACAGGGAAATATACCAAGAATTTTTGTTTTCTAGTATAATTTTGTCTTTAAACTTCAGGAGCTAAGGTCTAAGGTGACAGAACAAGTTGTTGTCCGAGACGGCCACCCACATAATGCTAAAGTTTTGTTTGTGTTTAAAGATTACAGTAGGTCACACTGTGTCCTAAACCACATCTGTACGTCTGTGTGATATCCCGGTATTTTCTTCGCATTTGCAAATTGCAGGGGCCAACCACAGGGTCAGTATTGTGTGCAGAACAGTATCAGATATCAGACACAATGTAAATGTGAATAGTGGGTGAAAAGATGAAGATAAATATGAGAAGAAGATCAGGGAAGACATGTTGGATTTGAGACATTTGCTTTTTTTTTGTTTGTTTTGTTCTGGAGCTACAACTTAACGTAGCTATTAATGTTGTATGCTAGCTAAATGTTTTTGTATGAGCACAGGGTGTGATTTACACAAAGCTATAAGCTTTCCCGACTTGTTAGAAACTTCATCAGCAAACACCAGACACCAAAAATATGATTGAATATTTGGAGTTAGGCCCTCTGCTTCATCATATCGCCATACCGCACCAGCGAAAATCTTGACAAGAGCAATCAATGGAATTGTTTGACCTGGAACAAGGGTAAGCGTGGTGTTCTGACACCTTCAATCTTCAGTGATCATAGTCCAAGAGTCACATCAAGCACATTTCATAACCCAGCTATCAGTTCTGGCACACGCGGTATCAGTGTGAATGACGTCGGAGTGGAAATAAGCCTTTTTGGGACAAAACATATGCAGAGTCACTGATGATAAGGCAACGTAGGCAAAAATCCACCTGGCGCTTTATGACAGGCTTTTTCATCACAGCTGAGAGAGTGCATGAGCCACAACGTCTGTGTTGGATGACAGGTGGTTGAGCGAGGGGGGGGCGGATGAGAGAGAGACCAGCTTACAATTCTAATCTAGGGACAGCTGCAGAACCAAAATTAGAGAAATGCCAACATTATGAATGGCATCGACAAAGTGGAGGAAACCACACAAAGTCCCGTCCTCATAAATCCTTTCCTTCAGGGAATGCTTCTAGGTTTAACTTTTAAGAGCGCAGTAGATCACAATACAAAGCTTTTTTTAACAATACAGTGTATGCATTGTGATATTCACTCTGTTAATAAAATGTCTGCAAAACACCAGGGCTACATTTAATAAAAATGTCTAAAAAAAAAAAAATAAGTCGTTTGATATTTCAATTATACCTAAGGAATAAAACACTTGGAGATGTGCTGTTATGGGAAAATAATCAACAACATGGTGGTGTGATGCGGCTTCGCCCAAGGCACAGTTACTATTACCACCCCCAAAGTCAATTATTTTCCAATAACAGCGCATCTTGAAGGATTTTATCCCTCTTATACCAGAGTAACTTGTCAACAATTTCCCAGATTTTTATGTTATGGAACGTCCATGAAACAAGTTAGCGCCTGTTATCACTTACGTAATAGCTGCTATAAACAGTCACTCCCTCGCCAGACATTCTTTTCTTCTGTTACTGAGAAATTGCAAAGCCCTCAATCGTGAAGACTTTGTTTTTCAAAGAATGACCTCCTTACAGAAAACTTCACCAGATCAACAAAGTGGCCCGTCCACCACACAAATCTCTGCGTTAGTTATTATAGAAACGATAACGCATCAGTACGAATGCATGAACATAAACGTTACGGCCGAAACTACTGCCGGAGGTTCTGTTAAATAGAAAATTAAATCGACACATTCTGACCAATCAGAATCCAGAATTCAACAGTGCTGTGGTACAATTTTATTTAACGTTCATTAAGATGTTTTTAGTACAGAAAAGTTATATAAAAAAAAAAACAAAAAAAAAAAAAACACAACAATACTGTCAGGCACTGCATTGTGATACCCATGATTTTTTATTTATTTTTTTAAAAAAACATATGTAAATTTATCACAGTATTGGTATTATTATAGCAATTTGGGTTTTGGGAGATTAGGTTGATTTGGGAGAATTTTTGATTGGTTTTGTATGAAACCTTGCAACAGTGTGCGGCACTAACCCACAAGTATTAGAGACGCCCTAAAATGTAAAAACAGTGCTAACAGAAATACATTAGTAATAAAGAGCAGTAATTGCTTTACAGAGCTCTCTTTACAGGCTCAGGGATACTGACTGACTGAATGTGGGTCTATGCTAATCTACAGCAATAAAGATGAGACACTGTGTTTGTGATCCATGCTGCAGACTAGAGGTAACCCAAATCTTCGGAATACCTTACTGTTAGTGACCTAGACTGATTTCCCACGAGTCTCTAACACGGTCTCTTAACATCTCATCAATATGTTACTATATCTGAGATACGTTCACAGAGTAGAGATCATTAAAACGAATTTTAATCCGAGCAACCATTAGCAGTAGTGTTCGCATAAAACACAGAAGTTTTACACCTTTTCCCTCATGAAGGAATATGTTTTATTGAACTCTCTACTGCATGAATTGTTACATTTACAATTTGTAAAAAAAAAAGAAAAGTTTTTTCATGGATTTATATTATTTGAATTAGCTGAAGAAATAAAAATATGTTTTACAAATTTTGAACAAAAAGATTTAGGGAACAATATGGCAACAATGTGTAATGGTGGAAAGTATCAAATAGTCTAAAATAACACAAAATGTATGAGATTACAATCCCACTGCATTTTCCAAACTATAAGCTGCAGAGGTTTTTTTGCCACCTGTAAAAGTTATATCTTCTAGAAATGAATTACAGTTGTAAAAAATATGTAGATGGATGATAACTTGTTTTTTTGTTATGTCAAAGTTAAAGCCCTCTTTTTACACTTGCATGGGAAAATAGCAGTTTTGTATTATTGCCTATTAAAAAATTGGAGATAAATGAATTGTTATGCAGTAAAGGGTTAAACTCCTCAAAGACAGTTAGCATGAATCCTAAATGGATTTACATTCATTATATGTGCTCACTACATGGTATATACACTGTATACTCAACAGAATGTACGCTGAGATCCAGCCACTACTTTGGACAAGCATAGCTGAACATAATAAATAAAAATACTTTTATATATTTAAAACAGTAGCTTATTCGACTACGCTTTTCATGAATTTGACATATGCAAAACTGTAAAAGAAAAAAAATCTACATCTGGGACAAAATTTAAATAAATAAATAAATAAATAAATAAATAAATAAATAAGCAATTCAAAAATAAATTGTGAAAATTATTGTATATAAAGATAACAGTTGTGCAACAGAATATTGTTCGCCAAATCATTGGAAGTTCACAATTTCGAAAAGCAGCAATGCCACACCCATCTGTGTACAGGCGAATAGTAGTATTTTTAATTAGCAATGAATAAAATATTAAAAGGAGTAACTATGCAAAATATATTAATACAGAATAGCTTTTCCTTTAAATTAAGTCAAATAACGAATTCTTAAAAGGTTCCACTCAATTGTAATGACCTCCCACAGATGATAGACCATCTGTCATGAAGCAAACAAAACAAATAAAAATAAAAAACAACAGAAACCATCAGACATTCGAATGGTTTCCACTACAGATACCATTACAAACCATCAGCTAACCATTGAAACCATTACCATTATTGGTCCTTAATGGTATCCACTAGACATAACATGTCACCAATTAATGGATTAAAAGCAACAAATTACCAGTTGAGACTCACAGGGACCATTACAGTTTCCATTAAAACCAATACAATTCCCATTATAATCATTAAAACCATTACATATTCTGTGAGGGTTTCTATTGGGTTTTTTTCAGCAGGGATAACAGATTTGGTCCTAACACTGAATGATCTACAAAACTTTTGTGGCAAAAGGAACCTTGGTCCTTTTTTTTTTTGCCCCAGAGCATAGTCTCAAGAAGATCTACATCTCTCCATAAGTATAGATTTGACCCACAGGACCTGTATCAACCACTTGCTCAGAGCTCAACTGTGGTGGCTTTACTTGCACTTTCCTATGAGAACTTTCCCTACGTCTCCACCACAAATTCCTGCTTTCACATCCTTGTACACTTTTGCTATGAATGCAGGTATTGCTTTCATACAAGTTGTTATACAAGTTTTCATACAAGTTCCTGTTAGGAACTGATGAATTGAACAACTGAACTGAACAATTATATCTCTGAATTTATCTGTTTTTTTGCATATCAATACCCTGGCACTACAATACCCAGCATTCATATACAATATATCACCAAAAGTACGCAGACACTAACCATCATAATCATATGTGCTTGTTGAACATCAGATTCCAGATTTAGTCCCCACTTTCTGCTATAAAATCCTCCATGCTTCTGGGAAAGATTCACACTAGATTTTGGAGCATGGCTGTGGGGATTTGTGCTCACTCAACCACAAACACATTACGTACTGATGTCAGGTGAGGAGGTCTGGGGAGCAGTCGGCATTCCAGTTTGTCCCAAAGGTATTCAGTGGGGTTGAGTTTGGGTATCTGTACAGGACACTCGAATTCTTCTAATCCAATCTTCTTAAACCATGTCTTCATGGAGCTCGCTTTGTGCGCTGGGGAAGTTTCATGCTGGCACATGTTTGGGCCTCTTAGCTCCAGTGAAGGGAAATTGTAATTCTACAGCATATGACGACATTCTAGATAATGTGTGTGTTTCCAACTTAGTGGCAACAGCATAGGGAAAACCCACACGTAGGCATGATGGTCAGGTGACCACAAACCTTCAGGTGTCCATCACCCAGTTCTGTCTGATGTCTCAAGTTCTTGTCTACTGAAGACATAATTTTTCATTCAGAGAATAGGCGTGGGTGCGGAAATTCACAACCACGAGAGCCATTTCCACTACCGTATTTGTAGATGTCCTACATGGTTTGTGTCAGCTTGTGTGCGTCTCCTAAGCGTCAAAACACCGGTCACATCTTTTAAGCTGGCAAAAAACAAAAAAACAAAAACTGAACCTCCCCCACTCCAAAAATCCACCCAAAGTACATGTAGTTCTTCAAAATCTACTTCCACCGTCAATATGTGTTTAGAAGAGGGACTTTCCCTAGCATTCAAACTGGGAAATACCTCTCAATACTTCAGATTCTTCATAATCTACCATTTCAATGATGTGGGATACAAGTGGACATGCATCAATATTTAAATTTGACTGGAGTTTCCCTTTAGGAACTTTAAAAACTTTACATGACCCAATTTGAAAATTACAGTGGGTATTCTGCTAGGGTACCTCATTGCACACCAACCTTCCATAATGCATTGTGGGAATTTATATTCAACAATAGTGCACTATATAGTGGACAGTGTGTGATTTATTTTTCACTTCTCAAGAGGAAATTGAGGAATCCCTGCCATTTGTACTTGTTGCGACTTCCACTTTCATGACGTCCCTTTGGTATTTCAGAAACATCACCCCGAGTTTACTTTCTAATTCATATAAACAAACCGAACACAATTCAGAATGTGACAGTATTATTTAAGCAGACAAATAACTTGGACAATGTCAGGATTCCAGCAATTTACCATCCATAATCAATTCCAGTTTCACATTTCGGGACATTCCCCCAAGTGTTTGCATAGAAAACTGCATTTGTGTAGAAGACAAAAAAAAAGTTCAGCGTGTCATGGAAGTCTTCATGTACTGTGGCTTTAACAAAGCATTGACAATGGAGACTCATTTCATAAATGTTACATAAACATTTCCTGAAAGAAAACTTCACCATGTACGCTATTATACATTACTCTTATTACGTTTTTAATACTTTTATTATTCAATCCATCCAGGATTTCGCGATCGCCGTAATTAAAGCAAACAACGCAATATTCAAAGGAGCTTGCAATTTTAAAAAAATTACAGATTTTACGCAGATTTGGTCCAAGACGTCATCTCAACGCGCATTAAGCCAAAGCCCTCTTCGATTCACATGCGTCGAACATGAGTACAGCTAAAATTTGATCACTGCGAAAGACATTAGCAAAAAAACTATTTTGTGCAATTGCAATTTCACCAATTCAAGTAGTTTTCCTCAATAAAACCAAAAAAACAAACAAAAACAAAACAACAACAACAAAAAACAAACAAACAAACAAAAAAAACCACAAAAATCTCCACGTTTCCATTTTGAGAAAAAGTCTCAGCAAAAATCACAAAAAAAACCTCCTGTAAGGACTGATTATAAGTTTTGGATTAAGTATAACGTCCACCATACAAATCCATGTCAATTAGTTACTACAGAAACAACATACTGTACAGTACAATGAGTACATGAATATAATCTTTCTATAAACCATGCTAAAACTTTAATGATGTGATAGAACATGAGTCAATATATCCTTCACCAGATCAAGACAGATGATCCGCTGTTACATAGAGAAATATAATTCTGATGGTCTTGTACAGGTCCTGGGACCAAGGCATTCAGGAGACATAGTCATGAGCAGAAAAACTCATCTAGGTGACTGTGTTGCTGTGAATTCATGAAACCACCAGAGAAAGCTTCAATAATCCCACCAAGAAAGAGTGAAGTGAGGACCAGGCCTCACTCATCACCCGAGCAGCTCCCCAGTCACACCCGGTTAAAAGATTATTCTGAACACATTCAGCTGCGATTAGTACAGGGCTTATGAATGAGCATGCTCCGGTGCTTCTGTCCCAGCACTGTGGTCATTTCAGCTCAGCCAGAACGACCACAAAAACTTGGATGTACTGTCCAGAAAAAAGGCCTGAGATATGCACACTTGTTGATTAGGCAACAGGTGACCAATCAGCCCAGATCACACATGTGACCTCGAGGCTTATGAGCTCATCATAGCTACAGACATGAGCCTGCCTTCTGCACGAGACATATGCTGTAGGATCTAAATATAAATGAGGGTCGTTTTTATTTCATATCTCCGTTTAAAATCAACTGTGCAAAGTTGTCTCTGAGGGCGATAAAGCACAAAAGGTTCATTCCTCTTGGACAACTGATTCTTATTATATAGTTCATACTGTTCCATTTTATACAGGGTTCGCGATGGACAAATTGTGGCTGTTCTAGTAGACAGGTTTGAAATGTCAAATGTCGAAGATCGAGATTGAAATATAGAAATCCCACTCATATCTACGGGAAACAAATGTGAGCTTGTTTACTAGCAGTTAGGTAGCTATGTTATCCAATGTTAATATAATATTACATAATTCGGGATGGCAGGAGAACATTTCCAAATTACATATTCATGTATATTTATAGGCTTTTTAAATGAGAATAAAGGGAAATGATATCATTACTACAGTAAATTACAGTATAAAGTAAAGTACAGTAAATACGGTAAACTACAGTAAAACATGATGCGCATCTTTTCAGGTATTTTCACTTCTTCAGCGTTCACACAGTCACTCGGCTACATAGCTACAAAGTTACTCAATTGTCTGTGTCTGTATTTGTGTTCGAATCTGTTTTTGTCAATCAACTGTTTGATTTTAGAGCACGTTTTATAATTGCGGAATTTTATCATTGTTTGGCTGCCGTTTCAAAACCCGCAAATAGAAATATTGTGTTCATGTAAGTCTGGTTGTGGTTTACTGTACATCATGCATCATGAAAATATCTTTAATGAAGACTATACCAGAGAACTCAGGGCACAGGGTGGGGGGCAATCTGGAAGGGGGTCCCACCCATCACAGGGCATAATTGCACACACATTCACACAATTTGGAAATGCCAATCAGTCTACAACACAAGTCTTTGGAAACCGGAGCACCCGGAGGAAACCCCCAAAGCACGAGAAGAACACACAAGCTCTACGCACACAGGGCGGAGGAGTGATTCGAACCATGACCCCTGGAGGTGTGAGGCAAACATGCTAACCACTAAGTCACCGTGCCCACCGGCTTAAAACACTGTTTTTTGTTTTTTTTAATCAAGTTCTACATATCTTCCAGGTTATTAGTACTAGTAAGGAATGAAATATATTTTTCTTAAAACCAACTACTGCACCTTTAATGGTTTAAACGGACATATTAAGCAGTTTTGCGGTGATCTATAATGAGATACAGAGTCAAGGAACCTTAATTGCAGTGGCTTTGAAGCCTATCATTAGAAACACGGTGATGAAACGTACATCACAAGTCTCCAGCTTTCCCAAAACAGGGAAATGTGCCGAATAATCCAGCTCACAGAGAAGCGGCATTTCACAAGGTGATGCTACGTTTGCTCCTGTAAAAAACCAAGACAGAAATCCCAAACATCTGAGCTGTAAAATAAATAAATGTTGTATGTGTGTGCATAGGAACAATGTCTGGCTCTGGAAGCAATATGAGAAGACCTCAGAGGAAATAAGAAACAGTAGATCTAATGTGCTTTCTAATGGCTTTGTGATGCACACATGCTCCAAAACTGGGCGTCTAGTGTTGCTTATACACACACACACACACACACATATATATATATATATATATATATATAATTTTAATACAATAATGAGGAGCACAGTGTCAGGCCAATTCCTCACTGGCTGGTCTACAATTTGTTTGTTTGTGATTCAGATATTTAATTCTCATTCTTTCTCACTTTAATTGGATAACATTTAAATGTCAGGTTTATTTTTTACTGTAAGATACAAGAAAGTGAATTTTTATACAAGAGATGAAATATTTTATTTTTTGCTTGAAAGTGTACTCAGGATTTACAGGCTTGATTCTGTTTATCAATGGAATAAAGTTGCCCATAATGGAATAAAGTTGCTCATACATTTAGCATTTTATTTTCAAAACAACCAATTAGTTATTGTTCTTACCCAGATACTTCATGGCTTCCGACACTCGTTTGCATGGAAGCAGGATTTTCGTATTTTTAATTTGAAACAAATTAGACATCCAGTTCAGCTCTCCAAAAGGCGATGTGCCTGGGGTCAATATTCACCACAGACAGTCCATTTAAAGATGTCCTGTCTAATGAAACGTCTTACGAAACTAATAAAAGAGTATATAAACACAGGTTGTTGTTATAAAAACCGGAAACGTAACACTTTATGTTATCCTTTTGGCTGCTTTCTTTTCTTCTATTCTTTTCCGCAATGTTGTTTGACGCGTGCCGGCCTCAACGCGCGGCCCCGACACGAGGGGGCGGAGTCTCAAGTACAAACTCCGCCCACACGGTAGGACACTGAGGTTTTACCACAAACAATCCACCTGAAGATGTCCTGTCTAATTAAACGTTTTCCAAACTAAAAAAAAAAAAGGTGTATATAAGCAAAGCGCGTCGATATAACAACCTGAAATTTAACACAGCCTAGTACAGAAAGTTCACTTAAAGATTTCTTATCTAAGTAAATGTCTTACAAACTAAAAACGATATGTAGGTCTAAATAAACCTACAATATTTTTTTTTTCAACACAAAAAACAACACAGACTTTACTATGTCTCAAAGCATTAACACTAGCCTTATATTTTTGTATATATATATTTTTTCATTTCTTTTCCGCATTGTTGCTACGCGTAGCCGATGCAATGGGCGGGGTCGTACACACAAGCCCCACCCATATAGTAGGAATCTTAGGTAAATGTTAGTAAAGATATCCTATCTAATTAAGCGTCTTATAAAGATAATAAATAAATAAAGCAACAGTTGACAATATAAAACGTAAAATATAAAACTAGCCTTAACTTTTTGGTAACTTTTTTTTCCTCACTTGTTTTGCTTGTATTTTCTCATTTGTAAGTCGCTTTGGATAAAAGCATCTGCTAAATGAATAAATGTAATGTAATGTAAATGTTTTCCGCAGTGTTAGTCTCGAGCAAACCGAATCGAGGGGCGGGGTTTAACACACAAGCCCCGCCCATAACACAGAACCCAATTGATGTGATCTGCGCTTACAGTATAATTTACTTCTAATATTCAAATGTGAAATGGAGAAGAATAGCATGGTTTTCCATACAAACTAAAGAAATGGCAACTATAATTGTGAAATTATGAAAAGATTCGTTAAAATATCCTAAATCGGTTCATTTTGAATCAGACCTATTGATCTGATCATTAATAGTGTTGCCCCAGTGTGCGTGTGCTATCAGCACTTTTCACTTTCCTAAGTACATTTTTCACATTTCTTTGTTGTACTGCAGTGAACTTGTGTGTTTCAGGTCAACTACAGCTGAATGAAGAGTCTCCTCTTACAAACGTATCTCTGCTTCCATCCTGTGGAAATATACTGAAAGTACATGAATGAGCCGTGCCCTAGTCATATACCAACGGTGTGAGACTGAAAAATGACACACCAGAAATTATTGGCACCCTTCATATGGGTAAAAAGGTCTGTATAAAATACACATAACGATTAAAAATTTTCACTTAAACAGACGTGAGAAAAATCCATTCCTGCAACAACTCTTAAGTAATTGTATTTTTCCTCAAAATATGTGGCACAACTATTGATCCCACTAAAGAATATTAAAAAATACATGAGAAATCAATCCCAGTGTTTCCAGATTAAAGACACATGGTCCTTGATTATAGATGGATGGGTAGAAGAAGGTTGAGAAAAAGCACATCGAATGGGTTTTACATTTACAGCATTTGGTAGACGCCATTATCCAGAGCGACTTACATTTATCTCATTTATACACCTGAGCCATTGAGGGTTAAGGACCTTGCTCAAGGGCCCAGCAGTGGAAGTATGACTGTGCTGAGATCTGACCTCACAACCTTTCGATCAGTAGATACCAAAGATCTGAGTGTCAGCCAGTATTGAATATAGACAACTTCACAGTAAGAGCAGACTGTCTACAAGCCTCTGCTGCCCAGTTATGCAAAACAGCCAAGGAACGTTGGAGGTGTATTTTAAGTCAAGTTGTGTCCTGTGTTCACGTGCAAGAGTGTGCTTCTCAGTTTTATGGATTGGAAAATAGGCCTGATCTGACACTGATCCAACATTTCAGTGACCGATCAACACCAGCACTCAGTATCTCTGCATCCATACAAAGTATACAACTATAATCAGTATATACACTCTGATCAGCCATAACATTAAACCACCTGCCACAGTGTATAGGTCTGACCCGATGAGGCATGGACTCCACAAGACCTCTGAATGTGTGCTGTGATATCTGGCACCAAAAATTTAGCAGCAGATCCTTTAAGTCCTGTAGGTTGCAAGGTGGGCCCTCCATGGATCGGACTTGTTTGTCCAGCACATCCCACAGATGCTCGATTGGATTGAGATCTGGGGAATTTGGAGGCCAAGTCAACACCTTGAACTCTTTGGGTGCTTCTCAATACTCAAATTGATGTTTCATCATTTCCTCGCTCCTCTGTCTTCCAGCCTGCGACCTGGAAATCAACTGAAGTCAGTCATCTTGAAGGACATTAATTTTCTAATTTCAAAGCGAGGAGGTGAGGAACAGGGAGTGAGGAAGCTTCCAGAGGAGCTAGGATACACAGCTGTATCCTCTGCAGAAGTGTTTCTTGTCGAAAAAACCTGACACAGGTATAAATTCCCCTCCTCCTTTACATCTGCCACAATCTCAAACAAAAAGTCCTTTGATAAAGTGATTGCTTTTTGTGTGAAATATAATTCAATAATAATCATAATAATAAGCTTACAATGAGTATTGTAATTAATTGATCCCTGCATGTTTGGATATGCAAATCTGCACATAAGATGAGAAATTATTTATTGCTCATTAATTCAGTGTGGAATAAGACATTTCACATACTGTCAGTGCATTTTGCTTTATTAAGAATGTTGTTATTAATCAAACTCCAACAACATAACCTCAGATCCCTGAAGCGCGGTGAGGTCATCCAACTGAGCAAAGTAATCATTAATTGCCGTCGCTTTGAAGTGACGTTGGAGAGAGCGAGGATGTTCCATTTGACTTATTTCGATTCTTCTCTTCTCACATCCCATCTTTGCATCCTTCCCTCGCATCCTAAGGGGTGGAGCTTTGTCATGTTCCTCAAGCCATTCCTGAACAATTTTTGCAGTGTGGCAGGGCGCATTATCCTGCTGAAAGATGCCAGTGCTGTTAGGGAACACCGTTGCCATGAAGAGGTGTACTTGGTCTGCAACAATGTTTAGGTAGGTGGTACATGTCAAAGTAACATCCACATGAATGCCAGAACCAAAGGTTTTCCAGCAGAACACTGCCAGAGCATCACACTGTCTCTGCCAGCTTGCCTTCTTCCCATAGTGCATCCTGGTGCCATCTCTTCCCCAGGTAAGCAATGCATACGCACCCGGCCGTCCACATAATGTAAAAGAAAATGTGATTCATCAGACCAGGACACCTTCATCCATTGCTCTATGGTCTGATGCTCACGTGCCTATTGTAGGCACTTCCAATGGTGGAAAGGGGTCAGCATGGGCACTCTGACCGGTCTGCAGGTATCCAACCCCATACGCAGCAAGGTTGGCCTTTGTCAATGTTACGCAGGTCCTTACGCTTGCCTATTTTCCCTGCTTCCGACTGTCTGTTCTGTGAACTGACTATTCACTTGCTGCTTAATATATCCCCCCCTTTACAGGTGCCACTGTAACAAGATAATCAATATTATTCACTTCACCAGTCAGTGGCTTTAATGGTATGGCTGATCAGTGTACGTACACACACACACACACACACACACACACACACACACACACACACACACACTTTGCCATAAAAATTTTAGTTTTATTAACATATTTCCTACATTAGAGTACTATAAAACAGTACAAAGTTCATATATAATGTAGAAATCACTTCTATTTCTCTAAAAAAATAAAATAAAATAAAATAAAAACTGTACAAAATTTTTTTTAATTTTCTGCAAATTGACAATTCTGAAACTTGTCAATTAATTCCTGTTCCCTTTTCAGCAATTAATTCATCAACTAAGGCTGAATAATGTATGTCTTTTGTTCTGAAATTCAAATGGCTGATGAAAGCAATGAGAATATTATGTATGTAATTAGTTCTTAGTAAATCTGTTTGGTTTTTTCTAAATGGAGAAAGACCAATACAAAACTGACTAAAAGTAATTAAAACATCTGTGAGTCATCTATGAAGCAATGATGATAAAAGTTAATATCAATCAATAAATAAAACTGAAATAGCATTAAAAAAAAAAAATTTTTTTGCCAAGTTCCACATTCATAATAATGTGGTTGTCCCCATATGCTCCTGGTGCTGTAAACTCTGTCTGATGTACTAAAGAGCAGTTGGTTATTTGATTGTTCTGATAAAACCCGGTTTTATGTACTAACTACTTTTATGTAATGCTTTGTGCTAACACTAACGAAAAAGGCTGGACTTGAGAGTTCACAGCTGCTTTGGTTAGACAGCGGTCCCCTTCTCAGAGTACTGTACATTTGTCCAGGACAAATTCATCAACGTCTCGAAATATCTCCACAAAAGGTAACCACGTGCTTCTTCGTGTCTAAGTGGGACACGCAAGAAATAAGGCTAGATGGCGACTTGAGTCATGTGATGATGAAGGTAGTAAAGTGGCAATGCGCATCCAGGAAAAGGCCACTATGGGGAGGTTGGTGCTACAAGTCCTTCACTTAGCTCCACAATGTGATGAAGCTCTGCCTTGCAGATGGTGGGTATGGTGCAATGTAGCGAGATAACAGCAGGCGGTTCCTCATCACCTGAAAACATGAAGACAAAGATGAATGAACTGTAGCTTCTACTTTTGGTTAGTTAATATATACACACACAAACCCTACGATACACTACAGCAGGGTGTCCAATCTTATATGCAAAGGGCCGGTGTGGGTGCAGGTTTTCATTCCAATCAAGCAGGAGCCACACCTGATTAATTAGTTGATCTTGGCTTTCAGTAGTCTCATTAGACATTTCTGCTCTACACCTTTTAAATCATTAGAAATCATGAAACAGCCGAGTGTCAATCACTTTCCAACTCATTTGTCTAGACTGTTATGTCGAATTAAAAAATCGGGGAGCACAAACAAATAATTACTATCAATATGCATCTTGTAACCTAGTTAAACACAACACACTAAAACCATGTGCTTGACCATTACTATAACACCATGTTGTTGTTCTTTGTCTACTTCCTGTATTTAGTGTTTTAACATGGTCAGTTTTCATTGCCTATTGATAGGATCCATTAAGATTTGAGTAACTGACCGACATTCTTGCTCCAAAAAAAACCAAACAACAAAAAAAACATTTTGATCCAATCCAACTCACTCTGTCGGTCCCAACAACCAGATTCAGTGGGTAAAAATGAGCATAGCTAGTTTAAAGCTCTAAAGCAGGGGTGCCCAATCTTATCTGCAAAGGGCCGGTGTGGGTGCAGGTTTTCATTCCAACCAAGCAGGAGCCACACCTGATTCCTGTTTAAATCAGTTGATCTTGGCTTTTAATAGACTCGGGTGTGGCTTCTACTTGATTGGAATGAAAACCTGCACCCACACCGGCCCTTTCCGGATAAGATTGGACACCCCTGATCTAAAGGATTTGTTTGTGTGACCTGAAGTTGAGCCTGGAGGAGTACCAGTGCAACTCCTACCATGACTGAGCTGTAAAGTAAGATGCTTTTGTGCAGATGAGACCCTGTACTTCATTCCATGTTTGAGGAGAAGCATTGAGAAAAGGTAAACGCGATTCCTTCAGGTGGGACCTGTTCCTTGATGGACTATGTTGAGTCCTGTGAAAATGACCTATGGACTCAAATGGTCCCATGTCTAGTACACAATGTACGAAAGTTACGTAGCTCTGAATTTCAGTTCAGAAAATTGTTTTTGTTAGATAGTAATATTGAAACAAATCAGTGCCCATATTTAGTCCCCATCAGCTTTGTAGTTTATGTGCATAGCTAGCTAACCTCACTATTGAGCTTAGTAAACTAAATAATTAATTAAAAGTAATGCATACTAAAGTACTAGCACAATAAATTATAAATTATGTGCAGAGTTAATCCCCCTCCCCCCCACTTCCTGCACAATTTGGTCAATCATCCATTCCAACTCACCAGCCATTTACCTTCATAAAACACAGAACATAATATACACATGATAGCACGGCCAATTGTGCTCCCGTGTCTCCCGGCTGCAGATTACTGTGGCGTTGTTGGGATTCAAAGCAACTTTACATTTATCAATATTTCATGTTTATTAACGTATCAAAACCTGGTGCTACACAATGCTTTTATTAATTTATCAAATAAAATTAGTTACTTACACATGCACACTCCTAAGAATGCTCGTCTGAGCTTAAATGGGTGGCCGTGAGTAAATATGACTAACGTTCATATGCGACAAATTAAAATGGATTCATTTCATGATCGGAAATGCAGAGCTTCGCATTTGGTAGCTTTCTTGGCGTATCTGGAGAGAATGGCAGCAACGGGTCTAAAGAAGTGTTCTATTAATGTTAAAGGGATCTTGATTGATCCTATGTGAAGAAAATCACATTCGCTGCATGGGGATGTGCAGAGAAAATATTCACATCGAGTACTACAATGGCCAAAACAGAAAGAGTGATGTAAATAACAATTGTCTCTTTGAACCGTTCATTCTTCGGAAAGCATAGGAATAAAGTAAGGAATGCTTTTTAAAATTTTTTTTTTTTTTTTTTTTTTTTTACCTAATCCAGAGGAAGAAGACACACTTTCTGTCAAGGAGGATGAGTCTGCCAGATCTGGTGAAAGTCCCTCCATCAGTGGGATTGACAGTTCTGATGATGGCACTGACGAATCGTAGATTCCAGAGTCTCTGGGCATTTCTGGAGGGCTCGCTGAGCCGTCCATGTGGCACAAAGGCCTCGGTAATGCGTTTGTCTCCTGACCTGACGATGACTGTGATGAACTTTCCCCAATTTCCTCTTGTGCTGAACTCGTGGCCATGCCAGAGAGCAAGAAAGTGCCTGGATTTGGCATTGTGGGTGGGATGAGAATGTTCATGATGGGGCGCTCGCTCTCAGAAGGCCGCCTCAACACCACCTCGTTGAGTGCGAGCCCTGAGTCGGGTTTTTCGCGCTTGTGAGGGATGGGAGCGGAAACGGGAGGCATGAGTTGTCGCTCGAACCAGTCGGGTTCATGGCTGATGTGCTGGTGCATGTTACAGATGGCTACATAAAGTGAGCGCCCCGCCTTGCTGCGGAAATAGTTGCGCTTGCTGATGGAGGGTACGCCAAGCTGGCGCGAGTGCAGCCGTGCCAAAAGCTCGGGCAACTGGTCCATCAGTTTGAAGCGGGGTGCCAGAGCCAGCGAGGTGGGCACGTCACTCTCACGCGAGTAGTCGAAGTAAACGGTCATGAAGCGCGAGAGGTCAGCGGAGTCCTGCTGAGCCTCACGCAGCTTCTCACTGATCATGGCGGCAGCTACGACAAAGAGGTCGTTGCTGCTCGGGTCTGGTATCGCCACCTCTTTGGTGTTTTTCTCCTTGGACGTGGCCTTGCCTTTGCGATGCCTTTTCTCTACAAAGTATTTAAAGCCTTTGGAGCAGATCGTGATGAGGAAGTGAGCCTCGTCGATGTGCCGGCTCAACCAGGACATCTGACCTTCCTTACAGATTTCCAGATGCTCCCAAAGATCCAGAGCCACCTAGGTACACACAAAAACAGGACAGGACTCATTAGAGATCAGATTAGCTGGACTAACGCTGTTCAAC
The DNA here is from genome assembly GCA_024331685.1 of Stegophilus panzeri. Classification (NCBI taxonomy): domain Eukaryota; kingdom Metazoa; phylum Chordata; class Actinopteri; order Siluriformes; family Trichomycteridae; genus Stegophilus; species Stegophilus panzeri. The sequence goes on along the minus strand of JANDJT010000114.1, from coordinate 13,712,494 downwards.
TAATTTTCAGATGGCAAGAAACCATTTCGTATTTAAACCAGCAAAAGTCACGTGCATAGAATTTAATGTTTCAGATCCATTTTAAGGTATTTATCGATAATAATGCGGCATTATTGCTGATTTAGCTCGAGCTTAAATTTTATGCTATCGTTGGATCTTTAATCTTTGCGTACATTTTTCTGCTACCCCCCCTCCTGCCTACGGTTAGGTCAAATGACAAAATGGCTTCCTATTCAGTGTATACACTTACTACTGATTACATACAACATCTGTGTCCTATGACTTTTACAATCATACACCATAGTGCACAAAATGTCCAGTAGAACATCAAAAGGTTTAGGAATGTAAATATAACGTTTAATTGATCATTGAAGATCGTTAATATATCGGATAGATTTAATCAGTTGTCTGCCATTAAAAAAAAACACTCAAAATTCTCATCAGTGTTATTTTAATCATTATAAGCAAAAAAGAAAAACAGACCAAAAAACAAACCTGTCCAAAGAAAATCATGATTCAGTTTTAAGTTTTAGTCTCTCTTTGATCATTAACCAGCAGGTGGCAGTCTATACAAATTTCTATATCACCTTGAACTCCTCAGTGCCTGAAGTTCCTTGGTAACCGTTAATTAATTTGTACCGAATGAAGAGCTGAAAGGCGCTCACCGAACAGCCGCAGAAATCCTGCAGGAAGAAAGCAAAGCTCTGGATGACAGCGAGATGTTTGGGGCAGTCTTTAGTGGAGTAGCAGATGAAGACTTTGGGCCTAGGCCACGGTCTGTCTGTGCTCAAGGCGGTGGTGTGAGAGGACGACTCGGAGCTTTCTTCATCCAGGTGGGAGTAGATGTTCTCTGTGGAGAGATTTGAGATGAAAGAGGTCAACCGGGCTCGGAGAAGATTTGGAGTTAGCGGGGGGGGTTAAAGTTAGTCAGTAGATTCCAGTACATTTATTATTACCATATGACGAAACTTGGGCTGACTACGAAAAAGACAAGGCCTAACAAACGCTGCATGCACAGTAATATATATTTATCTCAGAGGAGACTGCATGGTCAGGTCTACGTTGCTGAAACATAACCACTAGGCAGCCATGGTCTTAATCATAACAGCACAGAGGGCGTTAATTATTTCATGTCGTTACTTTCCACTTCAGGATTCCTCGCACGCAAACAGCTATACAAGAAGTTTCCTTTTGTCCATCATGACGTTGCGGCGCGACAATACAATGGTGCGAGTACAAATGCTTAGATTTCTCAAGCCATTAATCCTCATCTGTGCTGAGAGATTTACAAAGCTCAGATTACAGTCGCTGGACAAAAGTGAGTTCTGTAGGTAATAAGATCCTGACTAATGAGGGTGGGGGTAATGACGACACACGCACCTTGCTGTTTTTTGCGGCACATGACGGTAAAGAGAGTGGCGAAGGCAGACATAATGACTAGAGGCACGGTGATGGCCATGGCACGGATGGGTCCAGCCCATGGAGAATGCACTGAAATGGAGTGAACAAAGAATGAGGCATAGACAAGTAAACATCTGATTTTACAATTTCCACGAGTTATACAATCCATTGTATTTATTTAGGTTTATTTCCACCATACATTCAAAACCAAGAAGTGGCGAAGACAACACCATATCATCACTTCTAAGCCTTATTCCTTACAGCCATTATAGCCTTATAGCCATTGTCATTCCAGCCCACTGTTAATCAAGACGACAGACATTACACTGCAACCAATACATACATCAAGTAGCACACCATATAATCAAAGCTTAAAAGTATTTGTTTGTTTGGGCTGGGCTTGGGCTGAAAAGTCATTGTATGTTCTGGTATAAAACTTAAATAAACCCTAAACCTATGCTGAATTTAATACCAAAAAATACTGACTTCCATAATAAATACTCTCTATAGTGGCTAAAGGCTTAATGGTATTCTTATTTGCTGTTTGTGTGTGGGGTACACATAACCAATCAGCAATGAACAGAATCACTAGCCCCAGCCATAAGTACCATTAGTTCCTTTAGGCACCAGTTTTGAGCATGTACTGAAACCCAACAAGCTGCTATCCCTTACCTTGGCTTACATGATATTGAGTCTGTCTCCTGGTGTTATTGTTGTCATCACGGAGCTATAGAGTAAATAAAAGACAACACTGGGTATGTTTATATCTACTGCAATTTCAGGTTCAGAACTCATTCTGTTGTAACACATGAATAAACTTTACCTCTATTGCATATGTTCCTGGAGTAACGTCTTGCAGAATGCATGCTGTTTTAGGGCCATTCAGCTCCTATAGAATAATGACACAGGCATTTAAAAACACCACTTCAGTCTTAACCAAGTAAAAAAAAAAAAAAGTTCATAAGATTATGCAAGATAATTGCAGAGGTTTATTCAAGAATTAGGACAAAAATGATTAAACAATCCCACTCAGACGGTTTAAAGGATTAAGAGCTATGTAGGACACTGGAATCCCCCCAACCCCCCCAAAACAATGTCCTGGCCCAACTCATATTTCAACCTATTATTGGTGTTACAATGCACGGTATGTTAAAGCGGACATGAGGTATAGCAGTCTAGACTTCCGAAAGTTAAATCGAGTCTGCTTTTTACATTATTCCAAAGGGACAAAGTGTGATGGTATGAGGCGGTGCTCAAAGACGGGGGAACAGACACTGGAGTATTCTCACAAACAAACAAACAAACAAACAAACAAACAAAAAAAAACACAACATACGACTCAAAGCTAAATGGCTGGAATGTAAAAGCTAGGTCATACGATCTAATCGTAAAGGCCTGCAATTTGTGTGAAAAGGCATGGCTTTCCCCCAAAGAAACAAAACTGCAGCTAAAGATTTGCAGGGGTCCCTAAATCCCTCTTAAACTATATACAATGAGGGAGTAAACCGGGCCAAAAAACGTCAGCTAAAAGTTAAAGAAAAGTTCATTTCCAGTTCCCATCACACTCTCTCAGTAACAAAGTGGGGCTGGGAAAGCACTCAAGTTTTTTTTTTTTTTTTTTTTTAAAGTTCTGCTAAGAGTGCACATCTCCCCCGGGGCAGGAGGAGTCGGAATGATCCACTGAGGTGCAGGCCTGTTAGCCAACTTGCCCGACACGTCTATATATTATTCCTCCATCTGTGAAGAACATTACACGCTGCTGAATGCATTAACCCAGAACATCTCACTCCTACTTATTCTCGCCTGCTCTCGCCTCCTTCTCCTCCTCATCCTCATCCTCCTGGGGAGGTAAGTGCATGCGTGTGCAATGCAAATCTGACAAATTCTCAACTTGACTCTTCGTTATGCCGAATGTTAAGCATGCATAAATGATAACGGGGTGAGCCTGAACACGTTTCCAAACCTCAGAAAACACCAATATTGGTCATTTTTGTATCCACCTCAAAAATGGTTTATAGCTCACTAAAGCATACATTATCTCTACATTTCTATAGGGGGGGGGGGAAAAAAGCATTCATGAAGAGTTCATTGGAATGTTAAAGCTCTGTCTTTTCTAAAGAAATTTCACTGAAAATTTTCTTACCAAGCTTTTCGAACATAAAATCTCGTTTTGAGGGAAACCATTTGTTATAGGATTCCTCCAGAGATACACGTGAAGGCCCTAGGTTTATTTATGTTCTAAAAATGCACTTTTAAAATGACAGACCAAATGACCACCAAATTCCTATTCATCTTCTATAAAGACAAATCTTGTGTTTTGTCATAGAATATACACACTCAAAATTCAGTTTCTTCTAGCAGCCCACACTGATGTTTGATTTTAAAGGTTCGATGGGGAACCGCACAACAGAGGAGTTCCCTTTTCGGATTACAAGCGGAACGATGTTAATCGTCTAAAATCTTTAAGAAGACCTACAGCGCTACGTGTAAACTGAAAACTGCAATAACAAACACCACCACCGTTCCTCTAGTTATTTCTTCACACACTCGTTGGAGGAACTCTGGAGAAAATAAATCTGAGAAACTTTCAGGAGTCTAGCTCCTAAAGGAAGAGTCTTGGTGGCACAAGATCAACTCCCTGTAACCACTAGAACATCTGTGCTGATAATCTGTCATGCAAAGTCATTTTTCTTTCTGAAAATTTGCCAACCTGGGCATACAAATCTGGCCAATCCTGTAGTGCACACCCGAGGCAGCTGTTTTGTACGGTATAAGCTTCCTTATCCGCTCTAGGTTCATGAATTAAAGCCCTAGTCAATAAGCGCATTCTTTGCCATTATGATGATCTAACAGGATTGTTATGTTGTTGGTAGCAGCATTCGTGACACATGATCTGTCATTGTGATGTTTTCTGTGTGTGTTTTGTTATGACACCACCCAGAACAATCTGAACATAAAGAACGCAGCGGAAATCCACTGAGCCCATAATAAATGAAAACGACACAATCCTTCAGCTTGCTTAATCCGAGGTGAAGCTTGCTAACCGGTTTGCAGCGTTTGAGTTTGAAGTGGTTCTCCTGTCGAAGCTTATAATACAGGTAATAGGTGTTGAAGCCAAAGGTGGGAGGAGCGTGATCGAAAGTGACGTGCAGATTGGAGCCGAGCTGGGAGACGTTGAGCATCTTGGGCTTCCAGACTGTCAAAACAGAGAAGGGGGGGAAAAAAAAAAGAATTCATAACGCTATTTTGTAATACAAAGACTGAAAGACATGAATCAACTTGAGACTTTCTGCAGAGGTCATGATGCTTGATGTACATCTTAGCAGATGACCGACAGTTCTCAAGTCTGAATTACTCACATGGTTTGCAGACGAGGTTGTCCGGGCCAAGAAGCACTTCGCAACCTGTGAAAACAAAGCAAAAATAACTCATGACTCCCTCCTAAAATTCTTTACCGTCAGAGATCTAACAAGAGCACAGTTTATAGATTTGAAGGATAGTGATATATGGAGTTTTATGGGGGGGGAAGCCTAACTCACTGTTAGTGTGCAGGAAGGACGGAGGGAAGAAGCTGTCGTTCATGAAAGTGGGAAATGGAATTATCCTGACCATGTAGTCCATCTCGAAGGCCAAACCAACAAAGGGCTGTGAGCTCAGCTTCTGTTGAATAATTACAACAGACATTCATTATAGCCAACTAGATTACTAACCATAAATATCCATACCAATCACCCCGTATGTTTTGTTCTTTACATAAACACACACGTTGCATTAAGCCAATGGGAAGAATTTCATTAGATCAATTAATACACTACTACTAAACAATGCTACCTCTAATTTTAACCTCTATTTTTTTTTTTTATTATTATTATTATTTTTTTTACTTACAACATTCTTGAAGGAGAAATTGAGTTGTCGAGGGTCCTTCAGGATCATGTGTTGGCACTGTTTCCCCTCTGGATTCTTGTCCTCCAGATAAACACGAAATCCCTTTACATGCTCAATACCTGCATAGATAAAACACACAATAGTCACAACATCCATCCATCTGTTCATCGATTTTCCATACCGCTTATCCCACACAGGTCACGAGGGAGCCTGGAGCCTCCCCCATTGACACCCCGTGACGGGGTGCCAACCCAGCACGGGGCACAATTGCACACACGTTCACACGTTATGGACAATTATGAAATGCCAATCAGCCTACAACACACGTCTTTGGACTTGGAGTACCCGGAGGAAACCCCTGAAGCACAGAGAGAACATGCAAGTGTGCTAAACACTAAGCCACCATGGACCCCCATAGTCACAACAATAATCCAAAAATACTAGCAATTTCATACTGGCTTTTAGAAACCATTCACTTTGACTTGTTGTATTCAGTGGATTGTGAATTATATTTACTGAAATAGATATGGTGGCTTGGATTGCTTTCTTTCTTTTGTTTTGTTTTGAGTTGTAAAAATACTTTCAAATAAGAACATATTTCTGTGCAGAATCTCTTTCTGCATGGCCTTTAGGCTGTACCCTTTGGTTATTCACCACAATGAAAAGACACTGCTTATAGTGTCAGAGTTGCCAAAGGGGAATGCTAAGAGCAGCTTGTTTGAAAAGAATAATAGTTTATGCCAACTGTTGACCAGTAAAAGGTACATGCTATAGAATTGTTCATTATTAGTTACCCTATGACAGATTTAGGTAAAGGTTCTGGTATATGTTTTCTCTCAGGGGGAAAAAAATAAATAAAAAAAATAAATGTAACCGAGGGAAAATGGAAAATGATGTGCACATTACAGGAAGAGTTCAACATTTTGTCGAACAATAAAGCTTTAAACAGAAAGCACTGAAACTGAAAGGTAAGCAATACTGTTACTTCACAAAAATACTGTTTGTGAGATCCTTCAGATCGTGTCACTGATTGCAAGTCGAGCAGGGAATCCGTATCAGACAATCTTTCAAAAGTATGACTTGTAATCACGAGCCTAAATGACGACCATCAGCCAGTAATTAGACGCGACATGTCTTCCCGCTAATCTAAACTGCAGCCCTGGCTAAACCGTGACCAACAAAAAAAAAAAAAAAAAAAAAAAAAAAAAACAGGGGGGGTCAGAGCACAAAATGTGCAAGTCCTTTTATACACCTCCCTCCTTTTCTCCTTTTATTGGCACCCCTGGAGAGGGAGAGGAGGCCTTTAACACGCACAGAGGACAAGTGTGCGTGCCAAGGGAGCATTCTCATGCCCTTCAACGTGTGCCAGCCTTCCTCCCTTTTAATTACATTTCTGCCTTATCAGTTGCAGGGGTAAAAGAAGAGAGAGGGTTGGTGAAATGGGGTGGGTGGGGGTTGGCCTGCACACATTCCACGTGGTTCCGATTACCTCGGCAGGGAGCGGAGCTGAAAGAGCCTGCTCTTCAAGGCGTCGTGTAACTCCACACCTTCACCGGCTCACAGATACCTCCATCATGCTGCCTCAAAAAAGCCACCAGAGGCGAAAGACAAAAAAAAAAAAAAAAAAAAAGTTGTCCAACTGGTTGGGACTTTTACTCTCTTGGTGAGTTTGTTGTTCTTTTCTAGGAGCTTCATAAGAGTTGTACAAGGTTGGGGGGGGGGGATAAAAAGAGGAACCCCTGATTCTAAGGTAAAAAAAATACCTTTTATCTTTATGTTTCTTAAATATATACTCTCACCATATCAACTCCTGAACCAGGCCAAAGGATTAACCTGAAGCAAACAACAGGGCACATTGTGCTGCTGCTCAGGGAAAGGACTCGCATTACCAAGTTCAATAGTGCCTCGACAGACGGAAGCCAGGGACACCCCAGTGCTCCCTCCCCTCATCCTCCAAAAACACACACACACACACACACACACGCATTCCTGAAAAAAAATTACTGGGCTCCTATGTGCGGATCTCTTCAACTGCTTGGCCAGATTTGTGTGACTGTCAGGCCTGAAGGAAAAGGCTTGGCGGGGGGAGGAAAACCTGGGCCTTTGATCAGGACAGGCCTAGCACTCTCTTTGAAGACAAGGCCTCACTTTCAGAGTGGCTGTCCTGTCCAGTCTCTTATTTCTCCATCGCTGCCAGTCAGTCAGTCAGTCAGTCAGTGAGAGAGAGAGAGAGAGAGAGAGAGAGAGAGAGCTGAGAGAAATGACCCATGCGTGCAGTCAGGTATGTCGGACACACGCTTTAAAATGCATTTGCTTTGATATGGGTTTAGGAATCTGAGTGGGTCTCACCATCATCCAGTCTGTTCAGAACCTCAGAGTACTTGTGGGGACTTTAACCACCAACATCCTGTAAAACAGGCTGGTGTAAAATCTGTTGCACAAGTACACAAGTCTAGTGTGTACATACAAGCCCTAGTAACCGATTTGCATATCTGAACTGCATGATCCAGTTTTTTTTTTTTTTGAATATGAATATGACCAAGAATAATGATCAAATGTTAAAAAAAAAAAAAACAACAAAAAAACCCAGCTTTCAAAATAAGGTTTGCTTCTTATATGCACTTGCCATGTGCGACTCTTAGATATTCTCATTTTCATTATTTTCAGCCAATAAGTACATTCAGAAAATCATCTGATAAGGGAAAAAAAAGTAGATTTTGGCAATAATCTGCATAGATTTAAAAGTAATGTGATAATGGGGGGGAACCTCACTGTCCACATGAGTCAGTTATCAGATTTCATAAATACAGTAAAACAAAGTTGTTTTTTTGTAAATAAATAAAAAAATTAATAAATAGATAAATAAACAAAAACAAACAAACAAACAAACAAACAAACAAATAAATAAATAAATAAATAAAGTACACCCTGATGTTTTCTGGGTGGGAAAAAATATCTACAAAGAAAGGAACCCCTTGTAAAAAAAAATAAAATGCGAGTCAAACCTAAAAGAAAAGAAAAAAAAAGAAAAGAAAAAAAAAAAAGGGAAAAAAAAGGACAGACAACAATTTGTGACAAAGAAAAATAAGGAAAAAGAACCAAAAGCAATTCAAAACTGAATTCTTTACACTGTTCATATCTTGACGCAATTTGACCATTATATCACACACGATAATGAAGGAACATTCATGAACCCACATACATTCAACAGTCCTTTGATTTTTTTCCCCCCCTAAAGGTACATAAACTTTCACTGTATATGATTTATACTCACAAGTGACGGCAATAAATGTTCATGAAAACATAATGTTTTTTTTTCTTGCTTTAAATACCTTTACATGAAGTTGCTGCAAGGTAAAACCTGCTCTTCGGGGTATTTGCTATTTAACTCGGTGATATGACTAAAATGTACAAAGGAGCAAAGCAGCCTGGCCATAAATGCACAGAAGATGACAGATTTGCCATAAAATATTTTTTTGGAAGTGTTTATAATTGCAAACTGCACATAGTGCTATCCTTTTCTGAGGAAGTTCTTCTTTATCCAGTAATGGTTACACACATACACAGATAAAAGATTATCATTATTATTATTATTATTATTATTATTATTATTATTATATATTAATTATTCGTGTGCGTGTTAAAAACGTTGAAAAAGGGGGCTTACCGAGGGGACTTGGCATCCAGTGGACTACCACAGCTGCCTGGTTATCACAGGACAAATGAGAGAAGCTGATATTGTTCACTTCATGGATGGCATGTTTCCCCCACAGGTTCCAGTTCAGAGAGCAGTCTAGAGAGAAAAACAAAAAGGCAAGAAAATTGGGGGCGCTTTTTTTTTTTTTTATTGAAAGAGCATTGGTGAGATTCTTTGGCAAGCTCAAGGATGCAGCCATGCAATTCACCGACCCCCCCACCCTCTTCCTTTTCTCAAACCCCTATTTAGTTAGGACTGTGCTATCGGAGCTGAAGATCAGCAGGTAGAGGAAGAGAGAGGAGCAGACGTTTCTGTCGCTCACACCCCGTGGCTCCCTGTCGGGGTTGCTGCTATTGTGATGCTAATGAGGGTTGGCTTTTAGGCTGTGACCGTTCCTGTCCACGGTTGCGGACAATGGGGGCCGAGTGAGAATCTGGATTAGCTACAGGCAAGAAATGTGACTTTTTGGCACATTTGATAGTTCAGGAAGCAAGTTAGAGCTGGGGGGAGAGAGAGAGGTTGGGGGGGGGCTTGGGGTTGGGAATGGGGGTTCAGGGATCAGATGAATAACAAGCAGAGCACAGGAAATTGATTAGATTTATTTTTCTAAATCAATCAAATCATTCCTAAATTTTATCAAATGGTGCCTTACTGTCATTTCGATAGGTGACGAGCCTGCGTCCGCTTTCGTCTGAACTGGATTGAATTCCCTGCAGAAAGAAAGAGAAAGGGCATGGTTAAGCAGGTACGGCATTAAGAAATAGTTTACTTTCACGCCAAACTATGTGACATATGAACCACGCTGAGGGCACGGAGCACATTCCTTTGAGACTCGACAAACACCACCAGCACTTTAAGTGGTGACAGCAACACTAAAGTATCCTACAATTACGAGGCTTCTGGCTCGCACAAACTCCTGCTGAACGCACTCGGTGCCAACTCTGTAAAAAAAACAAAACAAAACAAAAAAAAAAAACACAAGCCTCAAGTTGTGAGAAGAGCTGCACAAGACATGCATGCTCTCACGCACCCATGTTCGGTCCTCACTCTGGCTACTGATGCAGAATCAGGTACTGATAAGTGTGCTTTAACTCTAGGTTTCATGACTTAGGCGGTTATGACTGGCCCGAGAACAGTGGCTCGAGGCGCATTATCGTTCGAGTCAGAACAAACGAGCTTGCGTGACAGGAGCTAAAATGAGACAAGAGGAAGCTATAGGCTGCGTGTCAGATCAAGACTGATGGTAAAAGGAAAAGAAAATAAACAAAGCTTCGCAGACACGAAGGGCAACAATGACTGAGGCTTCTTGGTAGAATACGACACTCTAGCGGTGTACAGCTCTGAATTTTAGTGTGGCCTAATTTTAAAGATCTTTATCATCTTTATCTGGCTGCCTGATTAAAGGAAGTTGTTCTACATGACAGGAAGGAATATACTTATCCTCCTCGAGAGAGTGTAGTCGTCTGAGAAAGCTTGGAAAGCTGATCTGTTCTATTAGATGTCAAAATCTCAGTTTGGCATAAAGGGTAGCATAATTTCACTACTATGTATAAACAGAAAAATTAGCAAATCTAAAATATAGCTACTTAATTATGGTTGTTTACTTCTCAACAAAAGTTGTGGGGCCAAATGTTTCAAAATGTGTGTGTGTGTGTGGGGGGGGGGGATGGGGTCACCGAAAGCACCAGAAAACCCTTTGGACCGCAACACAAAGTCAAACCCATTACTTGTCCCAACACCCCCCTCTTCCCTCGTCTGGACCTTCAATTCCCTCAGCTATCATTTCATCACTCCTAGCACGTTAATCAAGCCAGGATTTCCTCCCGTGTGCTCGGCGGGGAAACCTTTCAATCACACGTTAAAGACGCAAAATCAACAACATGGCTGCCAAATTCGGTTTGATCGGTGGACCCACAGCATCTACAAGCTAGCAACTGGTTATAAATTTACTTCACTCCTCTTGTGGCTGCTGACATCACAAGTGTTTTAGAGAAATATTCAGAGGCAAAATAGTTTTCAAAGGCAATGATTTGGTCACATTAAGAAATGATTCTACACACATTTAAAATCTCAGTAACTCCAGAAACAAAAACAGATCTCAGCACCAACTACAGTTTTTCCTGACACAACATCGACACTCTACTTAAATATCAGCTGCTACCTGATACTGATCCAGTACCGAGGTCATCAGAGCAACCAGGCTGGCTCTCTGAAAGCTTTAGGGCAAGTTGTGTCTTGTGTTCATGCACAAGATGAGTCGTTAGTCAACATAACATGCACTCGTGGCATAAAGTACATCTGTTTTGTCTGGAAAGGTCAAATCTGATTCAACACCAAGCCAGCGTTTTAGAACAGAACCGAATATTGATTCATCTCTGCATCATTACCTCTTCCATACACATTTTTTAGTATAATGTCAAGCTACTTATTTACTTGCAAATATAAAAGCCCTATCTGATTTAGGGCTGCAGTTATACTGCAACACTGCACTCACAATATATTAAAATAATATATATGTATTTAAAATCACACCACTGTTAAGGTTTAACAAAGCCCCTACTGAAAAAACTTATCTTGTGCATTTTTTTTGTTTGCACATTTCTGCGAGATCAGCATTGCAAATACAAACACAGCAATAAAAAATCAGCACCATATTGCGCAGCCCTCATCTGGTCCACATGTTAGTTATGACATTAGCATCAGGACAGCAAATTAAAACAACGTGCATTTCAATTGTGCTTGAAGGCCTAGAGGATGTTTCAGTAACTATTACTTAACGGTGCATTTGTCTACTTCCGATAGATAACATGATGAACTCCACACCCAGATTCATTCCTTTCCCCAGGCGTAGATCCTGACCAGATGGCAACCGAGCTCAAGTACTCAGATAACAACGTCATTACAGAGACCACCATGACTGACGTCAAAAACACTCCGGCCGTAGTTTAAGCGTGGTCAGTGCTCAGTTCTGTCCACCGTGCTGGATTAAGAAGTCATGCTCATAGTGGCAACTGTCCCAGAGAACAAGGACTAATTGGCAAAAGCTGCTTGCACCTCCAGGTCATGAAATCATTTACAGCCATGGTGAAGATGGGAACAGTGCTCTAATTCCTCATTTAGCATCCAAAAACGAAGGGAAAGTGTGCGCCCTTGGGGTGCTATTATGGTCCTGGGGTTTATTCCACACCATGAACACAGCGGGGTCCTGTGGGTCACTTCGGACAGGCAGCTGCCAGGGACGCCTCAGCACACCTGCAACCAATCAGAGGGCCCAAGGCTGTTACCACAGCCTTACACCTCGGCAGGAAGGGGTGGCAAAACACCTCCTAAAAAACCTGTCACACTCCCCAAACACCCTTTCAACGATCTCCCCCCCAACAATTTATGGCCTTCCACAACAAGAACCAACAGTCCCCCCCTTAATTTTCCTTCCCTTTGTTCCTGCAGACTGAGCTGGTCCTGGTAGGAGGAAGACCTTCGACAGACCCTCTGATGTCCTCGCCCTCGGCACTCCTAATAGCCCCAGAAGTCATTTGCCATCCTAAAACTTCAAATGGACAGTTGGGGGAAGAAGGAAGGGGGGGGGTCAGGGCTGTAACTCGGGTCCATAAACTCGCAGCATCCCATGTGGCAAACGAGTAGAAATGCTGGCCGTGAGGTAAAAACAGAGGTCAGTTACCGGTCAAACAAGAGCCCTAGCACTTTATAGGGGCTTATTAAGAGACTGTGAGAGAAAGGCAACTGTGTTTGGAAATACTCAGCCTTTTGCTTAATGACCTGGTTCATTAAGAGCTATATGAGAACATGTGATTGACATTAGCAATGGTGCTTCAAGAGTAATACTAGAGACATTGATTCAAACTAGTACCACTGAAAAAAAATACAGACTGTAAAGTTTCAGAGACAGTACTGCACTTCTAAAGCCACACAACTGACACTGATTTTCCAAAGAGCCAAATTAAAGGCCGGAGTATCACCACCGCACGATTTAGTAAGAAACGCTAATGTAAGATTAGCGGCTTGGGGTATTTTCGGTGGCTGGTGGACGATTACGTGGCCGTACCCGGTGCCCACGTTCGTTGCGCAGACTCGTGAGACATGGACATGTCTGAACAGCAGTCAGGAGCAGGTGAGGCCCGATAGATGTGTGCTTCCTGTAGACTGCACCAAAGCGTCTTTCAACCAGGTGTTCCCTCACAGAGTTTGAATAATAACAGTAATTATATCATTTGAGAAGACAAGCTTCAGAGAACAGTGCCCGTCAATCTAGTCTCTGCTTCATTCTTCCTATTTCTTGGTCGCATACCCTTTCAAGCTCTAGCTACAAAGGACACAAGCAGATCTACTTCCTACCTCACAGCAACCTCAATTCTACACACATATCAAGCAAATATTGATAGTTTACTCGAGTTCTTGTCTCATTGTACTCAAAAGGGAACTGGCTTGCAAGGGCCTGTTTCCAGCCGCCCCCCTTACTCACTCACTCCCCCCACCCCTCTCTTGTCTTTTGGCATCCAACCGCACACGTGAAGTTAATTTAACAACACAGCCAGCTCTTTTACAAGTGGAGATGGTTCTCTTTAAATTCCCCATTAGCAGCAAGCCATATGGAGACAACTCCAAACACAGAGGTTTTTTTTTTGTTTTTTTTTTTTTTTAAAGGGAAGTATTTGTTTGATCCAGCTCCTAAGCCCTTCCGCACCCCCATGACTTCTTCAACCTTCTTCTGAAAAGAAAAAACAGGGGGTAAATGTGCCTCTAAGTAAATGTGACCCCCCCTCACACACACACACACACACACTTTTTCAGAAAAGAAACACGTAGACGATCATCTCACATTTACGGAATAAAAGACAGGCCTCACAGTGATACTCTGGCGACACTGATTAATTAAGGTAAAATT
>JANDJT010000114.1:13679639-13692220 GCA_024331685.1 Stegophilus panzeri | reverse complement strand
ACACCCCTGAACGCTATGAAACGCTCCTCCCGTTCCACCATTCATCAGTCAGATGGTAGGAGAATAAAAAAAGAAAACATGCAGGTTCTTTTGAGATATGAGTGGGGGAGGGGAAAAAAAAAAAAAAAAAAAAACATAGGCAAAAGGAAGAAGGTGTCCCACAGGTGCACTCATGCCAGAGCTTGCCGAAGATTCAAAGGCTTGTAGTAATAAAAAGGATACGTGTGTGTCTAAGGACAATGCAGAACATTTTCCTTTGTGCTGTTTTTGCAGCAATGACACGGAATGTCAATTTGTGACTCAAGGCCTTGAACGCCTAGAAGCTTTATATGTTATTAGCATTAAGAACTACCAGTCTGGCGACTTCTGATTACATATCATTTGCAGAAAAGTACCGGCTTTGCTTTCTATAAGACATTAATCTTTGTTCAGATATACTTCATAACTAAAGATTTTGAAGGAAAAAAAAAAAGGATCTCAAGAATTATCAACTTTTCTGCTCTATAACTAGCGCAAAGGGCAAAAAAGGTCAGCGTGGTAGATTTGATTAGCAGCAGGATCTGTCATCACTATAGCTTTTCCCTTGAGAACATGAGTAAATGCTGCATGGACTGTAAACCAGGCAGAACATGAGCCTGTGCAAAACTGCATCTGATTCACTTCCAAAAGTAGCTAGAGAGAAAAAAAATATGGCATAATACAGAAAACCAACACTCTCCAACTCAAATGCTCAAACATAAGCCGAATACCTCGTATATTCCGACAGCACACCTGGACCAAAGCTCCTGTCCACATGCAGCAAGAAGGCTGAAATCACAATAGGGGCTTTTATTATTACAATTGTTACTTCTGTGTGTAAAGTGGTATTGACTTATGTGGTTTTAAGGACTCGGTGGGCAGGGGGGGTTTAAGAGAAAAGGGTGATTTCCCATTCACGCGCCACAGACTTACATGAAACAGCACATGTCTCCTTGAGTGCTAATCGCTCAGATTTGCGATTGCGAAACAACAAAATGACTTGGAAACCTGCTCCATATCCTGGCTGATGTTTTGGCGTGTTTGGCTCACATCACCCTCACATGCTGAACCCATAACTTAACCACATGGAGAGAAACAGGGAAACAGAGACACCCCCCACTTCCAAAAAAAAAACGACTGATTATGCAGCTGGTAATATCTGCACAGGGATGAATTCTGACTTCATTTCTTTAGCAGAGGAACCCAAAATCAAACTCAGAGAGGAGAGGAAAGTTTAGCTCATTCAAGACTCCAAAAAAAAGAAATAAGAAAATTATAATCTCTGGCTGTTGTATGACTCGGGGAGTCTGACGAAGAACCAAAGGAAGGATGCTATTGAAAAGGCTGGAAGTTCCGGAGGTTCAGCACTTTCATCCAAAGCCAGCCAGCCCCCGCTGGGGTTCGACATGAAGCCTTCGACCTCTCTCAGCAGGGGGACGAGCATGGCCAGGAATGAGCGCAAGCCAATTTAAATATCCACCTCTCTTTTCTTTCTTGCTAAGCTGCAAGTTGAGGCTTATCATTCCACCCTCCATGGTGGGGTAGATATTACATTAAACAAGAACCTTTTCATATGAAAACAAATATTTAGCTATCAAATCAAAGCCCTTGAGCAAACACCCAATATGTCTACTCCTTCACGTTAAAAAAAACAAAAAAAACATTTTGTCCCTTTTCAAAAATACGGGAACGTCAGTAAAGCTCAAGCAGTCGAAAGATTTGATCCGGTTCAACGCTTTGCCCGACAGTCAGCAAACCAGTTTGTGGAAAGCTAGGGTTCTTTCAGCAGCTCGACGACCTTTGAAGTGGCCGTGGAAGGAGATGGCCTGTGGTTTGAAGGAGGAAATGCCAAAGTGTGTTAATAGAGCAAACAGTCCCCTCACTTCTTATGGGAAATGGCTTCAAAGCAGCCGTAGCGGTCGCAAGACAATGCACACAAGAGTGGGCACTAAAAGTCAACAGCACTTCCGATAGGTATTTACGGGCCAGTGAGTCTAAGTAAACTCTCAGGCACGAAAATCAAACAAACCGAGGCAGTGCAAGACGACATAAGGTGTTAAAACTGTTGAAAGCAAGGCATAAAGAAACAAAAAACAAAAAAACACGGATACTCATTCCAAAGTGCACTAAAATGTTTTGCAATCGAGTTATAGCTCAGGTATAACCTGTACTGACTATTATTTCATCATTTACTCAACTAAACGTTCGCATTTGACTCTCATCCTGGCTGTAAGAGTGTACATACAACTCAAGGGATCAGTCCCAATCTCAAAATACTATTAGGACATGACCATAAAAATCAGTTTGGCACAATTCAAGTGTGGAAATTAGCCAGATGGCTCAGGCTGTGAACAAAAGAAGAAGAGGTCCTGACTGACCGCTTTACACGTTTAAAAACACCACAATTACACACTGAAAGCTAACATCTGGATAAACTATTTATTTATGTCAAATATCTGTCATTTTCACGATATATTGCTAACTCGGTTTATCGGTTCACCTTTACACTTAGTTCCTTTCGTTCTGAAGTCACCAGATGTTGCTGAAACGATATATCTGGATTATTTAAACGTATTTAGAGTTGATATGAGTATATAAATATATTTTTAACACACTAACCATTTTAGAAAAGAAGACTTTAGGTTATTATGTGTATATTTATACCTTAAAGTAAACCTGAAGAAGCTACATGGCTACATTTAAGGACAGAAAGTCGCCTCAGAGCATACCTGCTACCTTACCAAACATTAGGCTACTTTGTGTCAAACACTTAGTATACATTAAATAAATAATGTTTTAAAAATATAAAAGTATACTATTTTCCTAGCGTGAGCCTTTAAAAACAATGTAAAACTTCACTTTGAAGTCTTCAGCTCGAGAAAAACCGAGTGTTACAAAATACCCTGACTTTCAAAACAAGCGCCCAGTTGAAATATTAAGATTTTGGGGAATTGCTCTTCGTCTCTCACCTTATATCCGCATTTCTCGGCGTTTCCTTTCCTCCCTGCGTTGGCTGCAGTTGTAGTTGCAGTGTGGTGTAAAAGTAAAACCAGAGACAGCGTGGTTATGCGCTGGAACAGTGTAAATCGCAGAGCCATGTCCCAGGCTCATCCATGAAGTCCTGCTGAAGTGTGAATGAACGGCAGGTCTCTGTAGAGACACTTCATATCCGTTCACTGCTCTGCCGACAGGGGGCGCTGTGGATGTGAACTCCTCCCTCTGATATGAACTCGGCCCTGGAAATGCTACACTTTTATACAGTATAAAACCCGTGTTTGAACACTATATTTCAGTGTAGTATTATATGTACTGTAGGCTATACGTGCTGTTCTGTATACTAGTACGCTGTAGAGTGTATAAAATGTTTTACCAAATCATATGAGCCTACCAAAAATAAATTCAGTACAATCATGGGTGTAGCTAAAGGGTGGCCCGGGGTGGCCAGTCCCAAGAGTAGGGGAGTGCTGCAGCATGGAGAGCTAGTGGGAATATGGGTGGTGAGTGAGTCCATCAATCTTTTTTTTTGCAGCAATGCATAATATTGAGCATTTTTGCATATTTGTCCAATCACAGATTGGCACTAGCTATCTACCATTTTTTTTTTGCATCACCCATCCAAAAATGTATACTTCACATTTTTTGATTGGACAGTGCAATATGTGAGTTACAAACAATCAATCATCCATCAATCATATAACTGATTAACTGATTGTTGGGTTCAGTTGAGTTTTTTGTGATTGTTGCCACAAATGCTCGAAGAGGGTTTTGGCTGAATGTGCGCTGTGATGTCACATGACACGTCTTGGCCCAAATCTGCGTTCATTTTGAAAAATTGCAAGCCCCTCCGAATATTGCGGAGGTTGTCTGATTTTGCATTCATTTCTGTGATCATAAAATCGCAAAATCCTGGAGGGACTGAAGAGTAAGGGAATGTTTCAGCCTGGAAAACCAGCAGGAATCTGGTGTGGCAAGCGAGTCTGTCAATATTTTTTTATTGCATTTTTGCATATTTGGACAATTGCAGATTAGCACTAGATGTCTGCTGTTTTTTTTGTTTTTTTTGCATCACCACACCAAAAATGTAGATACTTCACATTTTTGATTGGCCAATGCGATATGTGAGTTACAATCAAATCATCTGTAAATCATATAACTGATAGTTGCAGCTAATGATTTACAATGTCTCCTACCTACTTCTCACACCCACTGATTCTTCAGGCTGAAACTTGACACACTTGAGTATCAACCTAGTATGAAGCATGGCCACCCCACTGGCCACCCCGGTAAGACATCATCATCATCATCATTATCATTATTATTATTATTATTATTATTAGTAGTAGTAGTAGTAGTAATAGTAGTACACTCTAAAAAGTAATTCAGGGGACCTATTACCACAACTTAATTAAATGTGTGGTTGCAAGATAAAAATTCTAATTTATTGATTTAATTAAATATTTTAAGTTGCATAGTTGCAAATTGCAACATTATTTTGATGAGTTGTGTTGACATAATTTTGATGATTACATCAACTTAATATTGTGTGTAATTTAAACTGAAATTTCTGCATTAATTGATTTAAAACAAAATTTATGTTGTAGTACCTTAATAAAATTGGCTTGATAACTTAATTTTTCTCCACCTTGAGTTCAGGAAGTCCCCTCCCCTACCCAATTAACATGCCTGGACAAATTCAGACAGTTAAGACTGTGTTAGAGGACCTGTAGACTGAACAAATACTATACAAAGGACATTTCAAGGTGAGTATCCTTTCATTTACATATAAATTCTACTAAAGCAATGAATTTGGGCATATTCTCAATTGTGATATGACCAATAGTAGACTTGTGTGTAGGTTAGGCTACACCTGCTAATGCAGTTGATGGACTATGTTGTACTACTACACATAGCTAATGCTAGTCATATTTAGCAGTGTAATTTGAATATCTATCCTTTAGTTTACCATAGCAGTGGATAAGAATGATGAACTTTATTTGACATATCTGCTCATCTAGAGAGGGCTTTTCATTTGTGCTACAGGATGGAAAAGCATGATTAAATTTCTGCTTATTCGTGTACCTGTCAACTACATTGTGTAATCTAATTTCATGTATTGGCACATTTAAAAAAATCTTTTGTCATTCACATAGATAGCCTTCTAGCTCCATTGTAGTAAATTTGCTCTTTGACCAAAATTAGCAGCCTTTGGACTGTGGATAGTTCTATTAGAAGGATAAAAGTAGTAGAGTGTTACTACAAATTCATTCATTCACTCATCTTTCATTAACTGTTTTATCTTGATCAGGGCCACAGTGGATCTGGAGGCTATCCCATTAACACACCCTGGATGGGACACCATGCACACACACACACACATTCACACACTTATTCATACCTAGGGGCAGTTTGGCATAGCCATTTTTTTAGAAGGTTTTTTATCGCATAAACAAAAGTGGTATAAACGTGAATAGCTTGATAGGATAAATGCTGTTAAAAAAAACTTAATAGAGCATTATGTTGTGCTTTCAAGGTGCACATACTATACAGTTAATACACACATTACAAAAGAGCAAAATAAATAAATAAATCAATCAACTGATTGTTCTAACGATTAAAATCAAGAACATGTGCGCATTGAACTATATTTGCAAAGATCAAAGAGCCCAAGATGAGAATCATGGGAAAGTTGTGTGTATGAGCCAACTGTCTAGGCAGCAACACCCAGTTCCTCTTTCAGGTGATCTTGTGTTACTATTGATGCCGACATGAAAAGGGTCTTCTTTTTTGTTTTTGACTTGAAAGATGAGCAGAGCTCTCGCCATCCTGTCCATGATGACGTAACTCCATACAGAATCTCACAGAAAGACAATGCAAAAGATCTGCAACATAACAAAACAGTATCAAGAAATATATGACTAGTGTGCGATAGGATAAAAAAAAATAATAATAATAAGCTGAGAAACAATTCATATTTGCTCAAACATGTTGAGAAGCAGGCCTATTCAGTATAAATAAGATTAGATCATGCATTTACAGCTGAAGAATCTAAAATCATACAGATATAGAGTTAATGTTGACGTACAACATCAGAATGGGGGGGATATGTGATCCTGTGGCATGGTTGTTGGTGCCAGATGGGCTGGTTTGAGTATTTCAGAAACTGCTGATCTCCTGCAATTTTCACGTACAACAGTCTCTTACACAGAATGATGCGAAAAACAAAAAAAATCCACTGAGTGGAAACTCCTGGTTGATCAGAGAGGTCAAAGGAGAATGGCCAGCTCAGTTCTAGCTGACATGAAGGTGAACTCAAATAAGCACTCTTTACAACCAGGGTGAGCAGAAAAGCATCTCACAATGCACACCATGTCAAACCTTGAGGCGGATGGGCTACAAAAGGAGAGGACCACATCGGGTTTCATTCCTGTCAGCGAAGGAGAGGAATTTCAGGGGCTGGTGAGTTCTAGCTGCTACATAGCTTCCAGATTCAACATCTAATTATAAACAGATCAAAAATACAAAGTGACATTCTTTAATAAGTAAAAATTTGATAGTGCTGGCAAATTGCTGTGGTATAAAAGGAATGAAACAATTTGGGACATGCTGTTATAGGAAAATAATTAAATTCCGGGTAGGAAAAGTAGCTCTGCTTTACGTTGGGCAGCATCACACCACCCCACCTCCTTGTTGATTAATTTCATATAACAGCATGAACCTATTATGTTATTCTTTATAAGATGTGGCCACTAAATTATTAATATAAAATTAAAATATTAAACCGAGGTCATGAAATTGCACAATTTACTTTTTTTTCATGCTCTGAATTTGTTATTGCAAGTTTTTAGGTTAATATTACTAAGAAGTAGGCCTATTTTATATTTATATTTTTATATACATTCATTCACCTTTATTAACCGCTTTATACTGATCAAGGTTGTGGTGGTTCTGGAGTTTATTCCAGGAACACTGGGAGTGAGATGGGAATACACTAAGAAAGGGATGCCTTTTTTCTTCTTCTTCATTTATGTTTGATTAATTTTGACAAGAAAATACATGCCAAAGTGAGACAGAATAAAATCCAAGCATGGACATGGACAGTGAAGATTAAGGACAAAAGTAGCTCATCTGGGATTTGAACTCACAACCTTCCAGTCAATTGCAAATGGCTGAGCTACTGCCAACTTTTTAGCTTCAAAATCTAATTCAGAGTGTTATGCAAGCTCGAGAAAACTAAACTAAATTTATGTATTTTTTTATCATTGCTTTTTTACATTAACTTCCTCAGTAGAATTTTCTCAGCACTACGGCGCCCTCTACTGTTTTTTTAAATCACTGAAACCCATCCATCCATGCATTTTCCATACTGCTTATCCTACACATGGTCGAGGGGGCAGCCAGGAGCATACTTTACTTTTTTTTTTTTCCCCAATACAGTCTAATCCAATATGGTTGCAATTCTCACCCCTTCCACCCCTTATCATTATTCAGAGCAAATAGTAAAGCTCCTTCCCTCTTTTAAAGCCTCTATTGTCTCTCATAATCACCCTCAATTAGAGCAAGTAAAGCGGGTCAGTGGCTTTCCATGAGGCTCGTTATCTAACAATAAAGCAATCAACTAATTCAGAAAAGACCACATGCGGAGTGCAAAAAAATTCCCATACTCAGTGTGTTATGTTAAACCACATTTTAATTAAGCAGCTGCTTATCTAAACCATTATAATACATAAGTAATTGATTTGCACTATCAAAATAAGTCACAACAGAATATATTACAATATGACAAGAAACAGACATCTGAACTTTTTTTTGTTTTTTTTTTGTTTTACAATCACTGTTGGAGTCCATTGATGACTTTTTTCACCATGAGGAACTGGTTCTCTCGATGCGAGCGCTTCAGTTTTGCTCTTCTGTTCTGGAACCAGATCTGACAGGAGAGAGGAATAATTACTACATTTATTTCCAGACCTGCATCGATAAACATTTGTGGTATATAAAATGCACCGTTTGCTAGTTTGTGAAGGCCATTAATTAATATATCTTGAAATAATTTGAGATTCAGGCTCAAATATCCACTATTTGTTGAAGTTCCTATTTATCAACCCAGTGCAAAAGTTTGCATCCCCCATGGCTGTGGAAGGGCACAGTTATTACAAAGGCTGTTCAGAGGATATGAAAGTGATTTAAGGCAATTATAAAGGATTATATGCATGTCTGTCTACTACTTAATTAATTGATTGATTGATTACTAAGTGACACAAATCGGACTCCATACTACAGAAAGTGTGATTTCGATTTAATAATAAGGTTTCATTCACCGGAAAAAGCTGTTCACATACCTGTATTCTGTCTTCATCGAGATGCAGTTTCTGAGCAAGCTCCTCTCTGACATCGATCCCGGGGTACGAGTTTACTTGAAACACACTCTCAAGTATCTCGATCTGGAATCATAAATAAAAAGAACAATCAGGGTAAATGGAAATGAAGGAAAAGTCAGGTGTAACTGATACTATAGGATATGCTATGCTCTATACTACTGTACTAAATAGCATGCATAGTATCTGGTTTACTATATTGACCACATTACTACAGCAGACATTTGATATTTTACACTGAAATGAGGATTGTTGAAGATTGAATCTAATCTGTACTGTTGTGAACAATCCAGAAATAAAAAAGCTGTAGGGCTCCAATACAAATCCGGTATACTATTATTAGTAAACTACTATTATTAAATAATGAGATTAATATATGAATAGTTGGATTATGTTCATCAAATAAATCTGCACTGAGGGTCTGTGGAATACATTTTACACTTAACAGGGTCTAATGGCTGATGTTGTATGCACCAGTATCAGTATCAGTAGGTTACCTGTAAGCTGGAGAAGGCAGTTCTGGGTCTCCGTCCGATGCACCAGTTGAGTGAACGCCTGCAGCTCTCCACTGGTGCTTCACTTTTCCTCTCATCCATCACGGGAACATCCAGCGAGCCGTCTGTCTTTACGAAGCAGTCATTTTTTGTTGGTTGCACATCTGATGAAATGAAAAGTATGTTGGTGAAGAGTTTAAGTAAGATGTACAAGAGTGTACAGTTTCCCTGCTTTAATGCATCAAAGTCAACTTACCAATGAACTAATGAGGACAAATTATATACCATATATATAATATTATTTGATTATATACAGTCTATGGGCAGAATGAAAGACTAAACGTCAAGCAGAGCAATGACTGGAAGTCAGACCAGTCCTATCCTAACTGCTTTAAAAAACTTTGATAAAAAAAAACAAAAAACTCTTCTACTTGTTCACCAGGTTGGATTTGTCGCACTAAAAAAACAAACAGCAACAATGGTAGTCTTTTCATATGTGATCGTGTGACAGTGCGTTGTGTGAACAATATGTGATCGCATGTGAAAATAAAACCATATGCCCTATATGTGGCATATAGGTACCATATGAAAAGAACTAAATCATCAGGGATTGAGATTAAACATTAAACAGGCTTAAACATTAAAGAAACAATATAAGTATTTGTTTATATTTTTCTCTTGAGAGCATCTTCACAGTGAAATAGATATTTTAAGTCTAACAACATAAAAATACTAGATTTTTGTTTTGTATGATTAAGAACAAATTTTTAATTAGATGAAGCCTCATTTGCATAAATAATTGTTGGACGAATTTAGATATCCTTCAACAATTTTTTAAACTTGCTCCTTGTCTAAGTTCTCTTGCCATAAATAAAAATACATTCCTGAAATCCTCAAGCTGGTGACTTTACATGTGAGGGACAAATGTTTCTATCATACTCTAAAGAATCATAGCTTACCTACTATTTTGTATACTGATTTGGGACACCTTGAAAATGATCAAACTATTAATATATGTACATGATCTGAACTTACTTTATGCTTATTTTGTTGCAGTGGTATATTATGTATGTATATGTGGAAAAAATGAATCATGACCATTTAAGAACCTTATATTGTGTACTGTGCGAGTCTTAAGCACATGCAAAGAAATGCTGTAAAGCAAAGACGCTTTCACAAATAATGAAACGAAACATTTCTACATAAAGAAAAATATTATAAAGAGCAATAATAATAAAATAGTAATAAACTAAATGAAGTCAACATTTGGTGAGACAACTCTTCATTTAATAGTAATCTAGTATCATAAAATAGTATAGTATATCTAGTATATATATATACACAATACAATTGGTACAATTTGTGCAGTTTTATAAGGAAATTAGCTGAACAATTTTACTGAGCATCTTGGAGAAACTGCTACAGTTCTTATGGAGACTTTGACTATCACATTTGTTTTGTTTTTTGTGGCAAAACCCAGAAGCTTCATTATGGGATTATGTGTGAAAAGTGGTCTATTTTGTAACATGTTGCTTTCTTTACTAGCATATAAACATTTTTATGTAATGTTTACTTTTTTTTGTTGGAAAATAAAGGTTGGAAATATAAAATGCTTTTGTACTGATTCAATAATGCAGAAGTCATAAAAGAAACATCTATAACAAAAAAAAATTGTACTAAGAAACAAGACTTTTGCACAGTACTACAAGGACACACTCACACACACACACACACACACACACACACACACACACACACACACACACACACACAAACAGTGGTGTCCAAACGTTTGAGGCCACATTGAAAATTAGAAGTGTCAAACAAAAAAGGAAATGTGTAATCTTCACTGTTTAGTATTTGATTTCTTGTTTACTATTTAAATATAAGCAAATTTGTGATACTGACCTTTTGTACAAAAGGTCAGCCTTTCCATGAGCCTTATCTCTTCTATCGAAGCACGTGTTCAGATGACACACAGATGGATTTGATTTAACATGGATCATCAGGTTTTATACAAACGTGAAGTCCTTGAAAGCTCGAGTGCACACTGATATTAAAGCAAAAAAGGGGACATAAAAAGGGGAAACTCTGGAATTCATGCAAATATTTCTAAGATTCAGATATTGTATATATACACAGTACAGTGCAAAAAAAAACCATTTTAGATTACCAAACATTAGTTTTCAAGCACAAAATTAAATGTTACAGAAAAATGTTTGTATGTCAGTAAAGAAAGAAGAATATTAAGTGGTAAGAGACACTTTTCAGACAAAAACCACAATGAAGCCTGCTGGGTTTTGCTGCAAAAATAAGAAGTGACAGTCAAATTGTCCAGAAGAACCGTGTCTGGTTCTGCAAGATGCTCAATAAAACTTACCACACTGTAAAACACGCTAGCTCCATGCAAACATATTTCTTCTCTTTAACTGCAAGTTTTGGATATTGAACTCAAGTTTATAAGTTTCTAAAAATTAAACTGAAAGTAATCCATTGTCTTGACTACTTGTGACTACTTTTTAGTTGAAACAAGTTGAATCTTCATGTTCAAGTTGAATTTACTCAATTAAAAAATCTTGTATGGTAGCACTGCTTGTATTGTTCTCCACTTGATATATCACTTTGCATGTATTTCCTCATGTGTAAGTCGCTTTGGATAAAAGCATCTGCTAAATGAATAAATGTAAATGTAAACCAACTTGAAACGTCTTAGCATGCAGCTCATTTCCTTATAAAACTGCACAAACTGTACCTGTACCTTTTTAAATCAAAGGGTTGTCACACATTTATTACTGTTTACATTTTTATATGTGTGTGTGTATATATATTGGCACCCTCTGTAAATATGAGCAAAGAAGGCTGTGAAAAATGATCTTTATTGTTTAACCGTTTGTTTGTTCAGAAAATTCACAAAAATACTCTGATCTCACAGATATCAAACAATTGCAAACACAACACAGGTTTATCCAAAATATCTTTGTTAAATATAGGTGTGCGACAATTATTGGCACTGAATTAATATGAGAAAAATATATTTAACCTATATTCCCATTGATATTTTGCTTTTTTTTTATTAGGTTTTTAGACTAATGCTTTAAACCAGGTTCAATTATGAATCTTAAATTATTTTAGAAGGTGTAAAGATACATATAAAATCTACTAATGATGTTCTCTTGATAGTACTACACTAGCAGCAAACAAAATCACAGTTTACTGTTAATAAGTGCATCTGTCTAGCCCTAAAATCCTCCCATCATCAGTAAATTTGCATTTTTACCCCCAGCAAGACAAAGCAATTCTTTCCTCTGAACTAGAATCTGAGTTACGCTTCAAATTCTGAAAGATATTTCATTTGTAGGCAACACACATTTCAACTTTTCATTCTCTATACCACATAAAAGGAACAAGTGTTAAATTATTATGAAGGACAATCACATATGAATTATTTTCCACTGGCTGAAGTCTTTTTCAGAATTCAAAGAACATTAGTCACTTTAACTGGGCGCTTTTATACACGTCGCAAGTGTGCTTCAGGAATTTGAGGACATTTTAGAAGAAATGCATTTACATTTTGTCAGAAGGTGAACTGTTAACACAACACAATAAAACAATAAATGACCCAAACGACTTCTTGTTACAGACGGCTTAAGATTTAACAGACATGGTGCTTAAATGAAGTACATTTGCATCATTATTA
>JANDJT010000114.1:13622625-13636113 GCA_024331685.1 Stegophilus panzeri | reverse complement strand
CCAAACTCTCCGACCTGGCCATCATTAAGCCAAACCTTGATGGCTTTTATCTGCCAGCCGCCGGCCCACACCCAGATAGTTTTCAGAGTGGCTCCATTTCCAACATGCTTAAAATCAAAGGGAGATCCTCCTTCCCCACCAATTATCCAGATGCCTGCCAAGAATTACATGTTCGTGCTCTTAATCTGTACATTAAAAAAGCAAACAAATATTTAGGTTTAATGTGTTAAATGTCAGAATCATATACTGAGCTTCTGCCTACATTATATTATTTGCTGATTAAGCTGATAAAGCAGTATCAGCATATTATCACCATGTATTTGTAGATGAATTTCTGCAAGCAATTAGCCAGTGCATACTCTGTGATTGAAACCAGTCTAATATAATATAATATAATATAATATTGTTACATGTCAGTGTGCTTGTATTTGTGTGCTCCCTTGCTCTTTTTTCAACTGTTTGCCCTTCTGTCGCTGGCTGTACACCTATGGGTGGATCCATGTGGCAATCACCATTAACTGATTGACAGGATGTGATCAATGTGAAGGCAAGAACCCAACCAAAAGAGGGGGAGTTTTTGGTTTAAAAGCAGCACATTGAAGCCCCCATGTCAGCCCCTTAGCCAGCTTGTTTGCTACTCAGTTGTCTTGATTGTTGGTTTGTTCTCCCTGCCACCCTTATGCTAGCTCATTTGGTTTGAGAAGAGGTGAGAATGTGCACACATCCCATCATGTACTTTTGAATGTCTAGACACACTAGGTTAGAGGGTGGGTGCCAACGCTTGTATTTCTTGTTACACAAGAGAAGCGAAAGTGATGGGGCTGAAGACAAGAAAAAATCTGATGGAAAAAACTTTATGCACATTTCATGTATATTAAATTATATAACCTTAGAGATGTCTCCACAATTATTAACCTAGAAAAATAAGCCAAATCTATGCTTGACAAGCATGACAATACTTTGACAATTAATAATTTTCCAAGTCTAACTATCGAGATTCTAAGTAACTGAGGGGACAGAAATTTTTTGTACTTCATGTAGATTATAAATCATTTAAATCATTGAGAAATTGAGAAAAACATTGCTTTTTATCCAGAAAAAACGTTGTTTATAGGGCAGCCTTGCCCAGATCAATATAGATGCATTGACATATCGCAGCAACGGGCCAATGCGGAATTTATATATGTCTATGATTACAAAGATGTAATGCTTTTGAGTTAATGATAGTTTCTATCTCCCAACACTACCCCCAAACATCCTCTCATATTAATTAAAACATTGTTTGGGATGTCCTCATAACACATTAATTACATATATATGTATATATGTGTGTGTGTGTGTGTGTGTGTGTGTGTGTGTGTGTGTGTGTACATATGTATGTATGTATGTATGTATTTATATATGTGTGTATGTATGTTCATCAAATATATGGATGAATTGATCACAATAACATGCATTAAGAAAATAAATAGGATCAGTTTTGATTTTATGTGACTTTAAACTCTTTCTCTGATTTATATTTTATCAAAGGTATTTCTTGAATGAAAATCTTGGGACATCTGACTTCGATAGAGTCAAGGTACGAACTTTAACAGTGATTTTTTAAGATGATGTAGTAGACCTGTGTGTGCATATATTGAATGTAGTGTGTATCATGACTCCTGAGTAATCTAGCCTTTCCCCAAAACATTGTAAGCCTGAGTAGATTGTAGAATCCATCTTATGGTTGTTTCTATTAAAGCTGAAAATGTTTTAAGAGATGTTTTAATAAGCTGCATTTGTCAAAAAATAAAGAAATCCTTTAATATTCACCAGCTGTCTGTTGTTTCTTCCTCTAATTTTTATCTACTAGTAATTTTAAGTAAATGATCTGTACCTAGGTATTTTAAGTTTCAAGAATTTTTTTCAGTTGTCATGGAAATTAGACAACACTCGCAAACTCGTCCTCTCAGGTGAAAATGTCTATTACAGAATGATGAATACATGATAGAAAAAAGCAGGATAGAAGAAAGCAGAATAGAAGAATGAAGGATAGAAGAATGAGAGCGCTCGTGCTGGGCACTTGTGCTGAACATGTACTTTATATATGAAGCGCAGAGCATGATACATTTCTACGTACCAATAAGGAGCAGTTTGAGGCAGTTCAAACAGGCTTTGTTTCAGGGTCGAACCCTTAACAGAAAAACATGTTTGTGTCTCTGTAAGCAGATAAACATTCTGTACTCATCTAAATGACATGACTTGACCTTCTTAGGCGTTAACAGAACAAGAACAGAACAAAACTATCACAAAGTAAAAACAAATAATTTCCCTCACATTTCCCCCTTTAATAATTACAAAATATGATAACTGAAACTAACAGAGAAATTATTATGCTGTGTATACATCAGAACTTCAGAATCCTTTCACGGTTCAACTAAATTCATCATAAAACAGACATAATGAAGGCACTAAGGCTGTTTTTGTGGATATAAAGTATCTTGTGGTCAAGCAAGCTCATTTTAGAGTGAAATGAGAATCGTCATGGTCAAATGCATATTTACAATAGACGTGAAATGGATGTCACTGGGTCGTCATCGCCAGTGCCGCTGAGAGGATCTAGTACCCAGTCAGGTTTAAAATACAAATCAGGTTGGTCTTCGTAAGGGTCATAGTCACGTTATGTCACCATCAGCGCTTGGTCATTCGTGATTGCTTTCAACGAGTGTGGAGAGACTTCTCCGAACGAGAGAAACAATACTAGGCAAAATGAGCAAGACAAGAAGAATCATTTGCACATATTGGTAGACAGACGGTTAATATCCAGTTCAGCCAATCAAACCCCATCTCTCCTGTTCGAGGGGGAATTCGAACTGCCGATCGTACGTGTTCGATAATATTGGTTAAATTCTGGTATGAATCAGGGATATAGAAGCAACACGAGGTATCTAAACGTTTACACACACTGCCCTTTTCTGCCAATAGAGTATCTAAGGCCAATCTATGTTGAATCACGGCGGTCCTCGATGAGACCAATTCTGTCTCTATCGCTTCTAAGGCTTCCTCAATTTCATTAGCTAGGGTCAATACTTGCCATGCTGTAGCACTCAATTTATTGAACAAAGCGGCTGTTCCCACTCCGGGTAGCAGAGACCACCCAGTGGACGCAATTGGTCCTGTTCATGGGTCCCACAGATGATAGACTTGATACCACGTGGGCATTTCTGTGTTCCATGAACGTCTGCGTTGCAAGTGAGTCACGTTTCTGTCTTGCGGAATTAACATGGTGAAACTAGGAGCCGCAATGACTGGATAGCTACAACCTTGCCATATCTTTGGCAGGGCATGATAAGCGTGTCTGTCACAAAGCCCACAATGTACTGGGCGTGGAATCAAAGGGTGTAGTAAGATTACATTGAAACTGCATGGTATTAGCGATGCATAAATCTGTATTTAACAGATTTTTCGGGGGGGGGATTACGTGTCTGCCCTCCAAAAAACCCCACTAACATCAGATTACTAATTGTCACTTATTTGTATTTTTGAACTCAACCTTTCAAATCATCACTTGGCTGAGGTAAAATCTGTCAATTTGTTATTCACATCACATAGTTCTTTCCTACAGAACAGACTGACTGCAGCATGTCTGATTGTTCCAGCATGACTGCTGTGAGGGGCCGAAGCAACTGCATAGTGACCTGCAGAGAGCGATATTGAACAAGGAAGCTTTGCTGAAAAGTAAAGGACAAAAAGGAAAATTGGAAATTTGGTATTCATGAAAATCCAATTAGCTCTGAAAAACATTTGTGTCCTATGAAAGGTCCTGAATTTGTGTAAATTTATGTATAAGGAGCCTCAATCATTTACTTTTTCAACTTAATCATTTCAACCCAGTAATATATTTATTTAAATTACATACACATTTAGTGAACATTTTGTGCAACTCCTTCATTTCATAGCAATGACCTGAATGAAAGCAATCCAAATTAAATCTACAAATAAGACTAGTCATTCCATTTTGGAGAGACGGAGGGAGGGGTTCCAGGTTAGTAATGGCACCCTATAAAACGAGTTAAAATTAACGTGTGTCTGGGGTAGCTGATGAGCTGCAATGGCTGAGCTGCATTATTGGAAGATTTACTGTATACCATGATTAGGAAGCACTTGTTCAAGTTTTGTGGACATCACTAAATCAGCTGTGCCATGAACGAGTCCCAGTGTTAATGTATGGCGCGATGATGCTCTTGAATCAAAACAATAGATTTCTATGGAGCTATTCAAGCCGGGTGTGATCAGTCGCGGCGCGACAAAGCGAGATTTTTTTTCCTCGTCACCCCGTGATGAAACTGGCCATCCAATTAGATTTGACCTTTAGATCACATGCCTGGAGCCGCTGCTGTTGCACAAAAGGGTGAGATTGGTGACACTATAGCACAGGAAGCTGTTTTGAAAACCAGTGTAAACACAGAAGAAAAGTATTCCAGAAGAGAGAAGAGAATGGATGTTGAGTTCTTGTTATCATTAGTGTCTGAGAACAGAGAACTTTTTGATAAAAATCACAGTGACTACAAAAACATCGACAAAAACGATTTTTTTTTAAATATAGTGTATAATTGTAATCCCCTTTAGGTTTGGAGTTTAATTGTGGACAAATGGGTTACCATAGTTGGAAAAATGTAAGACATACACTATATGGCCAAAGTTTTGTGGACACCTGGCAATCACAACCATATGTGGTTCTTCTCCAGATTGTTCCCACAAAGTCAGAAGCACATATTTATATAGAATGTCCATGAAGACATGGTTTTCCAAGGTTAAAGTGAAAGAACTTGAGTTTCCTGCACAGAACATTGGCCTCAACCCTGCTGAACACCTTTGGGATGAATTGGAACACTACACCGACACTCCAAAATCTAGTAGTATATCTTCCCATAAGAGCAAAGGGGGACTAAATCCAGAGCGGTATGTTCTAAAAAGGGTGACACATGGGTGTGATGCTCAGGTGTCACAAACTTTTGGCCAGATAGTCTATGTAATTAGATTAACTTGTCTTTATATTGCCCCTTGGCAAATTTGATCCACTGCTTTAATGTTAATTTAGCACATATGGGAAAACATTGGAAGTCAGTTGGAAAATCATGAGTGCCGACACTCTTAAAGGCAACTGAGCATACGGTTGGCTATTCACACCCATGTGCCTTCGATGGGTAATGTTCCAGAAACAGCAGCTGCCCCTGAAAATGTGGGACTCAAAAGCCAAATGAACTGTGTGTGTAAATGCAACATCATGTTTATAACAATCATGGCGCATGGACCACTCGAAATATACCACCAGGGAATTACACAAGATAACTTGATCAGCTTTGATGACTAAAATTAATTTAATCGCATATTCATAGGTATATTTTACATATCGATCTAATTATAGATTCAACAATATAATTACAAGCTTCACAGGAAACCCTTAGGCAATAAACAGCCATGCTAAATTTTCCAAAAGGAAGTTCATTTGTTCTTAGTACCACATGGCTGATATATATTTCTATTATCGAAGCTGCTGCATTCTGGCCTTGCTTTCAAAGTCAGCTCAGCACCGTCTGGTCTGTATAATGAAGCACAGCAGGGACTTTTGCGGTCAGTTGGTTTCACACAACCAAGAGGGCAGCTGGCCAACTTCCTTAATTCCCATTTTTTTCATTTTGTGAAAATAAAAAATAAAACTGCCGTAAGTTACCTTTGTGATTCATAGTTTTTCTCATGTCACTTAGGAAAGCAGAGTTTGCTTTTGTTCATGTTACATGCGAGAACTAGAAGGCTGTTTGATTTCTCTTGAAGCTGCAGTGGCTACAGTACAGACTTCTGTATGTGCAGATTTTACACACCACAAAGAGGTGCAGATATTAGTTTGTTTTTATTTGTATTTACTACAATTTAATGCTTAGTTGTTTGACTAAGACAGTCAAATGGAAAGTGTTCATGCAGAATATTTGACTGCAAAAAAAAAAAACCCCTCCAAGCTCACCCGTTTTTGAGATTATCACAACCCTATTAAAGGTTGTGTTTTCAACCAATCCCAAATGTTTGTTGCAGAATCCTCAGTCTCAATAGATCAGGTCAAAATAGAAGACTACTGTGAGAAAATCTCCCGAACAAATGTCTGTTTTGTGTGTGTGTTTTTTTTTTTTTTTATTAATCCACCAAAAAACATTTGAAACCTTTAATCTTCTGTGAATACTGAATATGCAGCAGACACTGTATTAACAAAGCCATATTTAAAGACCCTGCTCAAAAACTACCTTCCATGAATAAGTACTGGTTACAGAAAGACTACAGCTATGATTTGTTTCAGAACAAGAAAAAACACTTCAGTTGATCATTCAACACCTGTGGAAGATTTATTTATTTATTTATTTTTAATCTTTCCTACTCTGATTAGGGTAATACTGGCCATCACTCCACTGGCTTAACATTTTTAAATAATAAATAAAAACAAACTTACCCACACAAAACAAAATCTAAACACAGCCACTTAATTGCAGCTGATTTATTCACGAGTTATTAACCATCTAGATAATGGAAATTTGGAATGGAAAAATTAAATTTTCTATTAGTATTGGGAGTATAAATTAATCTATAGGCCAATATGATAACACCCAAGTGTTCAAAAAGCTGAATCATTAATTAATAAATAAATAAATAAATAAATAAATACAAGCCACACAGATTGTGTACTTGAAAAACATTGATTTATTGTTTTCTGGGCATTATGTATTTATGACCTAGGTCTCTCCTTCTTGCCTTTGTACAGAGCCAGGAGAGAAACATTGGCCACCTTCACCACCTTGAAACGTACTCCAGGGATATCACCGACAGCGTGTCCCTTACGACCGAACCCTGCCACCAGAACCTCATCGTTTTCCTGTAAATGCACACAGACATCAAACTCACAGCTGTAGGCGTATGAAGTTCATTAATGCGGTCAACATTAATCAATAACTCAGCTGCCAAATAAGAAATTTTAAAATCCAAACGCACCTCGATGAAATTCAGGCAACCGTCGTTGGGGACGAACGCAGTGATCTTCTTGCCGTTCTTGATAAGCTGGACTCTGACACACTTCCTAATAGCAGAGTTGGGCTGCTTGGCTTCAACGCCGCTGTGAAAGGAAACAGGAAGTGAGTTGTTAAAGATACATTCGAGATCGACAACACACTTAAACAGTGAAGAAGGGCCG
The DNA here is from genome assembly GCA_024331685.1 of Stegophilus panzeri. Taxonomy (NCBI): domain Eukaryota; kingdom Metazoa; phylum Chordata; class Actinopteri; order Siluriformes; family Trichomycteridae; genus Stegophilus; species Stegophilus panzeri. The sequence continues at coordinate 13,628,900 of JANDJT010000114.1, read as the reverse complement.
AACGAAATAACTCGTTAAGAGATTAGAGTGAATTCAAGAAATCCCATAAACATTCAATTTTAATGGAGTGTGTAGAATTAAAACCAATGAGCATTCGAGTCATTTCTGGAGAAGCGATGACCTCAGCATCGATTTGCACCCTAATCTTCAGGAAAGAAATGCTGGATACTGTTAAGATCCTAAAATTTACTGTTCATGGAGTAAAAAAACAAAAACAAAAGACAAACAAAAAAACCCCCACCTTTCTGTGCTTCAGATGTTTTTGTGGCAGTCAACATATGAATAATTACAATGATAACTATATTCCAACAACCTATGTGTCCTAAGCAATTAAAATAATTTTGCTCTATAAAGAAAAATCACTCAATATTGAGATAAACGTACCTAAAATTACATCATAATAAATGCAGATATTCTGGATATTCTTCACATGTTGAAAACAGTTAATGATAATGAGTATTTATTGATCAAATATACATTACAGTGAACTTCTTTTTTTCTTTGCATATCCCAGCATGTCAGGAGGTTGGGGTAAGAGCACAGAATCAGCCATGATACAGCGCCCCTGGAGCAGAGAGGGTTAAGGGCCTTGCTCAAGGGCCCAACAGTGGCAGCTTGGCATGCTGTGGCTTGAACCCCCAACCTTCTGATCAGTAACCTAGAGCCTTAACTGTCAAGCAATCACTGCCTATTATTGCATTATTTTGTAAAAGGTAAGTAAGTAAGTAAGTAAGTAAGTAAATAAATAAATAATAATTTTAAAAAATAATAAATAAGACACCTGGCATCACTTTTAATACAGTTTCTTAACAAATATTCAACACAAGCATTTTCCAGAGGGAAAAGAAGGAAGGGAGCAAGTATTTTAGAGTGATACAGTACTCCACTCTTTGGCATGCAGGGATTGGAAAGTAATCAACTCTGGTGTGGTGGTGATGCTTGCTTATTTTCCTACAACACATCAAGACTTGATCACTTAAAAAAAAAAAAAAAAAAAACCCTGTCACCTTTATGATGTGTGTAAGGACACTTCATTTGGAACAAAATATGCCATTGAAGTTAAAAACCCTGCACTTACACTTTCTCAAGCACGATTCCTTTGGCGTGTGAAGCTCCTCCGAAGGGGTTAGCCTTCAGTGCCGTGCCCAAATGGGCCTTCTTGTACTGTTTATCATGCCACTTCTGCTCACGGCGGTGATCCCGCAGCTTTCTGGCGGTACGCAATCCACGGCACTTACCTACAATACACAAGAATAGCTGAAGAACACAGACTGGATTCTCAAGCTTACCAATAATAGCGTTGTTAGAGGCAGGTGTAGTGTAAATATTAATAATATTAAATAATAGTGCACTTCAAGTCAAAGAGAAAGCCATTTAGAACATCTCTTTACTCATTCCTCCGGCTTAATAAGAGACATTGCGGTCTTATTTCAACACTATCATACACTTCAAATGCGACACGCACACTTTTTGAATCATTAATTCGGATATATAACTGAATTCACAACATTATGTTTGCCTGTATCCGACAGCACGAGCGCTTAGTGAAGCTGTTAGCCATGTTGGCTCACAATATGGCGTGGAGGCTCTCCACGTTGTCGGGAAATAAATGAGTAAAAAATACTTAGAACTACACGGCAAATACACGATTTACCAACGAGTTCGAGGGTATAACTGTATTATCTTGGTGTATATATTAGTATTTAATGGCACATTTATCATTTAATATGTATTTAAAGCAAGTTTAAATTCGACTAAGGCGCATACCCATGTCGGCTGGATGGAAGTCCGGGGAGGAAAGAGAGATCCCAGCATGCTTTGCGCAAGTTGCGTCCTGCGCGGGTCTGGTAGGTGTTCACTGAAATGCCTGTTTATAAAAGAATACCTTTTTCTATGTAGAACAAGATATATATGCATTTTATATACTTTATATATCGGTGCAAAAATTATATACCTTAATAAAACCGCATGTATAGCGGTATATAGACGTTTTTAAATATATGTAATAATAGTGCAACAAGAGGGTACAATAATGTATAATAATACTAATATTTACTACTACTACTAACAACTACTAATGCTACTACTACTACTACTACTACTACTAATAATAATAATAATACATAAAACCTAAAACATACATAGAATTCCATTTGTGTTTTTTTATTAAATTGATCAGCTTAAACCAAGCAATCAATTTAAAACATATCTTGTTTTGCATTTGTAAATGTAGACATTTAATTACATACACTATATGGCCAAAAGTATGAGGACACCTGACCAACACACCATTCATTGTAGCGTTACAATTTGCCTTCACTGACCTCATGCTGACCTCAACCCTACTGAAAACTTCTGGGATGACTTTGCACTAGGCTTTTTGCCAGACTTTTTGCCAGACTACTTTTTGTAGCTGAATGAGCACAAATCCCCAAAATCTAGTGCAAACCCTTCCCAGATATCCACAAAGTTGGGACTAACTCCATTCCATGGTTTTGGAATGGGGTGTTTAAATGGTCAGGTGTCCACATACTTCTGGCCATCATTTAGATACAAATTATATACACTCACTCATCCATCCATTTTCTATACCGCTTATACTACATGGTCATGGGAAACCTGGAGCCTATCCCAGGGAGCATAGGGCATAAGGCGGGGTACACCCTGGATGGGGTGCCAATCCATCGCAGGGCACAACTGATACACTTTGGACAAGAAACCAGAGTTCCCAGAGGAACATGCATGGGGAGAACATGCAACCTCCGCACACACAGGACTGCGGTGGGAATAAAACCCACAACCTTGGAGGTGCTAACCACTAAGCCACCGTGCGCCCATACACTCACTCATGAATATGCAAAACCTTGAGTGTCGAGTTCGATTTCCTCTCCTTTTAGACAAGAACAGGAATCTGAGGCTACAGGGGCACAGGATCACAAAACTAGTCCACCTGAAGGCATATTTTTGGGAGGTGGAAGGAAACTGGGGAGAACGTGTGAAACTCCACATAGACAGTAACCCGAGTTCATGATCGGACCGTGGACCCTGGAACTGTAATGCAGCAATACTACCTCCTCTGTCAATGTACCAATCTAATTAGATAACTGTAGACTTGATTATACTCAGTTTACCATGTTTTACATAAATTCTAACCCTAATTCAGCTAATGAACTGCCCTTTCCTGAGCTGAAATGGATGTATTAGAGCATGGAACACACTAAAATATGCAGGAGAAGGGGTTCTCCATGCCAGGGTTGGGTTTCTGTGTAGGACATGGCCTTTAATGGAATTATTTGACCCTACATTTAATCAAGACTATAGAGAAGATCAGTTAGTCTGCCCTGTCCAAATTCAGGTTATATACTGTATGTATATACTGTAAGTTTGCACACATCTGACCTTCACACCCATATGTGTTCCTTCCCCAACAAATTTGTAAGCAAAGACCTGTATAGGATGGCTTTGTATGCTGTAACATAAAATATTGCCTTCCACTGGAACTTGAACTCTCCTGTGCACTAAGCGAGTTCCGTGAAGACATGGTTTGTCAAGGTTGGAGTGGAAGAAATCGAATGTCCTGCCATTAGTGAGGCCTGCAGGGGGTGCTCACCCTGTGGTCTGTGTGGGTCCTAATGCCCCAGTATAGTGACAGGGACACTATACTGTAAGAACAGCACTATCTTTCGGATGAGACATTAAACGAGGTCCTGACTCTCTGTGGTCATTAAAAATCCCAGGACACTTATAGTAAAAGAGTAGGGGTATACTCCGGTGTACTGGCGAAATTCCCCCATTGGCCATTCTCTATCATGGCCCCCTAATAATCCTCATCCCTGGATTGGCTACATCACTCTCCTCTCCACTAATAGCTGGTGTGTGGTGGGCGTTCTGGTGCACTATGGCTGCCATCACATCATCCAGGTGGATGCTACACACTAGTGGTGGTCGAGGGAAATCCCCCTCCCCTCCCACCCCCCCATACAATGTAAAGCGCTTTGAGTTTCTAGAAAAGTGCTATACAAATGTAACTGTAACAGATCCCAGACCTCAACCCCACTGAACACCCTTGGGATGAGCTTGAACGCTGACTGCACCCCAGGCCTCCTCACCCAACATCAGTGCTTGATCTCTTTATTGTTCTTGTGGCTGAAGGAACACAAATCCCCACAGCAAAACTCCAAAATCTAGTGGAAAGCCTTCCCAGAAGAGTGGAGGTTATTATAACAGGACTAAATCTGGAATGGGATGTTCACCAAAAAATAAAAAATAAAAGAAGCACATATGAGTGTGATGGTCAGGTGTCCACATACTTTTGGCAATATATAGTGTAATGTATTACATAATTAATAGTAAAAGGATATAGGGTGCACTTCCTACTAGTGCTGAGCTACATGTTTATGCTTTGTGTTGCGCGTTGAGATAATAATAAAGAAAGAAAGAAAAAAACGAGGGGGCGTGGTCATATTGTACGTTTGTCTTACTGGGCGCGTTGATTGGCTGCCGCTCATGCCAATCACAGAGAGGGTTCGGTCGGTTATCAGGGCAGATTATGAAGCAGCAGTCTTCGTTTGAGGAGAGCAGCTCTGAACGTTTTACATATATACATGGCAGCACCGATGTCTTTGGCTTTATTTTCAGTTATTTTCCTGCAGATATCTTCGTCTTACGAACAAGTGCCTGCTTTTGTGGAGGGGAGGTAGGAAAACAAAAGGTTTCATTTTACCTGAAATTTACCTGTGCAGGAATATTATTGAAAAACTAGGAATGGTGCAGTATCTTTTGTGAATATATAGGTACACATGCAATATATAAAGGAATGTTTTATTAGGCTGGATTATGAAGGTGAAATAGGTGCAGGGTGCTCCTTTTGTCTGCTGTAGATGAGATGTGTGTTGTATCTGCATTGAAACTGAACTCGTCTCTGTCAGTGAAACGCGAGAGAAAATCCATGGAAAGAAGGCGTCAGTTTACAAGGCACATCCATATCTCACCCTGGAATAAAGCCTCGGAGAGCTGTGTGGCTATTACAAGAGGTTGTAGATGGAGTGCAGTGGGCAGATTTCGCATAACAGAGTAGTGAAGGAATGTGGAGGCTGTTGAGGATGAGCTGAGGATGCCTTCCTTCAGTGCAGTGGAGCTGATGAGAATCTCTTAAACCTGCACTGTGCTTGAACGCACCTTCATTACAGATGTCCTCAACCATGAAGGTGCGTTCCACACGTACAAACAATCCATGTTTTGTAGGGAATCAGCATAAGTAACATCCATCTTTCGTTGCTAAAATGTTTCATGAATTGCCACAGTTATATATAAAAACGACTGATGCTTTGATGCACCATCTTGATGAAGTGCAGTAACTTTGGAAGTAACATCAGAAATGATTGGTCATCCCTGAGAAATCACCAGAACAGCTGTTTACAGATGTGCAAAAGCATCCATCAGGATCAATCAACCTTTCATTTACACACCAGGCTGGCAAACTTTATTTCGTGTATGTGTGTTTGAGGAAAAACCATCCATATGCTGGCTACTTCAGATGTTTTAACAAGATGGCAGAATGTTGGGGCTTTTTCCCCCCTCTCTTTATCCACCAGATGGTTCCTGAAACTAAAATCAGTGTGAATTTGTTTGATTCGGGACACAAATGTCTCAGAATTTGGCTCAGAATTACAGACATGTTTACAAAGACTTGTGATTCATCATTGTGAAAACCTTTATGTATTTATTTGTTTGTTTGTTTGTTTGTTTATTTATTTATTTTAATTTAGCTTTTCATGGGTAGGCACCTCTGCACTTCTTTGGTGTTTACAGGTCCATTTTGGCTCAGTTTTCTTAGCCAGTAAAGTACTGGTTGCAACATATTGCATCATTTACAGTCAAACCCATGAACAGCTAAGGCTTCAATAAGTTTATAACAGAGCACGTAGAGCTGAAACAGTTTATGAAAAATCTTTTATTGGGCAAAGAGCCAAGGTGCAGCTTCAGATTTACGTTTATATTTATTCATGTAGCAGAATATTTTATCAGGACAAATTATATGTAAGGCAAAATCCAAATACTAAGTAAGTACTCTGTCAGGAAAAAGAAAAAAAAAGGTACTAAAAAATGGTACTTTTAATTTGTCAGTGTGGTGGACCTTGTAGAGTAGTAAATTTAAAACCGTAACGGGTACTTTGTTGGGCAAGTTGGGACGTTGTTTAAAATGTAAATAAAAACAGAATGCAATGATTTGCAAATCTCACAAACTCATATGTTATTCACAATAGAACATAGAA
>JANDJT010000114.1:13609809-13621857 GCA_024331685.1 Stegophilus panzeri | reverse complement strand
TCCGGCTTTTTATCAGAGCTCAGTTCAAAAGCCTGCATCTCTGATGGTATGGGGGTGCATTAGTGCCTATGGATTGGGTAGCTTGCACATTTGGAAAGGCACCATCAATGCTGAAAGGTATATACAAGTTTTACAGCAACATATGCTTCCATCCAGATGATGTCTTTTTCAGTGAAGGCCTTGCATATTTCAGCAAGACAGTGCTAAACCACATACTGCATCTATTACAACAGCATGGCTTCGTAGTAGAAGAGTCCATGTGCTGAACTAGAGCCTGCCTGCAGTCCAGACTTTTCACCAGTTGAAAATATTTGGCGCATCGTGAAACGAAAAAATACGATAAAGAAGACCCAGGACTGTTGAGCAGCTAGAATCCTGTATCAGACACAAATGGGACAACATTCCTCTCCCAAAATTCCAGCAACTGGTCTCCTCAGTTCCCAGATATTATACAGATTGTTGTTAAAAGAAGAGGGGATGCTACAAAGTTGTAAGCATGGCCTTGTCCCAACTTTTTTGAGATGTGTTACTGCCATCAAATTCAAAATGACCTTATTTTTTCCTTAAAATGGTAAATTTCCTCAGTTTAAACATTTGATATGTTTTCTATGTTCTATTGTGAATAACATCTGGCTTTATGAGATTTGCAAATCACTGCATTCTGTTTTTATTTACATTTTTCACAGCGTCCCAACTTTTTGGAATCGGGGTAGAATCCTTTTTCGAAAGCTAAGGAAAGAACCCTTAATTATCTAGCGAACCCTTAAGTATCCTTGAAAAGACTTTTTTTTCTGTGTAATGTTTTTGCAGTCCAAACCAAACTAAAAAATCCTAATAGAGTTTAAAAAAAAAATTCGGGTAACACTGGACTCTTCAGACTCATTTAAAGCCCTGTAACTCGAAGCACGTTCACGGCACAGACGGTTCACATTTAGTGACGCCCACAAAACTCCATAAAAGGCTAAACTCACAGCGAGTTGAATGACTAAACAGTGAAAGAGCACCTCCAAAGCACGTTGTGTGCTAAATCTTTCAGTTATGCAGCTCAGCCACTGCAGCATGTCGACACACTAATTGAGTTTCACAAAATTTTCCCTAATTTAAATAAACAAGATTTAACCTTGACATAAAAAAAAAAAAATCACACAAACTCAGGAGCTCTCAGAGGATATGAATGTTTTTCCAAACTAACTAGATTTTCATCAATACCAATTTCTTGTGTACACATTTCAGCGAATGATTTACGAACAAATTTCTTCTTTTCCAGCTGGATAAATGAGGCCCATTGTTTGTACATTGATGAGTCCAAAAACCTACTGTCTTTTTGACAGTGTATAACTGAGCAGTTACGGCTTGTATCTTGCTTAAAGTCCCAGCAGTGGCTCTCTAATAGTACAGTACTTAAACTCAAACCCTTACTTTTAAAACATGTCATTTTAAAACACTGAAATTATGTTTTGAGCCATTACAAATGTCAAATAATTCAAACATTTTAATTAATCTATTAAAGCTGTCCTGAGGTCCATACCGTACCTTAATTATGCCAGTTTTTTAAATGAATATATATAAAAAATGTATTTTGGAAACATCCTAATTTAGGAAATGTCCTACTTGATCCTGAATGCTAGTCGGGTAGCGAACTGTTAGTGAACTTAACTAGTAAACTCAGTTATCACAAGTAGACATAAGTGTGATTTTGATATCAGTGTGTCGATTTTTTTTGAGCTCAAAAATGTCAAAAAGGCATGAAAATGATACATTTGCAGACGATAATGTGACTTTTTATGTATTGGCCAGATGAAATTTTTTTTAAACAGGTAGAAAAGATGGCTGCTATTGTCATATATGAACCGTTAAACTTAACATGGACGGCAGAGATTCCCCTCATGAAAAAATTTGGAAAAACTTGAAATGTGGCACTTGTGATTCGTACATTGGACACATGCTTAATGACATCACAAACTACAGGTAAGCCTATATGTGATGCTTTTTATAATATCTTTATTTATACAGAACTACTGAGAAAACATCAATCATCCAGCCAGGAGAATCACTGAGCTAGCACTGAATTCATCCCATAGAGGTGTATCTCTCTCTTCCATTATATAACTGCACCATCGCCAGCTGATTGACCCACATGTGCAGGTGCTGTGACGCAGGTAGATCTTTTAAGCTGTAGCTGAATCAGAGAAAATGACAGTCTAGTCTAGTTTTATCACCACCACCCTCAGCAGTCCAGGTGCTTGAAAAGCCCTGTTTTACCTGGGTGGTGTTTTCTTTAGGGGGATTTATTGTCGGTGTTGGCTCCTGCTGCTAAGTTTGGACCTCTCGCAGGCTCGGATAAATGATTACTCACTGCTGGGCTAAATATAGTTACATAACACTGACATCTGCTGAATGCAATAACTCGGAGGACTTATCTCCTCACTGCTCAGTGACCTTTTCATCACACTGAAACAGTCTTGAATGGCGCTTGTAACTGTCTGCAACATGCATGTTGCGTAGGTGGCTCAGGCTTCATGAGAAGACTCTAATATACTAACTTATTGGTCACGCAAACCTTCCCGGAGCTGTGATGAGTCAGAACAGGGTCCACTGAGAGCCTGCACTACGTAAATATACACACCAACATCTTAGATGGAGTAGTATAATGTACTACAGTGTATTAGTCACTGACCCCATTATTAAAAACAACATATTAATACTGGATAGGACTGGATAGAATTTTTTTGTGTCCATAAAGGGATGTACATGATGAGCAACAGAACTCGGGTGTTGTGAGACTGTGGCATTGAAACCATGATTGATTGGTATAAAGTGTGCCAGAAAACCATTCCCCACACCATTACACCACCACAACCAGCCTGAATTATTGACACAAGGCAGGTTGTGTCCATGGAGTCCCGGTGCTGATGCTAAATTCTGACCCTACACAAGATTCAGCAGACCACGTGACATTTTTCCAATCTTCAGCTGTCTAATTATAATCTCAGATTCATGTTCTTATATGACAGGAGTTGAACTCAGTGTGGTCTTTTGCTGTTGTAGCCCATCTCTCTCAAGGTCGTGTGTTCTGTGATGCTGTTCTGTTCACCGTGGTTGTAAAGAGTGGTTATTTAGAGTTGCTGTAGCAATCTTGTCAGCTTAAACCAGACGTCTGACCTCTCTCATCAACAAGGTGTTAACTGCTTGCAGAATTGACAATCACTGGATGTTTTTATTTTGTTGTTGTTTTTCCGCACCATCCTGTGATGGTTGTATGTGAAAATCCCAGAAAAAAATCACATCAATCTATCTATCGAAGCTCCGTGAATCAAAATCGAATCACGAGGTCCCTATAGACTCCTTCACCTAACTAAGACAGAGACTATATTTGAAAATATCCATGGTAACAACACTGAATATCATGATGTATCAAATAACCAGACATGTCTATGACCCTGCTACCAGAGGTTGAAGGAGTCTAGAGTACTCACTGTATTAAGCGGACACATGCAGCATTAAGTGAGCAGCTCACCCACTGCTCTCATCCTCACAAGCTGCTTTTCTGACATAGCTTGGGGATTTTTGATGCTCTCGGGACAGGAGGTCAAGTCTTAACACCGCCTGTGTCCTCATACCGCCACCTCTTAATCAGATTCTCCAGTGCCTTTGGGTTAAACCCATTTTGTCAGGCATGAGAGCAGAAATTAGGATGGTCAATCAGATAAACACTGTTGAGAAAAACAGAAGAGTAACGTGAAAAGATGCTCTGATTTGACATGGGGTTTGTTTGTGTGTGTGTGTGTATGTGTGTGTATGTGTGTGTGTGTGTGTGTGTGTGTGTGTGTGTGAGTGTCTGATTTCAGTGCTGATTCACACACACTTCTGAAAACCTTGGAAGACTGGATTAAAGTGGATTAACTGGATGTACTGTATATGGAAGCTATTATATTTAAGACCTCAAACAAAACGTCTTTAATCTTTTAATTCATTGCATTTTCATTTCCACAGTTCCGATGAAGCAGCATCACAAGACAGACAAATCAGAGAAGGTGAGTCATTTTGAATGCTGGTGTTTAGTCTGGTGTTTTTTTTTTGTTTGTTTGTTTTTCCCCTTTCACACCGTTTTGCTTTTATTAGCATGTGATTGCACATGACATATATAAATATATGCTTGTATTATGCAATAGTGACCTACTGAACAACCTTGTTCTTTTTAAGCTAGATTTATTAGCCTGGATAAGGAAATCTTATTCATTTTTTTTTTGCTTTTGCTTTCTACAGATGGAGTCGGCGGTGAAAGTCAGACCGTCTCGTATGACCACGGCTTGTTGTTCACAGCGGAGGAGATGAGACCGCCGCTGCAGGTGAGGTGTGGCCTCGTCTGCCAGCACATCAGCGTGACCTTGAGCTTTTCCTCCACGCCAAGATCAATCCAATCCGACACGGGCTGCACTGTGGCTCAGGAAGACAGATTACAGGAAGCAGTGTTTCAGTCTTGTCCGGGTTTGGACTCTATAAAGCACTGCATCTTTACGGAATATTATTTTCTTAAAGGAAAAATCCAACCTGAGCAACTTGCATATTAATCTTTATAATTAACATGTGATTAGTAGTGATGTAGATTATTAAGATACATAATCGAATGTAATTACTATCGTACTGTTATCTGCACAACGTCCAATTGTCTGGTATAATTACGCTTTCTAACACCCGAGAGACTGGGATCCTGTGCTGAATTCAAACCCTATCTTATTTTATGTGGCATAATGCCAAAATGCACTAAAGGGAACAGGTTATTTTTGTTGTCCAACATCCTCCTTAACGTTCCAGTTTTCAGCTACACAGTGACGTTTCGTACATGTTTATAGATTACAGTAAATCCTAAACAAATCTAAAGTTTACAGAAAAGATTTTCTGTGATAGGAACTTCCACTTGCCTTGTAGCTCCACTACTCGAGTTCATGTTGCTCAAGATTAAAACAAAAGAGACAATCAAATGTGTGTGGGTTTTGGTTGATTTAAATACATTTGAAGTAACTGAGTTGAATTTGAACCTACATGCATTTGAATCTCTTGCTCTGTTTCAGCTACATGACTGGAGGTCGCCGTCTCCTCAGCCTAGCAGGAGAAAGTTGCTGCAGTATGGAGGAATCATGCCGTACTCTCCTCTGAATGTCGTTTACAATGGTAAAACATGCATCTTGTTTAGAGCCAGGAAGCTGGCCATCAGGTACAGAAATCACACACTAGTCGACCTCACACAGAGAGTGTTTGGCCCTGATGCAATAGTGGACACCAGAGGCTCATTCTGCAGCAAGGACAAGGCCACGTAAGTTACAAATGATACACAAGGTTGATTGTACAGAACTTGTATGGGACTAATAGAAAATACCAACTAAGGACCTGCCATTTGTAAAGATTCCAGCCTTTTGTTGCCCCCGTCCCAACTTTTTTGAGTCGTGTTATGGCCATCAAATTCAAAATGATCTTTTTTTTTTTTTTTAGTGGTACATTTCATCAGTTTAAACATTCGATATTTTTCTATGTTCTATTGTGAATAGCATACGTGTTTATGAGACTATACAGTATGTGGAGCCAAAGACATAATTGCTCTTTGTATTTCTCATAAGGCTCAACATACGATTTGGAGACGTGGAGGAGCTCAGAGGACTCGCCATCAGGTCAGTACAGATCTCCAGCGCTGCTGATTAATTGAACCTTCTTCATGCGAAGTAAAACAGATCTCATGTCCTGCTTTCATCAGACTGCAGCTGTCCAACACATTCTACGAATCAGCAGGACAGAACTGGTTCACTCTGGACAGCGTCCACATCCACTACAACTGGACGCACGAGGCCACGTTCAACGCCACGGACGTGTACGCTCCCTCCACCAACTCGTACCACTGCCAGCACGTCAGCAGTCTGCAGAAATACGACACGCTGCTGGTGCCCAGCTCCAACACGGACAACGCAGCAAACTGGCACATCACCTTCACAGACTTCCAGGTGAGCGCTGAAGCTTTGAAGGTCAATAGGAGTGAACCGAACACAAGGACTGAGATGGTAATATAGCATGAGAAGTCACACTGTGATTGTGATTTGCTGTGTCTTGCATAAGTATTCACCCCCACTTGGAGATTTCTACATTTTGTAGTGCTACAACGTGGAATTTAAATGCATGCAACTGAGATTACATGACATGAATCTACACAAAATAGCCAGTAAAAATTTTAGGATAAAAATGCACAAGTTCACAGCAATTGGTATGAATACATATGCAATCACATTTTATTTATTTATTTATTTATTTATTTTAATTTCCATTATTTTGTTTCCACACATATCAGTATTATGGGCTGATTTGTAGATTCATGACATATAATGTACACTCGGCTCCGAAAAGTATTGGAACAGCAAGGTAAATTCCATTTAAGACATTTTTACATTGAAGACATTCGGGTTTGAGATTTAAAAAATTTTTTTTACATGAGACAACAGATCAGAATTTCAGCTTACATTTCCTCATATTTACATCTTGATCTGTTAAACAACTTAGAACATGGCACGTTTTGTTTGAACCCACCTGTGTATAGTGAAAACATTAAAATTGGTCTTGCTGTTCCAGTACTTTCAGAGGGAACAGCAATTCAAGTTAAGTCCAGTTCCAGGTTATGACATTACAAAATGTGGAAACGTTGAAGGGGTTTGGTGGGGGTTATTAAATACTTATACAAGGCACTGTAATATCATCGCACACCTACTGCTTTAATTCCCACCAGATTCAAGCGTTCAATGTCCACTCGAACAAGTTCTCTTCAGCCAGCGACTGTGCCACGTTCTTCACCCCGGCCATCCTCATGGGTCTCATCACATCACTGATCCTGCTACTCGTCCTCGCCTACGCCCTGCACATGGTGGTCCACCTCAAGCACATTGACCGCTACGAAGAGCACAAGACCACCGTCTATTTCCCCCGAAGCACAGAAGCCGAAAGCACTGAGAAGAACAACCTGTAGTCCAGTAGGATCGCCCGCCAACCTCCAAGCACAGAGACGGACAGTTTGGTGACTCTGAACTCTCAAGCCCGTAGGAGTGAAAGTGCAAGAGCAGGCTGGAACCGTCACGTTAAGAGCGTTTCCGCTTCTGACTGTGCTACTACATTCGCAGGATTGTGGTAGAACAGAAAGAGCGGATTCCTGCAGGATTTTAAAATTGGAGATACCCCGATTTTTATCTACAACTAGTTCTCACTTTTTTTTTCTCATTTTTTTTTTTTTGTGAGATAAATCACAAATGATCAGGATCTGAAGGAGAACCTCAGATTTCATTCAAATTGGCACAGAGTACTTCGAATTTATATCGCCTGTCTCATATAAGCATATAACCTCCTGGTGAGAATCAGGTTAAATAATATATGGACGCTTTATTACACTTCACTTACAAACTGTGTATAAACCATTATGATTTATATGTGTATTAGACATTAAAAATAAATACATTTTTAAAAATACTATACTCGAAACTTTAATCTCAGTAATTGAACATTTTTATCCTCATTACATAAAAGTTCAAATGAACAAAAAATATGAAAAGAATTGTCTGTACAGAACCAGTCAGAAGTTGGGACACAACTGATTGAATGTACGTTATTCATCAGATTCAAAATTCGCTTTCTAAACACTTAAGCATGGATTTTCATGCTCGTGTAAATTTACTTCCAAAACACAACATTTTTCATTTTGGGAAAAGCAGCCATCAGGTGGTTTCTGATGAAGCTACGAGTATGAAAATATTATCAGGGTTACTTTGAAATATTTGAAATATAAAAGATCTAAAATGTAGTTTTTAAACACGTTTTGGGTTATTGCACAATTTTATTAATTTATATGGTTGATGAATTGACTGTTATTCTAAAATGTGAAATAAACTGTTCAAAAATACCTGCTATAAGTAGGTGTGTCCAAACTTTTTCACTGGTACTGTATATGATTGACGTACATAAAGTAATGGTTTCTATGCAGTATGTAACAACCCAAGTGTCATGAAATCCCTCAAAGATTTAGAGGATGACGTTAAGATATTTGATTGTTTACTGGCACTCTTTCTGGACGATGTGTTTTTAAATAGTTGTGTTCTTGCTTTTTTTGTGTGTGTAACTTGTATGTTTAATCTGGTTTTATAATTTCTTCTTTTTTAAAATTCTTTTTAAGTGAATGCATTCAAGCTGAGCCTTTGACAATGTAATGGATCTAAATCTCTTATAAGCTACTTGGATTTTATCTACAACCATTGAAGCACAATGGAAGCAACGTTAAGTTGTAACATACAGCATGTGGCTAGAAACATTTCACTACCACAATCGTATAAATGTATACAATACTGATGATAGTCATTATATACTAACTGAGGGACTAGCCTGTCCTTTTTCCATTTACACATATATGAAATGGGCTATTGTGTATTGATGTGGAATAATTATTGTCCTCACTATTTCTGTTGAGTTCAATAAAGCCAGCAGCTCATTCATGCCAGACGTCAGTGTCTTTGTTAATGTTATGTTCAGTTTTTCTGTGATAAAATGCTTAATGTTGAACACATTGGACTTTATATTAGGTATACCCACCATGTAGGTGCATACTGTAAATAAATTCCTGAATGGTGACATACAATTTGCCAGCCTCTGCTCTAGCATGTCCATCAGCGAATAGGGATCACCACAGACAGCCCAAAACATGCCAGTAAGTGGATTGCCATCAATTTATAAATTGCTGCTAGGTGTGAATGAGTGTGTGAATGTGTGTGCACACAATGGACTGCTTTATGATCCATGGTGTATTCTACCTTCATACCCAGTTTTCCCAGGATAGAGTTTCATCTCTACCCTGATTAGGATAAAGCACTTACTGAAAAATGAATGAATGAATGACTGTGAACACTTATTGCCCCTTTATTAGACATGCCTACAATTTTGGTGCCACTTGTATGTGTACAGTTGAGGAAAAAACAACACTTTTTCCAAATATGATCAAAGATAATAAAGTACCTTATAAAGTGCCTATGGAATATGTCTGTAAAATGGCATAATATTTTATTGTACTGTTATTGTGTACACTATTATGTAGTGAATAGTGTATACATTTTACATTATATAGCCAATACATGACCAATCACACCCATATGTGTGTGTTGAACATCCCATTCCAGATTTAGTCCCCCTCTTTGCCATTATAATAACCTCTACTCTTCTGGGAAGTCTTTCCACTAGATTTTGGCACATGGTTGTTGGGATTTGTTGGATTTCATTCACACACATGCGCATTAGTGAGGTCGGGCACTGATGTTGTGTGAGGAGGTCTGGGGTGCAGTTGGTGTTCCAGTTCATCCTAAAGATGTTCAGTGTGGTTGAGGTCAGGGTTCTATGCAGAACACTTGAGGTGTTCCACTCCAACCTTAACACACCATGTCTTCATGGAGCTCGATTAGTGCACAGAAGCATTGTCATGCTGGAACAGGTTTGGGCCTCTTAATTCCAGTGAAGTGAAACTGTAATACTACAGCATACAAAGACATTTTACACATTTTTGTAGCAACAGTTTGGGGAAGAACCACATATGGCTATCTACTGTATGATGGTCAAGTTATTCACATAGGCTGTTTTGATGTTTGGTAGCGCGCGCCACCTAACGGCCGCGAAGTTTGTGTAGAATTTATGAAGAAATTTAAACATGAAAAGTTTTTCTTTCGGAAAAACAACTACAACAACAATAATAATCCTATTATATCTGACGTGCTTTAATAAACTTGAATGCCTTTTGCGCCCTCACTATACAAACAGTCGAATCGATTACTGTTGTGCTGGACGACGTGATGACGCAAATATTAAGCGACGCGTCCGGTCGCTAGTAGCAATAGGATGAATCACAAATCGCTCTCTGTAGGGCATCTAAGGTTGTAAAATTTATTTCTATTGTACCCTATTTAGTGTACTTATACAGGGATCATTGAGGTGTTTGGCATACAGAACAGATTAGTGCTCTCTTGCGCCCTTAATTGTGAAACTCACGCTTCCTCATGTTAAGCCGCGCTATCTTTTCTAGACTGTATTTGCGTTATGGTTTTTTGCAGAAGAGAATATTAGTAGATGATATTTTATTCAGACAGTTTTGCAACAGGATGGACCGCGCAGTTGTGCGCTGTGTGCCCTCGGAGCCCAAGCTGACTATTTCATTCACAGTGGCCGGTAGTTACAGACACATGCTGAGGGAGCAAACAGAGGAGCTGGGTAAAGTGTTGGCCCGGATATCTAACAGTATTATCAAGGCGCAGAGCAAAGGGAAGAAGTCGAAGAGGAGTAAAGGCGAGAACACGAACACGGATGTGGCTGAACCGGTGGTGCGGCTTTACTTTAACGGCGACTTGGTGGCTGAAGACGCGCTGAACCGCGACGCGTGGCAGGACGGTGCACTTCTGCAGATCGGAGACGCAAAATACAAAGTTGAACGCAATCCTCCGACTTTCACCACCGCACAGCTACCTGCGTCAGTCCTCGCTGGATTTCCTGTCTGCCCCAAACTGGAGATTGAATTCGGGGATTTGAGGTTCTGTGTGTTTAAGTGGTACAAGGAAAGCTCTCCAAATGCGCACATACGTGGAGAAGAGGACTCCTGGGTGGAAGCAGGAAGCGACCGAGTGTTTACACCATCCAATATGGATGTGGGCTTGAGACTGAAGCTGAAATGCATGCCGGGAAACGAGGCCAGGTTAGGCCTTGAGCTAGAGCTGGTAACCTTAAGCTCAGTGGAGGCTGGTCCAGGGGTTTGCACGTTTGACAGCAGACACTTGTATACCTGCAAGCTCACAAATGACTTCACGACCAGGGTTGTGACCTACAACATCTTAGCAGACATTTACAGTCAAACTGAGTTCTCTAAAACAGTCCTGTACCCTTACTGCGCTCCATATGCGCTTGAACTTGACTACAGGCAGAACCTAATCAAGAAGGAGCTTTCAGGCTATAATGCAGACATCATCTGTCTCCAGGAGGTGGATAAAGGAGTTTTCGGTGATAGCCTGGCACCTGCACTGGACGCTTTCGGCATGGACGGGGTGTTCAAAGTGAAAGAGAAGCAGCACGAAGGACTGGCCACGTTTTACAGGAGATCGAAGTTCAAGATGCTGTCTAGACACGACGTGATGTTGAGCGAGGCCTTAGAAATGGACGCACTCCATAGAGTGCTCCTGGAGAAACTGTCCACCAACCCAGTGCTGAAAGCGAAGGTGGTACAGAGAAGTACAACGTTGCAGGTATTACAAGTTCTAACCACTCACACCGCGGTAGTCCTGTTCTTTACAACATCGAGGGTCAAAGTTCATCCAGGTTTAACAAGGGGTTGGTGCTTATCTGATTAGCAAGAAGTGGGTCATGTCAGGGAAAATCGCTAAATAACGCTGAAACATTGGACATCTTGTCGATTTGATTAATGCAAATCTTTCTTCAGGGAGCACAGTATGCAAAACAGGTTGCGCTGCTACCACAACTAGTGTCTGTGTGGAATTTCACATGTTCCACCTATGTGGGTGTTCTCTGGTTTCTTCCCAGCTCCTAAAAACAAGTCCAGTAATCCGTAGAGGAACATATGGGTTGCAGTCAGCAACTACACATTGAACCTATATAAAGGTGCATCTCAAAAAATTAGAATATCATGAAAAAGTTAGGGGTTTTTTGCCATAATTTAATTCAGAAAGTGGAAATTTTATATATTCTAGATTCATTACACAAAGTGAAATATTTCAAGCCTTTTTTTTGTTTTAATCTTGATGATTACAGCTTACAGAAATCAAAAATCCAGTATCTCAAAATTTCAAATAAAGAATTTACAATACAGAAATGTCGACCTGAGAAGAGCTCTAATCAGATAATTAACTCAAAACACCTGCAAAGGTTTCCTAAGCCTTTAATCTCTCAGCCTGGTTCCGTACACAAGCACAATCATGGGGAAGATGAAAGTAAATTTTGCATTTCATTTGGAAATCAAGGTCCCAGAGTCTGGAGGAAGAGTGG
>JANDJT010000114.1:13573455-13589291 GCA_024331685.1 Stegophilus panzeri | reverse complement strand
ATCTATATCTATCTCTCCTATCCATCTACATCTCTCTCTATATATCTCTTTATCTATATCTGTATCTCTCTATCCATCTATATCTATCTATCTATATCTCTCCATATCTATCTAATCCTATCCATCTATATCTGTCTATCTCTCTCTCTCTCTCTATCCATCTATATCTCTCTATATCTCTATCTATATCTCTCTTTCTCCATCTATATCTATCTCTCTATATCTATTATCTGTCTGTCTATATCTGTATCTCTCTATCCATCTATATCTATATCTCTCCATATCTATCTAATCCTATCCATCTATATCTGTCTATCTATCTCTCTCTATCTATCCATCTATATCTCTCTATATCTCTCTCTCTCCATCTATATCTCTCTCTCTATATCTGTCTGTCTATCTCTCTCTCTCTCTCTCCAGTGAATTGTTTAACGGTTCTGGCATTAGTTTTGGGAAATGAGATTCATATATTGTGTGTCGCTGCAGGGCCTCATCTTTGTGGTGGACAGCAGCGATCGCGAGCGCATCCAGGAAGCTGCTTTGGAGCTGCAGAACATGGTAGATGAATCCTTCCTTCTGTTTATCTGTAGCATGTACAGTAATTAATGTAGCACATGAAGCTTTTCTTTCTCTCTTTCTCTTCAGCTTGAGGAAGATGCGCTGAGAGACGCCACTGTGTTGGTTCTTGCTAACAAACAGGATTTGCCCAACGCGATGTCGGTCCACGAGATGACCGAGAAACTCAGACTGCACGCACTGAAAGGAAGACCTGTGAGTAGATCATAATTACGAGAACATTATCAGACAATCATAACGTTGATGTCTTTTAAATCTTTATCGGTTCCTATCTGTCTCCTCAGTGGTACGTCCAGTCAACTTGTGCGGTAATCGGAACAGGTTTATATGAAGGACTGGACTGGATAGCTGCTCAGATGTCCAAACGATAAAATTGCACAATAGTTACACTATTTATATCCTCCTGCATAAGTATATACAGTGTATATTTGAGGGGATTGACTGTATCGTGAGCACTTTAAGACGTTTTGCAATTTATTATTTTTTGTAAATATCACTCACTATGTATTTCATTTTTGAACATTGCTTACTGTGCCTTTAAAATGATTTTTGTTGAATTAGATGTAACATACTGATCTATAATATGTGTTTCTATGACTGTAAAACATTAAAACAAAAAGCTATTTAGTTGTAAAGTTGTGGTTGAAGTTTCTCAGCTCGAATCTTACTTCTACTCGTTACTATTAGCACCCACGTCCTTTTTATTCTTTTCTTTTTCTTACCTACACTTTGAGCTAGACTATTTGCTTAACAAAGCCCTGTCTGCCACGGAAAGCCATGGATACGCCACGACGACGTGAAAGTCCACTGCCTTCCTGGGTTCTCTCTCTTTGGTCCTTTTTGTCTTTCACAACTCTCTCAACATGATCAGAAATCTTCCACTCGTATTCACAATATTCAAAAAAGACATCATTCTCAGATCTACTCTGAAGAAATTTGGATAAGATGACGTCGGGTTACGCAAACCCAGTCTGATTTTCTTCTCCTCATGAAGAAGACACTGCTCCTTCCATAAATACTAAGTCTTCTCAGAAAACACTTCACCATATCGACGATATATTTTTCGAATCTGTTCATGCTGAACGTCGTACAAATTACCCTAGAAACGGTAGCGTAGTAAAACAAGCACGTCAATATAAACCTTGTAGCCAGAACGGTCTCCTATTATCAATTCTAACCAATCAGAATCAAGTATTCTACAGCGCTGTGGTGAACAATATGCTTATTGTAAGGTGTAGAGAACAGCCAGATGGAGTGATCAAAAACTTACCACAAGTTTGCATACTTGACTATATTTAAATGTAGCGGGGGGGGGGGGGGGGGGGAGAGAGAGAGAGATATACAACACAGGAAAAAGTCTGATTGTGTATTTATTTACAATTTAAAAAAAAAAAAAAACCATGATGGAGACAGGTAATGCGTGTGGAACTTCATTAGTGGTTATGGCTTTGATAGAAAAAATATTAAATGCCAAAATACTGGCATAAACGTGTTATATCTGTGCTTCTTTATACACTGTTTACAGAGTCATAACCCCTTTTTATGACATTATTGATATTACATAGCCAACTAACTGTACATTTACTTTCTGTAGAAATGATCAAGATCAAAAATACCAGCATTAGAAAATACTGTTCAAGAAGTGTTTGTGTTATGCACAAGAGAATAATCAATTTGCTTTTATATAAAAAATTTAAGCATGTTAAAATAAGCTCCTCTGTATGTATAAAACACAAGCGGCTGCCTAACAGACAGTTTTATACAGGTTTGCACCAACTACCGGCTTAGTCGTATAGCCCATTTCGCTCTCTCGGACCAAAAGCCAAGTCATTTCCACCAAGTGTTGGATCTACAAACCTACAAAACCAGCTGACGGAGTTAGGGAATAATGAAACCTCGTTCTTCAACAAGGTTCATCATCGCACAACCACTTCAGAAGTGACAGGACGTAAAACAGTGACGGTATTTCTTCAGGTGTCAGTCAATGATTCTGTGCTTAAAAAAAAGAGAAAAAAAAAAACCAAAAACCAAAAAAAAAAACCGAACAGGACAGTATCTTTGGTCGTTTCTACATTTCGCTCCTCATCACATCACAAGGCACATGATAGAAGAACGCTTGCAGGAGCTTCAACGTGAACTTCATGCACTTCAATATGATCACAATCAATGGGTCTGATATACAGACGGGGGAAAAAAAAAAAAAAAAAAAAAGATTCAAACTGCTAGAGTAGTAATTATTCGGCATATGGCTCAGGATTGCTTTGAACGTTCTCGGGAAATAACGAAAGACCGAATGACTCAATCGGTCTGAATGTACAGTACAGCAGTACAGCAGACTCAGCAGGACATTACTATGATTTCACAACTAACTTAACCCCCAGAGGGCGCTCTTTCCCAAACTGACTGATGGGCCACAGGTTCCTAACACTGGTTCTGGAGAACCGCTTGTCCTGTGCATTTTAGTGCTCGAACACATCTACTTAACTCAGGAGAGCTGCTAACTATAATATCATTACTTCAATCAGCTGTTCTGAACTCTTCAGGGTCAGGATTGGGGATGGGAACCTGTGCCATAGACAATGACTTGTTTTTTTCTTTCTCTTTTTTAAAATATGAATTAATATATTAATTATTATACAAGAAAGAACTTGGGGATTGCAATCAATCAGAAAAGAAAAATATATTTTTTTCATTTCTTTGTTTTCTTATTTTCTTCGCAATAACGTTACAGATTTAATGTTTTAATTGATGATAAGTGATAAAAAGGCATAAATGATGTATTTCCTGATTTCCCCTTCAGGAAATAAAAGCACGTTTACTTCATTAACATATTTAGGGTTCTGTGCATGTTCTGCTAGTGTTGCTCACTCTGGCTGAAATTATTTTATGTAATTAAATCATGATCAGCTTCATCAAACCCATGTCCCTTCATTCCAGGATTGGTATTGATACCTACCGGGTATGTTTTTGTCAGTTAAAGGACAGGTTTCTTGGAGTTCAGATATATGAACGGGACAATAGGGAACTGGAAATCGTTTTTGGTCCAGGCTTAGGGTTAATCCATATCTAAAAACATACCTCACCAACACTGTATTAAGCATTCATTTTATCTCCCTGGATTCAATTTGTATGATTCCTGTCCAACTTGGTTAATCTCCAAAAAAAAAAAAAAAAAAAAAACCATGTCCAGGCAATCATATTTAAAAACAAGATGTCAGTCTCACATAGTGAGAGACAAAGAGTCATCGATATTAAGAATGAGCACATTCCTAACACCTCTCTTCACGTACAGTGTAGCGAATCTCACCGGGCCGATTTAGCCTTTTCTGGGCTCCGGCAATGCCAGCATTGCGCCGCAGCTCGGCCCTAATGTCGGATCCGTACGAGTAACTGCAGTTGCTACAAAACAAACAAACAAAACAAAACAAAAAAACACGCTCACAGCTTATGTGGAGCAGTTCTGGTGTTAAACCTCCAAACCCCAAATCCGTGATCGGCTCGGTCGTCTCGTCCTTGTTTCTGCGGTAGAGCTTGTGTTTGGGGTCAGGGCGTGGCTGGTTTGTGCAGGATGCCCTGCAGGTCCTCCGGAAGCGAGAGGATAATGGAGTCAATGTGGGACTGAAGTTTGGCCAGCGTCCCTGCTCTTACAGGCAGCTGCTCTCGCTCAGCCTGCGTCTGGAAAACAGACGGAACGATATGAAGCACATTACGCAAAGTAATGAAGCAAAGCTTGCTTTGTTTTGTTTTAAGGCTGATGTGGAAAATTCAACACACATGAAAGAGGAACACAAGAAACAAACCAGATTTAAAAAAAAAAACAAGAAAAAAACCGACCAGTTTATCTTTCAGCTTGAGAACAAGATCAACCATTTCCACTTCAGTGTGTTTTTGAATACGCAGTTGCAGATCCTGGGACAAAGAAAGTCCACCAGCTCAGTGATAAATAATAGTTTACTACTTTAATACTTTCAGAAACATTTCAGCAAAGCATGTTTTACTGTGATTGGTTCTTACCTCTTCACAAAGTGCCTCGAGATGCAGGGCCTCCAGCTTCTGCATCATCTCTTTCCTGCGGTTTCTGAACCAGCCGTCGAAGTTGGGTGACTTGAGGAACTGCCTGCAGTGGAGATAACGGAGAAAAACGAGTCATTATCGAACTGACCACCACGCGTGTACTTTACTCTAGTCGAGAACCAAGCGTTCCAGTTCAGGAGAATCATCAAACCTTCTTAAGAAGCAAATGTTTACACCAGGTTAAGTGCCAGAACATTACATAATCAGATGTGGGAGTCTTACAACAATTCATAAAAAGAACATCATCATCAGATGCTAATCATTCAGCTTTTACACACAGCAAAGAGATATTAACACACACACAACGTATACTCATGATGACTGATAATTCATTCAGATTTAGCTTCAACAACACAGCTCACGCTTAGTTTGTTGCAATAACACGTAAGAAACGATTTTAAAATGCACACATTTTTAATGGTGACTGTATAAATGACTTGTGTTGCAATGGCAACAAAATGAAGACGTCCACCCTAAAGCCCTTAATGCCCTTGGTTGGAAAAAGACCCAGCAGTAGATGCAGGTCAGTGGAAAAGCACTACCAGAGAGCCAGAGTTGTGTTCTGAACCTCTAAGCTGTGTGTATTCACTGGATTCAGTTCCACCTCGTTTATAAGTAAAATAAATAAATAAATAAGTAAATAAATACATACACACACACACACATGCTGTACCTACCTATAAAGACCAATCCAGTCTCCTTTGAGGCGAGATGTGAGCTGAGGTCCGGCCTTTTCCAGAGTCTTCATAAACTCCTCTTGTATAAACGGCTTGAGCTGAGGAGGACTCTGAGAGGTGAGAAGAAGGTGAAGCATTTCTATTAACTCCAACCAGAGCCATATCTCCCTACAATTCACACCTGGTGTCCCACTGATCCTAAGCAGGGTTGAGCCTGGCCAATACCTGGATGGGAGACCTCCGGGGGAAATGGTAAGCTGCTGCTGGAAGTGGTATTAGTGAGGCCAGCAGGGGGTGCTCACCCTGTGGTCAGTGTGGGTCCTAATGCCCCAGTATAGTGATGGGGACACTATACTGTAAAAACAGCAACATCTTTAGAATGAGATATTAAACCGAGGTCCTGACTCTCTGTGGTCACAGGACACTTATGGTAAAAGAGTAACCCCGGTGTCCTGGTGAAATTCCCCCATTGGCCCTTCTCCATCATGGCCCCCTAATAATCCCCACCTCGTTTATAATATCCCCATCTCTGAATTGGCTACATCACTCTCCTCTCCACTAATATCTGGTGCGTGGTGGGAGCACTATGGCGCTAGTGGTGGTTGAAGAGACCACCCCCCTGGTGCTATGTAAAACACTTTTAGTATCTAGAAAAGCGCTATACAAATGTAACGGTAACTAACTACATTTTATATACAGTGAGCTCCGAAAGTCTGAGAGCACTCTTTTCTAATTAACTACAGTTTTCAACTGTTGTACAAAATGATACTGACAACAGCTTGAGTGAAAAGGAGAATCTTTGAAATCTTTACATGAATTTCAGATTTTTCAGTATTTGTTACGTCCTTTTTTGACTGTGTGCTTTAATGACTGTGTGCACTCGAGCCGACACGGACCCCACAGAAAAATTGTGCCGAATCTTGAATACTAATTATTCAAGATCTTGATATTACTTTCTTTGTTTTAAATATTTAAAAACCTGTTTATTTCCTAGATTTACAATGTAGGCTCAGACTTTTGGACCCCACTGTATGCATGGCAGCACAAACAGAAAGAGCACTACAAATGAAAGAATATCTTTTATTTAAATAAATAAATAAATAGAAAAAAGAAATAAATAAAACTCTTACTTTCCAGGCAGAGATGCTTTTCTGTAAAGGCATCAGGCTGGCCACGTAGCGCTCCTGCAACATCAACGAGTACACATTCTGAGATTAACAAGGAATACATTTTGTACCTCCCTTTAACATCATTTCAATTTAAAATTTAACGGTAACTGTACCTTTGCAGATAAACGAAATAATAATGCATTTCGTTTTTTAACCTTAGCGGTTCCAAAGCACTTTACATTGTGTCTCATTCACCCATTCACACACACCCCCCAATAGTAGCAGAGCTGCCATGCAAGGCGCTAACTTGCAATCGGGAGCAACATGGGGTTCAGTGTCTTGCCCAAGGACACTTCGGCACATGAAGTCATGTGGGCCAGGAATCGAACCGCCAACCCTACACTTAGTGGACAACCCGCTCTACCACCTGAGCCACAATCGCCCACTAAGCAATGTGTAACTGTGGCTGCGAGGGTGTGGTCGAGTGTCAGCTGTGGACAGAGAGCAGGAGGGCAGAACCAACAGGTAACACGTGATTACTTATGTTGTGTTATCAGAAAAAAGTAAGAGGATGCCATGACTCAGAGAGAGAGAGAGAGAGAGAGAGGGAGAGAGAGAGAGAAAGAAAAGAGAGAGAGGGAGGGACAGGGCTTGACAGGTTGCACATAAGACACACACACACACACACACACACACACACACACACACTCTCCAGAGCGTGAGCTTGGAAAGTCTTGATGAACGTGAGTGAAGCGAAAGCCCCTAAATATCAGAACAGTGTTTATTTCTGTTATCTGTTGAGTGTTGAACGCCTGCTGTAAAGCGCTAGTGGAAAAAAATAAAGTGAGCCTGAAGCGCTATCAAAATCCACCTGTCTCCTGAGCCCTCTTCTCACACACCAGTTTCTACAACGCTTCATAGCTAGTAACAGCCAATTAACTACTGAACTTCCACTCTAGATTATCATCAGTAATATAGATGAATTAAAGATAAATCTAAACGGCCAGCACAAATCCTGATGATGCCACAGACATCCGTGGCCGGGAATCCAAGAAAACAACACTGACAGTGCTCTCGACGTGACGTGACCTGACGTGACCTGATTGTCACTCACTCACAGCGACACTAGCCAATCGCGGGTATCTGTGAGCTCATGCATGCAGAAGGGGGCGGATAGCTCTTTCCTCCGAGTGCATTACGCCGCTCCGTGACACAGCATGAGCAGCAGTGTGTAAAGACTGTGTGACGGGGGACATTTTCCCACCATGGTGCACACTTTTACACCGCTGTGTATCTCGCGGTTAGAAACATTCTCACCAAGGGAATGATGAAGCTCTGTGTTAATTCCAAGAAGTATCGCCGCAAAATGGCATTCTGGGCCTCGGATGGACGTTTCTGCTGAACTCCCTGAGGGTCGTTTAAAAAAAGAAAAAAAAGAAGACGTGTAGAAACAATATTTGAGCAGATCAAATGAGCCGTAAATGATGTGTGATATGTGATGGCGTCTGCTAACCTTCTGGAGCTGCTTAATGATGTCTTCATCCTTGTTCAGAAAAGGCTTGTACGCAGTGTACACTCCTGTTCATGTAAAACGACACCGTCGTTTGATTAGTAGGAACTTTGACCATGGGTTCGATCTTTGACAAAAGGAACACGGGTCACATATTCACCTGGTTTGGAATCCAGAGTTTTCAGGTTTTTTAATTTCTTCACCTTCATCTGTTTGGCCATTTCTGCTTGGTGGGGATTCAAACACAGAGATTACTCATATTGCCTAGGAAAAAATCCCCCCCCCTTCTAAAAGGATTAATTAAATGTGTAGTTCAGAAATACTAAAAAGTAGCATTGACTGGTACAAGCTTCCATATGTTGCTGCCTACTGTGATTTAATTCCATTAAAAGATTGTATCATCATGTATCATGTTTTTAATAATAAATGGTAAACTTCACATTACACCGCTGCTCACATGGTTATATATTTCATTTGGATTTTTTTTGGATTCTGGTCCTTACTGAAAGAGTATTCATTGCACAGGGAGCTTTCACACGTAACCGGACGACTAACACGTTCGGCTTGTTTGCTTTTTTGTTTAGTTTCTCACACGGATAATTAATCTAACCAAAAAGAGGAAAAACAAAACAAAAAAAAATAAACTACCCATGAAAAGTTTGGAGACACTCGACTGAAATATTTCTCATGATCTTAAAAAGCTGTTGATCTAAAGGTGTATGATTAAATGTTTGAAATCGGTGTTAAAATATAATTGTACCAGCATATTCGTTTCTTTCATTAGAAAACTAACATTTTATTTACAAAATAATAATAATAATTATTATTATTATTATTATTTTTTTTTAAACTGACAACTCGGAACGAAATATTCAGAAAAGCAGCCGATAAGAGTCCAGCGTAGGTGGGAACTCCTTTAATCCTGTTTAAAAAGCATCTCAGGGAAATCAGTCGAGAAAATGCCGAGAATACATTTCTGGAAAGGGTGTCTACTTTGAAGATGCTAAATTATTTAGATTTATTTTGGATTTTTTTTTTTTTTATCCCAACATAATTCCCATAGATTCATTTGTGTTACTCCAGAGTTTTGATGACTTTATTATTATTTTGAAATGTGGGGGGGGGGAAATAAACAAACAAAACAAACAAACAAACAAACAAACAAACAAACAAATAAATAAAGAATGAGTGTGTCTAAACATTCGACTAGGTAGTGTATGTGAAATGTGCACAGAATATCACAAATCATGGAAAACATGGATCAATAACTAATTTGCCAATTATGTAAATAAGCAGTTAAAACATTCTCATTTTCGCTTTTTGCTCATTCTTTCAAATCTCCAGCACACGTGGCATTTCTGCAGCGCTACAGTTCTCTCCTTTGGCTCAGTCTGAGCTTCAGGCTCAGCTTAATAGCTTTTTAAATAAAACAACACTACAACCTAAAATACACTGCATGTTTCCTGCCATTGAATCTATCTGAGGCTGAATTGTTTTCTCAACGCAAGTGAATTGTGCCATAGTTTATTTGGAAGTGGACCAAGACCACTTCGCTCAGACGCTCTCAGATCGCTTTTGTTTTATCCGAGTGTGATCGCTGTATTCTCACTTGGATAAATAACCACACTGAGGTGGAAAACATTCAACTCAAACCATTCAGTGTCAGTCATTGTCTCTCGAAAGGCCGTGAAACCGTGATACTCGGTGGTACTGACTAATCAAATATAGAGTATCGTGTTAGTGTTCGAGCTGAATTGGGACCTGAGTGAATTCGACACGTGTTCCGATCCAATCCGCTGACGTATGATATCAACAGACACGACTCGCGCTGAACCCAGTACATCGTTTATTTTAATGCATAACATAACAGATCATATCATATCACAGAATCTCTGGTTAATGTGAGCATGTCAGTATCAGGGGTCTGCCACTACTCACAGCTCTCATCGCTGTATTATATCAAAACTGAGAATAGGTTTTAAAAACATCCACGAAACAGGTTACCTGTTTGCTTCATGTCCCCTATGCGGATGATGTGAGGCCAATGCTGAAGTGTTTTGGCGAAGAAAGGATTTGTTACGCCCAAAACAACAGACGGCCTGAGATCAGAAACACAAATATACAAAGTAAAAGCTGCAGAGTGATCGTGTCTATAGTTAACTCTATGTATTTACGGTATATAACTTTAGAGTTAGATGCTAAACAAAAGACATAAGCACATCTTAACCATTAGGCATATATTATTTAAGATGGCATGTTAAAAAAAACAAAAAAACCCCCACTATAATAAAAATACTGTACAAAACATACCGAGTATAACATCTACACGACATCTATCAGTTAAAACCTTCATGTACAGATTACCAGAACATTAAAAAGGACACGTACTGAAAGACTGGAATGCTGGGCTGTAGTAAATTAATGTTACACTGACTCAGTTAGCTCTAATATGAGTCACAAGGATTGCTATCGCACTAACAAAGTCTCATTGTTAGCGGAGGACTGTTCCAGACCAAATGAGTCAATCTTTAGGACAAGGACAGGACACGCTGCAGCTTCGGCAATATCGCCAGATAAATGTAATCAAATCTAGAAAATAAAATAGCAAGCTATAACCCATGGGCTAATTCATTCGTTTCTGCAGTTAAGAGCTAATCTTCAGTTTCTGAAAACGTGGAAAGTATGACAAAAAGGTGTGAGGAAGGGTACGGGACACTTACGGAGCTTGGGTTCGGGTCGTGTACTCTTTGAACTCGCTGTCGTGGATGGTGAAGTAGGGCCGGAAGTCACTGCAGTACCTCAGTGGTGCAATACAGCTAATAAGAATAGAAAACAAGAAATAATAATAATAATAATAATAATAATAATAATAATAATAATAATAATAAGTACGTACACACACTAGTCAAGCTGAATTAAATCCAAGCATAACAAGAGAACAATGGTGAACTCACTACACTTTTTGGACAGCAGCAATTAAGATTTTTTCCAAAGAATGCTAATGAATGAAAGACAGATCATACTTTTTAATCCATGTATAATTACTAACAATGATCTGTTCATAGCTTAACATCAAACAAGTTACTTCCTGTTCTCACTTGTCCTCCCCACCTCCTTGCAGCTTTACTACTTAGTTTAGACACATTCATTCTTTATTCCGCCCCCCCACCACATTTTAGAATAATAAAGTCGTCAAAACTCTGCAGTAACACAAATGGAACTATGGGAATTATGTTGTGATAATCCTAAATAAATCTAAATAATTTTGTATTTTAGCATCTTCAAAGTAGACGCCCTTTTTGCCGAGAATTTGCAGAAATATATTCTTGGCATTTTCTCACCCGATTTCTTGAGGAATTTCCCTGAGATGCTTTTTAAACAGTATTAAAGGAGTTCACACCTACGCTGGACACTTATCGGCTGCTTTTCGGAATATTTCGCTACAAGTCATCCATTTAAAAAAAGATTTATTTTTTTTGTAAATAAAATAGTTAATTTTCTAATGAAAGAAATGAATATGTTGGCACAATTATATTTTTATCTACAACACCGATTTCAAACATTTAATCACACACCTTCAGAACAAAAGGTTTTTAAGATCATGAGAATATATATATATATATATATAGAGAGAGAGAGAGAGAGAGAGAGAGAGAGCATCACTCCCCCCTCTGGCCTTGTGGAGAACTTCGCTCCCCCCTCTGACCTTGCAGAGAACGTCACTCCCCCCATTGAGTTTCGTTCCCCCAACAGGCTGCGCAGTAGCGGTTGCTCTGTGCTCAAAGCAGGCTGGGAATATCTAGTCATCTCTCTATGGTGCGAAAGAGACCGACCCACTTCTGAACCTCAGCGAACACGTCAAGCAATTGCACCCGCCTCTAAATCCAAATCGTGACAGTAACACACTATTCTATGTATAAATTCCTCGCCAACACATATTCCCACACTGACCACCAAGCACAGAGTCCATTTTTAGCCACAGTCACAGCTCACACCTCGCAAGTCCTGTGATGTACAACTTAAAGCATTAAATTCTAGTAAGGATTTATATTACAGAAATTATGTTTCATTCTCAGCCAGCACTGACAAGGTGATAAGTAAGTAACAAACACAGTGTGTCATGCTGTTATCGAAAAATACTGAGTGGCAGGGTGGTTTGATGAAGCAGAGTTACTGTTAGCACTCAGGAGTTGATTGTTTTTCTGTAACAGCATGTCCCAAAATGTTTTATTCTTATTTTTTATACTCTTATAGCACATTAATTTTCCAACCATTGCAATGCCCTTTTTATCAATTTATAGTTAAAGGTCAAATGAAACCTCATGTAGGCCACATTCAAAGGCCGCAATCAGTTGATTTCTAACACACAAAATGCTTATCACACTTTTTTTTCTTCACTGTCACAAATGAGTGAAGAGTAAACTCCTTATAAAAATACAAATGCGCACATCCCACATGCTGCTGTGGCTTTATTTAAAATCAGAATCTGCAATGTGTCATGACTCACCTGAAACTGTATAGCAAAGTTTTTGTACAGTATGATACTCATTTTACGGCAATAAAAATAGGCACAGATATACTCGTGTGTGTGTGTGTGTAGCCACACAGTGATTCACATCACTGTAGGCAGTTGTAGTGGTGGGAGGTTAAGTTAAGAAGCTCTTGTGCTTTGCAGTAAAATAAAAATTCCACTCCACCGTTTATCACAATTAAACAAGTCACGACTGCAAATCTGTACTAATGGAGATTAGTATTAATGGGGATTAGTAGTTAAAATTAGTAGTAATGGGGATTAGTCGTCATGCGGATTTGTGGTAATGGTGATTAGTGGTGATGAGGATTGGTGCTGATCGTGATTAGTTGCAGTGAGGATTAACAGTTGTCAGGCTTAGTGATAATGAGGATAAATGGTAAATTGGTCGCAGTGAGGATTGGTAACAATCAGGATTGGTAGTAATAAGTATTAGTAATAATGAAGTATTGTAGTAGTATTGAAGATTAGTAGTAATGTAGTAGTAATTATCATACTAGTAGTAATCAGGATTAGTAGTAATTATAAATACCAGTAATGGGCATTAGTAGCAATGGAAATGAGGAGTAATGAGTATTAGTGCTAATGATGATTAGTAGTAATGGTGATTAGTAATTTGGATTAGTAGGAATGAGGATAAGGATTACTAGCAATGGGATTAGAAATTAGGATTAGTAGTAATGGAGATTAGTAGTCATGAGGATTAGTAATACCGGGGATTCTAAGTAATAGGGATTAGTATTAATGTGTTAGTAGTACTGATGGTTACTAGTAATTAGTAATACTGAGGGTTGGTAGTACTGTGGATTAGCATTAATGGGGATTTGTAGTAAGGATTGGTATTAAGGTTTTAAGGCTGGAACTCTCTGTCAAGTGTACTCTGAATGTATATATACAGTAGATTTATAATCAATCTTTGAACTCAGCAAAGCTAGGGTCCAAGCACTTTTAACATGCATCAGATCACACAGAGTTTAAATTACAATGTACAGCAGGGGTCTATACAGTCATATACAGGCCAGAACTGCTGATTAACCTTCAATTCGCCCAAAAAATTGAGTCCATATTCCAAATTAAACCCATCTTGTGGACCGTAATTGAATGGAAAAAAAATTCTGTGCCAGTTTCTGTTATTTCATTAGGGGGCAAAATATCACAATACAGATTGATGCTTTACATTAGATTAAGAATAACATGGTCCATTACCTAAAATGAGATCGAGACCTCTGGTATATATAAGGGGAACATCTGGTGTATATATCTCAGTGTTATAAGGGGAAGGCTGCACTCACAATAAAAAAAAATTCTCACTACTCTGAGCACTTTCAAACAAGCTACTCTTTTACTCTTACTCAAGTAATTTTTAGGATGGGTACTTTTACTCTACTCAGAACTTTTTGCGAAGTAACAGTACTTTTACTTGAGTATGATATTTCACCTCTGTGTATATGATGCATGCAGTATGTCTACATGTATAGGTTAGTGTGGGGGTAGAGAAGTTAGTGTTTATTGTATCATTTCCTCTATTTCTATGCACAGATTTATTTATTTTTTTTTAATTCCCTTACCGCTATTTTCCTACCTAGTTTGACTGTAAACCATTCTGTACAGTACATTTTCTTAGCATTTTGGAGTTAATATGTGAATCATCCATTTAAAGTTTGACTAGTGAATATATTAAACCACTTCCCTTGGTCATCAGAGAGAGAGTTAAATGGTAAAGTGAGCGTCACATTCGCTCTACACCATAGAAGATGATCTTAACTTTAAATGCTTTTGGCCAATTGGGCCTTGAACTCATTAGTATTAGATGTAAGATTTGAGACACATGAAGCTGCTGGAAGCACGTTATATTTACCATGAACAATGTTCTTAGTTCGAAATTCACCAGGCAGGGGGACGGGGGCCCTCTAACTCTATATATACACACACTCTTCATCGTTCTTTTATAGGCATCCTCTTCAGCCAGGCCTATTTATATGGAAATGCTCCTTTTTGTTAAGCTCACACATGCTACGTACCCATAATGTGGTGTGTGGGTCTCTTAGCAGCTTAACAAAGCCATTAATATTCACAGAACATCCACTTTGAAACAAAACTCATGTGTTCCCCTCGTCCACTTGAACTGGTCATCTATTAAAGTGAAAATGAGTCGCTAATCCCAGTTTTAGTCCGTTTGCTTATGATCATCATATTTGTTTAATCATACACACACACACACACACACACAGTTGCCTAAACAATCTTCTGCATTTCGCATTTTCTAACTACATCAGCTTTTTTCATTATGTAATCACTTGTCTATCCTCCACTCATCCACCTTTTCTCTCTTTTTCTTGACCTCCATCCTATAATCCCTCCCGACATTCCTCTCTTTCTCAGCCCCCCGACTTATTCTCGGTTCCTCTCTTCGTCTCCCAGCTAATTGGGTCGTAACATGACACAGCACCTGATGGTGAACTAGTTTCTCACCTCACTCACACACACACACACACACACACACACACACACACACACACACACACACACACACATGGGTGCACACACACACATTACGTAATCTGTTGTCAGGCAGACGGATGCATAATCCTCTTTTACTACTGATGGAGTTCACTGAGTTGACTGTGTAATCAAAAAAATTTTTTTTTTCATTAATAAGCACAAGTCAGCATTAAAGTTCTATATCATAATATCTGAGTAGCCTTTCATCACAGTTTATGATATTTTTGATATTATATCTATGTACATAAGTAGATGCAGCCGAACACATCCATGAAGTGGATTATTTTCCTATAATGGCACATTCCAAAGTGCTTTATTCCTTTTATATCGCAAAGAATTTGCCAACGATTACAAGGTCACATTTTGCTTTTTAGCCGTTTATAGTCACATTTAATGTTATGGAATGTCGACGAAATTTCCACGAAATAGCTCCTGTTATCACTTATGTGTAAGCAGCTATAAACAAGTGTTCCCTCTTTTTATAAACAATCCACTTTATTCTCTCTCTCTATTGAAGTTCATAAGACAAAAAAAACACAGCTTTTCATGTCATTGCAATACCAGAAAGAGCAAATTCCTCTATCCTGAAGACTTTGATGGACGTTGCCATATCAACGATTATACGCATTTGTTTATTATTAGCCTTATATTCTATGAAGTGTCCACCATACAAGTCCCTGTGAATGAGCTGTTACTATAGAAACAATGGCATAATTAAAATGAGCATGTGATTTGAATTACAGCCAGAAATTCTGTCAGTGCTGATATAAGAAAAATAGTTACCACCCTCAAATTCTTTTAATAAATTATAGAATATTTAAATGAAGCTGGCTTCAGATTTGGCTAATGTAAAGTCT
>JANDJT010000114.1:13552796-13565755 GCA_024331685.1 Stegophilus panzeri | reverse complement strand
ATAAAATAGCATTTTGTTGTTTATTTAGTTCTGCCCTGAATAAGCTTTTTCCACATAACAGATGTTTACATATAGTCCACAAGACACAATAATAACCGAGTTTGCGAGAAGGTAACACGACACATTAAGAGCCAAGGGGGTGTAAACTTTTAAGCAGGATGATTGGCGTAAATTATTATTTTGTCTTCTGGGAAACAAGTACTGCAAATATCTCAGATAGGTTCTGAAAGGCAGGACTAAATGTAAAAATAAGATCTTTAAACAAAATAACAACTTACACCTTACATCGTCCTGTTTAGAAGTTTACACAACCCCCCCTTTCCTGGCTTTTAATGTATCGCGCTGCATTCTTGAGAATGTTTACACTTTTTGTAATAGTCGTGTACGAGTCCCTCGATTGTCCTCAGTGAGAAAAGACGGATCTCATCAAAAATAATATAGCCGCTGTTGGAAAGGGCTGAAATATGCAGAAGATGCTGGAAAAGCAAAGAATGTGCAGGACCTGGAGGATTTTTCTGAAGAACAGTGGGCAATTTAACTGTTCAGGACAAACAAGGGACTCATGAACAACTATCACAAAACATAAAAACAGTCGTTGATCATCCAGGTAACACACAGTATTAATAATCAAGAGTATGTAAATTTTTGTGTAAATTCAATTATTATCTTGTCTTGTGGACTATATGTGAACATCTGTTATGTGAAATAGTGTATTCAGGACAGCACTAAATAAAATCAAAATGCAATTGTTATTATCCTTTTTATTTATCTTTTTAATTATTAACACACCACCAACAACAAAGATAAGAAACCATGACATGTTTTGCTCGTCCTGAAATCTCAATCTCTAGGGTTAAAAGCGATAGCTAGAATAATTTAACGAAAAAGTAATCCATGCAAGACCATTAATATAGACTAAGGAAAAATGAACGAGTGCTCAAATTCCTCGGGAAAGGATCGATCCGTCTCCGAATGAAAATATGTGTAGTAATAGTCTTTATCTTTCCAGCATTTCAGATGCAGCATGTTGCATTGTAGCGAGTCTTTGGCTAATGTTATGCTGTTCTCTAATCAGATCACAGATAAAAGTCTACACTTCAATCTGTCCATCATCAGTGAACTTATACGCCTAGTCCAAAAGTCCCTACTGATAAGCAGGTCTTTTTAGCGACTGAACTGTTATATTTAAACAAATGAAAAGAAAAAAATTTGCAAAAAAGATTTAACACTTTTTGTCAACAGTGCCATTTGTGCCAAATACATGTATTGTGTTTTTTATTTGTGGTGCTTGTTGGGACATTTACATGAAGGGTGGAGAGATTTGCCAAACAAATTTGAAAGTAGAATAACATCCATCCTTAGAAAAACTGTTAAAGTCTAGCTGCGTCACTCTTAAACTTTTCATTGTGTGAAAATGACGTTAGCCAAACTCGAAGAAATGTATCTATGCGTGACGAAAGAACAGCACGGCTCACGTCCGAAACGTTAGCCGAAGACTTTCTGCCTTTTTGTCAAAGGCAAAAACATGATGCTTCATCACCAGAGACATTACTGAAGGAAAAGACAAGACAAGTTGTCCCTCCCGGTGTCCACGTACTCGCTTATTTTAATAGTCTTCCATTCGGTGAAGTTAAATGTGAGTTAAGCCTAATTAAGGACTTCCAGGGAAGCATAACATAACCAATTCATATCTATATCTAGATACCGGTTTGGCTTGATGCCAAGAAATCGCATCATTTTCTCTTTCGCTTGGAACAGTTTTTGGCCTTAGCAGAGCTGAATAAAGATCTAACTAAGGGCTCTATTGTGTCCAGGAAGGCTGAGTGTCCTGCTGAGGCAAGTGTCAAGCTCTCAAACATGCTGTACTCACCAGCTTCTAAACACGGCTCCTGTTTCTCGAAATATTCAGGGGCAATGAGCTTCAGAAGCGAGTGGAAGAAGGTGACATAAGGGAGCTTGCTGATGAGAACCAGAGACTGACACACACACAAGAAATAAAAAATATTAATCGGCATTCCTGATACTGTGCATTGAATACTAACCAAACTTATACCTTGGAAAGAATGAACAAACTAGCAACAGTTTGTGTGTGTGTACATATATATGTATATATACATACATACATACATACATATATATGTATATATACATACATACATACATACATACATATACATATATATATATGTATATATACATACATACATACATACATATATATGTATATATACATACATACATACATACATACATATACATATACATATATATATATATATATATATATATTTCCCCCCCCTCCCGTCACTGCATAGGGTACAAAATAATGGTGTTGTAGACCCTGCATGAAAGAATCTCAATGAAAGGTGTTTTTGCCCTTAAATATGTACATATTATGAATAGTGGTGTGTCAGTACAGATACTGGGATCAGCTAACCTGATAAAACATCTTTATACTGTTTAAACAGTGTCTTTAATAGCGAGCAAGGACGGCTGACTCGAGCGTGCCGAGATCTCCGAGATGCTGTGAACTGAAGCACAGATAAGAAGTTATAGATAAGCTGTCACATGTAACAGCACTTCATTTCTGCGAGTACTGAGTACCGAGACACGCCCACTTCAGGTCGACACAGATCTACTCACGAGTTCTTTTAAATAGACCACACCCACTGGTGCTGATCTGTGCGTTCGGGTCAGCTGTCTTCACGCTCTCTATTAAAGAAAATACAGTTTAAACGATATTACGTCTTCAAAATAAACCTTTGCTGCTAACAGCACCCGACACAACGAGCGCTAAATAAACCGCTCCGTATTTAAATGGAAAACCCTATTCTGCATCTTCTGTCTGGTGTTTTACGAGAACTTTCATGACACGGAGCACCACTGAGCTCAGAGGTTACACGACAACCACTTGCACTGCCTCCGAGCTCTCGTAGTGTGAAAGCTAATTACTATTGTACCACAAGAGTGACTCATGCGACTGAAAGGAGAAACAGATTCAAGAACTCCACGAACCCAAGTACGCCTCTGCGTTTCTGTTTTTTTTTAATGGATTTGATTAGCAGGCGGTTAGACGCGCTCCTATTCAGGGTCGTCCTAATTAATTAATATGACTGACAGTGATGAGAAGCAGCAACGTAGTGCTTGTCTGAGATGTTGATACTTGCTCTACTCCGCACTCGCACTGTAGAGCATGGCTTCAGGCTCGGGGAACTGGATTCTCAAGGGTTTGACTGGCAAAACTGTCAACAAGCCTATTTTAAAACACGAGCTTACCGGAGTTTAAACTCATGTGAGTAACGTGGGAAAAAAGGCCCAAAGGATTATAGGAAGGACGGAGCAGGTAAAGATTGAGGTGCGTGCTGGCGCCTAACGAATCAAGATGTGTTTGGACTGTCTTAACAGCTTGGTGTAAGCTACATGAATATATACAGCTGAGTGCAGGTTTACAAAACCTTACATTTAAGGATCTTTTCAAGAAACTGAAAAGGAAATGCAGATTTACTTACCCTGTAACAAGTGTAATGCTTTAAGGTGCAGTAAAGCATTCTCCGACCTACATCTTTCTACCAGCTATACGAAAGTACATAACACACGTGTTTATACAACATCGACTCGGAATTCTCGAATCTGATTGGCCAGAAGCTGATTCGCTCATTCAAGAGCATTATTATATCATTTCTATAATAATGACTCATTCATAGATGCTTGTACGGTGCATTGCTTAACAAAGGGGGGAAAAAACAAAAACTTTGTTGATTATGGTGAACTTAATCAAAGATGTTTATTTAAAATTTTTGCATTTATGGAAGGAGTCTTCAGTGTCAGTACGAGTCTTCAGGACTGACGAGCTGTTTTTTCCCAACTCTTATTAACTTCGAGAGACAAAGAGAGAGAGAGAGAGAGTTGCTGGTGAAATAACGATTATTTTATAGCTGCAATAACATAAATGATAACAGGAACTAACTTGTTTTGCGGTCATTCCGCAACATTAACTTAATTTGCTGTGGTGTGAGAGGAATAAAAGACTTCCGGACATCCTGTTATTAGAAAAAAAAAATTGTCCAAAATAGTTTTTTTTCTATAACCACACAACCCATGTGCCATTATATTCCTTACATTTAATAATCATATCATATTCAGTAGATCATATTGTCTAGAAGTCAATGTATTTAGCTATAAAAGGCTCTTGGATGTCTTTAACCAGTCCAGACAGGATTTCACACAGTCTTATTTATTTATTTTTTGTGCTGCGGCTTTTTTGCCTTCTTCAAAATTTGTGATGCAACTTTTTTGAGTTATTTGCGTTTTTTTTTTTTTAGGAAATCCAGTTGATACAGGCGAAATTGCAATTGCACTAAATAGTCTTTCGCAGTGATGTTTATTGGTAACAGACCGTTTAGCTGTACTCGTGTTCAACGCACGTGAACCGAATGATCGTTGTGATGATGTCACATGATGCATCTCGGCCCAAATCTGCGAAAAATCGGTGGTAATTTCGAAAAGAATCGCGAGCTCCTCCGAATGTGTGTTCATTTCTGAGATCGCGACGTTGCAAAATCCTGGAGGGATTGTTTAACTCACCTTCTGAAAGTAGCCCCTCTTCAGCGTTTTATCTCGAACTTGTCTGAAGTAGACATAACCGTAGAAATGCCCCTGGTCTTTCTAAAAGGCAAAAAAAATAAGGTTGTGTTCTTTAATTATTATACTCTTACAGCTCTTAATAATTAATATTAATTAACAGTACTAACAAACATGACTCATCGTTTATACTCAACATTTTTTTCAGAAAATACATTTCCAATGAGGCTATTCACATGAAATTTTCACCAGACATCAGTATTAACTCAAGAAAACCGGAAATACAAAAAATTCACAACATTAAAGTCCATAAATGAAGTTATGTGTAAATATATGTACTGAAAAAAAATGCTGGCGCGTTCAATACGTAATACTTATTCCCCTCACTGTATCCTATATCCAGTCCTATAATCCTTTATGTATGAAACTACTGCAGAAGTTAAATAAGTATATTTTTGCTGAAACGTTTCCTTCTTACGAAGATTTCGAACCTTGAGGCAAACCGGTGCATCTCTGTCAAAGTGGTCCAGAAAACATCCGAGCGAGGACTTCCTGCCCGCCGCCTGCCGGAAACGAAAGCAAAACTGTGTGTCCCCTAAGCAGCCTGTGAGCGGAAAGAGGAAACGGGAAACACATAAAATCACCAGTCGTAAACATCTCTGGAATTCTTCAGGCATATTTGAACAGTTTTCGCTTCTTTTTTTTTTTTGTAGGAAATGGGAAAGGAGCAGTTAATTGTGAAACAGCAGTCATAACAGAGATTATCCTGCTTGGCTTATAATGATTAGAATATACTCAAGGGTAGAAGGATGTTTAAAGGGGGGGGGGAAGGAAAAAAAAAAAGCCACCTCTCTTGTACATTGCGTTTGCTTGTGTTCCTACAAGAGATATTAAGGTCATCTGACACCTCATACGCTGATACCTACAGTGTATAGTTGTGTCTGGATAGAAATGTACAAATAACACGTTTCTTCCTAAAACCCACTCGATCAACTTAACGAGAGTGTCCTCACAGCAGATAGCAGGATCCCCCAACCCCAGAGGTGCAAGGCAAACGTTCTAACCACTAAACCACCGTGACATATTTTCCTCACCATCAAGACTAACTTCAACACTAATAAATATAATCTTCAGGGAAGTCCAGGTCAGCTTTAAAGCCGTTCCGGACAGCACCGTGTAGATCAGAGCAGCTTGAACTAGCGCCCTGCCCTTCCAACGTCCCAGTCCTGGAGATCGCCGAGCATCAACTGGAGCAGGATGTGCTGTGGTGATGGTGGACGCTAAACAAAAGAACCTGGTCCTACGTCAGCACTCAGCGTCCTTTGGGTGGAGATGTCGGAGAAAGGCTTGTGAGCTGTAGGTCGAGATTGACCTTCCAACTGTGTGCGGCTTTGTTCAGAGAGGTCAAACAGTGGCCGGTGGGCTTGTGCGACTGTGCACGCATGTGGTGTGAATTAGTAGGCCGGCTTACAGGGTGTGACAGATGGATTCACCTCATCTTCCTAGCTTACTAGGAAAAATCTGCATTTACACAATGCTTATAGATAGCCCAATCCCCCAGAATGTAGATTTCTCAAAGTAAATCCCGTCCAGTTATGTCATCTAATACAAACAATCCTCAGAACGTTCCTTATATTATATATTTCTTTTCTTTGAGCATTACACACACTGGGAATACACACCCAGGCGTTTTCCAAGAGAATCAGAAAGCAACAGAAAAACAGAGTGCACTATTGAAAATGAAACCACGTTTATTTTTTAAAGTCTTAAAGAGCCGAGTATAAAATCACCTTGACA
Organism: Stegophilus panzeri; assembly: GCA_024331685.1. Classification (NCBI taxonomy): domain Eukaryota; kingdom Metazoa; phylum Chordata; class Actinopteri; order Siluriformes; family Trichomycteridae; genus Stegophilus; species Stegophilus panzeri. Next base: position 13,559,377 of record JANDJT010000114.1, on the reverse strand, counting down.
CACGGGATCTAAACTGAGCGCATAGACTCAGAGCCATCTTTTGTTTTTTCTTCCTTTTTTGCTTATTCATTCGAGATAAAATTCCTTACAAAATAAATAGATAAATAGCGGGCAGTGCTATGAAGTGAATTTGCTGTGAAAATTTTTTAGCAGATGAACACTATAATAATCCCAAACTATTATTATTATTTGAGTATGGAATTAAAAAAAAACCCTCATACACGATAAAACACATACTACATCTGCCATGTTGGCATTGTCATGTGACCTACACTTAAAAAGAGCTGATGCTGTGCCATTTTCGATTCTGACAGCTCTTCCGCGTCCGTCCCGTTGCATTATGGGATAGCACGGTGTGCATCGGTTCGATACTGCAGCAGGTGATCCAGGCATTTCTCGACTGCTGTTATATGAATACTGAGAATTTGGGCATGCCACTGCTTTGGCGTATAGTAGGGTATGGTAGTAGGAATATTTAGACACAGCTTGTCTCTCTCGAGTCTCTCATGGAAAGCGAGTAAGTGCAGTGTGTCCCCCGCCGTACGGAGAGTCACGCAGACAAACCCACTCGTGGTGAAACTTGGACGTCATGGCCACCCACATTACGCAAACATTCCATGTATATACAGTAAGTGTGCGGCCTCACCCACGGCATGCCCGTGTCAGAGCTAATGTGCTTCAGCATGTCCTCCCAGGCCCACACACACTGCCATCCTGCATCCCGGGCACTTCACAGATGAGACAATTGTTTCCTATTTGGTCGACTATAAAGTCCCCATGAAGTGCCTTGAAACACAAAGCGTTATTTGATGTGTTGATGTAATTTCCACTGAAACAGGAAGTCAAGGCGGGACATATCGTGTGGCTCCTCCCACTTTTAAAATAGCCAATTGCGTTTCTCTTACTTGACAGTTAGCACTATGGATTTTTATAACGCTGGGGGAGGGGACACTTCAGATTCCACAGAGCATTTGATTGGATAGAAAATCTGATGAGAAGCTGAAGCACAGAATGAGGTCATTAAAATTGTTGATCCGTATTGGCAGTAGAGAGAGAGAGAGAGAGAGAGAGAGAGAGAGAGAGAGAGAGGGCGAGAGACAGAGAGAGACTGTAAATTTTGAAAGCGAATAACTTTTATATTTTACATTCCACACTTCATTTTTCCAGTTTATTACGTGCATCATCCAGGTAGTTAAACTGTATTTTTTTCTATTTGGAATTTTGAGTGTGAACACACTTCTCGCACTATTTACACTAGTACAAAACGGCACAGAACAGTGCACAAGTACGCAAATTAGGACACACCTATTGTCTTGGAGCACACTAGCTTATAGATAACCTTAAAGCTAACATATTCATACTAAAATTTTGATTTCATGGCGACTTTAATACTACAGTGATTTATGGTGCGTTTATATATGCAGTGTTTACTGTGTTTGAATGATGCAGCAATCACACTAGGGTGTGGACAACAACCACCGGCCTGAGATTGCTCGATTTCAATTGAAATTCGGAATGGTTTTATAACAAAACCCTGGTAGGTACTTTCCCCAGAATTTTGTTCATGATCCTGTCTGTTTAGTTATGTTCCGTAACAGCTTCCAGGAACAAGTGCATTTAAATTGACATCACGTCACACTTTAATTGCACGACTAATTATGTGACCTATGATGCCAAATGGTGGCACTAGAACTAATTCAGGGGTTCTCCATCATCAGGGCGTAAAAGCTTACACAATCACAACTATTAATTCTTTTTTTTTTTTGTAAATAGTTTTTGTAAATTCTTTGAATTCTTCCTCTTACTTCAGCATTATGGGCTACGTTGTGTAGATTCCTGACCAATAATCCCACATCAAGTCCATTTCACTACAACATGTGGAAAAGTCCAGGAGGGACGAGTATCCACTCATCCTCAATTTCAGGAATACAAACATACATGCGAGTTGAGGCTTTAGGTCTGAACGGTAAAGCCAAAAATCCAAACACCTGACTCGAACGACTCCTCTGCTCAATCATGTGGCTGTGTGGTACAACGTATTTTTTTCATTTCCCCTATTGCAACTTTAGTTCCCTGTTTACTGATCCCATTTACTCATTAAATATATATATGTTTCAAAGAAAAATAAAGCTTGGAAGAAAGTAGCAGAGATTCTGGAGATCTTTCTGGAGTGTGTTTGCACCTAGTTTGCAACTGCTAATCTGCCACTAAGTCTAAAACAAACGCACATCGAAAACAACCAGTTTTCAAACTTTCTCTTTATGAAAACATTAGGATTAATTGTGAATACATTTTAAAAGGCAAACAAACCGTATATTGTAGTAAATCATATGCTATAGGCTACAGTTTGGCTACTACCTTTTCGCTAAACATGCTGGACAGATGGTAATCGTCTATAAGCGTCATAACCGTCGTCTTGACGATGAGTCTTGTCATGATCTTCGAACACTCTGACCTTATATTTACTAATCTGAAAGATCCAGAAGATGATGGACTTTTTGATAGCTTTGAAGCCTGTGAGGTTTTTAACCACAATAAGATGTTCTTTTCGTCGACCGGTGAAGGCTCGCCATCACAATTGAATTATGTTGACTTTTTTTACACTATTAGATTCCAGGCTCAGATGGGTTTTTCCTGCACAGCGAGACCCATCCACCAATTCCGGCCATCATTTGAAGCCACACGTCTATTTTTTTTTTTTTTTAATCCGACTCTGAAGTAAAGCACATTCTGCCACTGAGGACAACCCCAAGCAGTGCAGCCTGGAGATTGCTGAGGACGGTGCTGCTTGAAGTACCATGGAAATGGTTTTGGACCTCAATTCCACATGGACATTCTCGCTGTGGTTGCTGGGACTACGGTTACTGCGATGGCCTTAGGACTGCAACTACCACATACAATCAGGTCTCCTTTAATGAACAGTGGACTAGTTCAACGAAACAGATTTCATATAAAACTATAATGAACTTCCCTTTACTTTCACACTATCCGTTGTTACCCAGATGAGGACGGGTTCCCTTCTGATTCTGGTTCCTCTCAAGGTTTCATCCTCATATCATCTTAGGGAGTTTTTCCTCACTACCGTCGCCACCGTCTCGCTCAATAGGGATAAATTCACACACTTAAAATCTGTATCCTGTGTGTATATGTTTCTGTAAAGCTGCTTTGAGACAATGTCCATTGTTAAAAGCACTATACAAATAAAATTGAATTGAATTGAATTGAATTGAATAGAATAATGATAACTGGGTTTACTCACTGTGAATGTGTTGTGCCTGCTAGGTTTAAAATATTTATGCTGAGCCATCACTTAACAAGCTAAAGGCCTATATCCAAACTGCTTCTGGACATTCACAATCACTCACACACACACACTTTTGCTCTGTGTTTCCCTCCATCAAATATAAAAATCTCTGTATAAGAAATAGGGTGTTCACAAGAATGCTCCGTTATCGTATTTCAGTAAGACGACGCTCTGATCGATACGACTCTGCTACAGAATGTCTGATCATAATGTGTGTGTGTGTGTGTGTGTGTGTGTGTTTTTACTCTATTAATAAGAGCTCATTACACACTCCTACTGTGTAAACACTAACATCCTAGAGTGTTTAAATAAGATGACTTTCAGGAAGTAGCGCATGAAACACATTCCATTTGAAATGAGATGAAAGGAATTCATTTTTATTCTATTTCATCATTTTCAGTCTGGTGCTTTTAAGTAATAATAATAATAAAAAAATTAATTATTAATTCACGGCATTTTAACTGTGAATACACTCTGACTCCTGGAATGATTAGGATAAGGAATGACACTTCGTCTCCGTTAATAATAGATTATAAAGAATTTAGAGCTGCAACAACTCATCGATAAAATCGATAATAATCTATTATGAAAATCGTTGGCAACGGATCTCATTATGGATTAGTTGGTATGTGCGTGGCACGGGGTGCATTTACTTATTACGTTACTTCTGTTCCAAAAACACGCCCCGGAGAGTAAATACTAAAGTCGCGTCCCAAATGAAGTACTATACACTTACACTGTGCACTCTGCACTACTGTCTAGTGTATGAATTTTAGAAAGGTAATATCATCTCAAATATATCACTAGCGGTTTTTTTACTAACCGGAAGTATAAGCCGCTTCCTAGGCGACAGTGTATGATGTCATACGCACGTAATGCGACGCCGCTAGCTTTAGCCTAATACCCAGAGTCACCGACACTGACTTTCTTCAGTTTACTGTTAATATCAGCGTTACCTTTTATTCCCAACATGACCTCAGTCTCCGTCAGACAGAGGAAAAATCATCACGTGACTGAGGAAGAAAGTGTGCGACCTCCAAGTCCTCTAAGGCAGGAGAGCGTTTTATATTAAACACCACGGAGAAGATCAAACTATATAAAGCAGAGATTGTGTAGCATTGAAGCACGACAGTGATGCACGAGCACAAACTCATGCTTGTATCCAAAATATGTCTAAAGGCAGCAAGTAACAGAAACCACAAGGTGCAGTGAAAGTGAGTTTTTATTATTAATTTAGAACTGTAGTTTAATTCGGTGCTTTCTGTGCATCCATAAAAATAATGCATAAATACTATTATGTAATGTAGACTAATAGGTATTTATGCATTATTTTTTATGGATGCACAAACAACACGGAATTAAACTACAGTCTAAATTAATAATATATATTCCTGGAGCATCTCTGTGTGTATTGGGTTCTTTTCAGTCTTGTATAATTGGACAAACAGCTGTGTAAAGTTTTAGTCTGAAGTTTATATTTGTAACACTCAGATTGTGGATTTTATTGTAAATAAATGAAGAAGAAAAAAAAAAAAAAAAAAAAAAAAGTACTGAAAGTTTGCGCCCCCCCCGATCAATCGAGAGAGAAAAATAAATAAATAAAAACAATAAAAAAAATTATAATAATCGGCCAACTAATCGATTATGAAAAGAATCGTTAGTTGCAGCCCTAAAAGAATTATGAAAGAAATTTAGCGGTTGTAATGCAGATGAGTGCAGAAGTTTGTGCACCTTTGAGAAAATAAAGACAACGACGAACTTTTATTTATAGTGTGTAACAAAATAAATAAAGAATGAGTGTCTAAACTTTTGACTGGTAGTGTGCATGCAGCTAGGCAGGAATGGAGGTGTGTGTGTGTGTGTGTGTGTGTGTGTGTGTGTGTGTGTGTGTGTGCGTGCGTGTAAACTGCCTTCATTACTGTAACAACCAATCCTGATAGGTGATAAATGTAACTACAGTCCAGACTGTAACTTGGACACTTGTGAGACAGATGTGATCTGCAACAGCACACAGAAACACTTGTTGCACAAAATATCTAGCTGTAGAAACAACAAATAAGACAACAAAGCCAACTCCTCAGAGTGGAACATTTAGCTTACCCGAGTTAGAATCTGGAAATGACAAGTAGCAGATGCTCATTTTCTGAAATGGGGGGGGGGAGCAAACAAGAAATTTAGCAAAGCGTTGCCGGCAAGATAAATACAATATGCAAAAATAAATATATAAATTAATTCATTATAAAAAAAACAAACTAAACTTCTCCTACCTCTTTCTCAGTGAGCTTTGAATGGTGAGGGTATATAACCTACAAAACAACGACAACAAATGACTAGTTAGTTAAAATCCTATTTAACAAGAGCATCAGAAAATATCTGACCAATCCAATCCGATCAGATACTCAGACACTCAGTAACTAGCCATGTGTAGTGTGAGAGACTGATCTGATCTCTGAAGCCAGTCCGAGTCCAGTCTACCAGCCTGTTTAGTCGGGTTTATCCGGCGATACGTCTTAGGAAAATGATCGACAATTCATTACTGATTTGATTTGAAGTTTGATTGATTATTAAAATTGATTTTTTTTTTTTTTGAAAACAAACAGCATGTCATAAAATGTTTTATTCCTCTTACACCACAGCAACCTGTCAACAATGAGAAATAGATGGTAACTGTATCAGGGTGTTTCATTTCAATAATAAATTGGAATAATAATAATAATAATAATAATAATAATAATAAATCAGTTATACATTATCTTATAAATAATACATGAAGAATACTTATTCAGACTTTAATAAAAATAATAATAATAATAATAATAATAATCTCTAATTTAGTTTCTTGTGATCGTGAGTAAATAAATAAAGGGTTTTTTCAGTGTCGTGAAAGCACTGACGATACACACGATGCTCTCAGAACAGTGACTCATGAGAACAGTGTGATACCACACACCCTAATAGCTAATACACACAGCTCAATCACACATTAAAACTGAATGTTTAATGACATCGAGCTCGGCCTCTGAAACACCCTAAGGGTGTGAAAACACCTACAGCCAGCTGTTCACCAAGAGATGGGAGAGAAGAGATGTGAGAGACATAAGAGAAGAGACAGAAGAGACGGGAGAGACAGAAGAGACGAGACGGGAGAGACAGAAGAGACGAGACGGGAGCGACAGGAGAGTCGAGACGGGAGAGACAGAAGAGACGAGACGGGAGCGACAGAAGAGACGAGACGGGAGCGACAGGAGAGTCGAGACGGGAGCGACAGGAGAGACGA
>JANDJT010000114.1:13529863-13552696 GCA_024331685.1 Stegophilus panzeri | reverse complement strand
GACGGGAGCGAGACGGGAGCGACAGGAGAGACGAGACGGGAGCGAGACGGGAGCGACAGGAGAGACGAGACGGGAGCGAGACGGGAGCGACAGGAGAGACGAGACGGGAGCAAGACGGGAGCGACAGGAGAGACGGGAGAGACAGACGCGGCAGCAGCTGTGATTGATCAGTGATGAACAGAGGTTTGTACAGAGATTTGTTCCACGTTAACCCGGGACGAGTTCACCGTCTACACATCGAACCTCATCCAGCTGAGTGATGAAGAGAGTTACACTGAGCTGGAGCCGGTGCGGTGGGGCAGAGGGAAAACAGTCACAATAATGCACACTGACACACACACACAGAGAAATGGGGGGAGAGAGAGAGACAGAGAGAGAAATACAGAGAGAGAGAGATGAACAACAAAGAAAGATAAATATATAAACAGACTCAGCTAGAGAGACAGACAGATATTCCAACACACAGAGAGTGAGAGACAAAGACAGAAACAAACAGATAGACAGATAAGCAGAAAGATAGACCAACAGATGGTCAAAGATACTTATACATAGACAGACCCAAAGAGAGAGAGAGATAGACAAAACATACAAACAGAAAGAGATACAGACAGATATACAAAGACAAACATGTAAACAGAGACAAACAGAGAGCGACAGATAGAAAGAGAGACAGACAGATAAACAGAGACAGACAGATGGTCAAAGATACTCATACACAGACAGACGAAAAAAGAGAGACCTCGAGTAACACACACACACACACACACACACACACACACACACAAATATAATCAAAGAAACACAGACAGACAAACAGAGACAGGAAAAATACAGAAATTCAGACAGACAGGATCTCGTAAAGAAGTGTAGGCGTTAAACACTCCTCTCTCTCTCTCTCTCTCTCTCTCTCACACACACTCACACACACACACACACACACAGCTAAACACCGTGCAAAACTTGCAGTTAATGAATCATATTTGTTTAAGGAAAGGGCTATAATAGAGAATAAAGTGAAGTGGTTTAGTAAAACAAGCTGTAACTTGTTTACTGTGGTGTTTAGCTGTAAAAACTTCAGCTCGTGCTGCTAAAAGAGTGCATTAGCTCGCTAAGCTAAGCTAAGCTATACAGTTATTACTGCTTCAGCTCGCTGCAAGACAGGCCACAGACTGTACACAGTGAATTATAAGGGAATATAAATAAGTGTTTACAGGGTGAGATGGAGCAGCTCACCTCCACGGCCTGGCCGAGCTCCAGGTCGAAGCCGACCACACAGATGCAGTGAAGCCAGGCGGAGAAGCGGTCCCACGGTAGCAACAGCTGCTCCGGTGGCTCCCCATCCCCGGGCCCATCAGCGGGCATTTCCTCCGCCGGAGAGACCCTCAATTCCTCCTCGTCCTGCGGTAGTTCGGCTTCTTCGGTTTGCTCCGCTATTTCCTCCGACCCTTGCGAGGCCATACTCGAAAACCAAAAATACCAAAGCCAATTCTTCGCGTGGTTACTGACCGTCACTTCGGGTTTTACTCACCGAAAGCGTAGTGGAGTTTACGCCGCAAACACAAAGACACATTCCGGACCGATGTTACGCTATTTACGTAGACGACGCTAAGGTCCTTGAATACCGGGCAACGTTCTGAGTTGCTCAGAAAATTCACAAATCTTGATATAACCCACTTCCGGGGGAAGTGATTGTATATGGAATGTAGAGCGAATATTTTGTTAGTTCCGGGTTATTCCAGCACAGCGGAAGCATAAACAACGCATAATAACAATTTGATATTATATAAAATTATATAAAGTGCCTTATATGGTAGTAACTCAAAGACAATATTAACAACAACTATGAATCCCTTACAGCATTTATCTTTTCTAATGATAGATTCTGTCTCTTTCCTCTGTGTTTATCCATTGTATCTGGCTACGCCTACTTTTTCTTAAAGGGGCATGCCATGAATAAATTTAGTTGCTGGTTCGCAAAGTACATGTTGTGAAGAAATACCAAAAAAAATTTTAATTAACAGTTTTGCCTGTTTATACGGAGCCCCCCTAGTGTCAGGTAAGAAAAAAAAAATACAGCCATGTGTAACCCGTGCCCTCAGATTTGTAATCCGTGCCCTCAGTTTTGTAAACCGTACCCTCAATTTTGTAATCCGTGCCCTCAGATTTGTAAACCGTACCCTCAATTTTGTAATCCGTGCCCTCAGATTTGTAATCCGTGCCCTCAGATTTGTAAACCGTACCCTCAGTTTTGTAATCCGTGCCCTCAGATTTGTAAACCGTACCCTCAGTTTTGTAATCCGTGCCCTCAGATTTGTAAACCGTACCCTCAATTTTGTAATCCGTGCCCTCAGATTTGTAAACCGTACTCTCAGTTTTATAAATCGTGCCCTCAGATTTGTAAACCGGGTACGTTTACAAAACTGAGGGCATGGATTACAAATCCGAGGGCACGGTTTACACATGGCTGTATTTTTTTTTCTTACCTGACACTAGGGGGGCTCCATATGTTTATAATCACATCTGGCTACAATAATGGGCCATAATACGAAAGTCAAATAAACAGCTTCATTCACGATTTCTATTTTTTTTTTGTCTTTAATGCTCTACTGGTTTCACGCGTTTCCTCTAAATACCAAACATGGTCAACTGAAAAGTTGTTACCCTTTCATTCATATAAAAATTTTAAAGTTCTGTCTGTCCTTTTTTGCTGTTTGTACTTTGACTGAACAATGATCAGTGTATATACTTTTAGTTTCTCCAGGCATTTTTTGGGGGGGAAAAGATGATAGAGTAAATAATTTACCTTACTCACATTCATTACACATGCAACTGTATTTCATGTGTGCCTTCTCAATTACTGCTGATGACATGTTACAGATGTGTGTGAAAAATATCAGCCAAAATGGAGATCAAAAATCTAGGGGGCATGTCAGTCTTTGTAATCACCTGATGTGACTGTTACTGATACGCTTTACACACCCTGGGCTGGAAAGAATCAGCGTCAGCTTCGCTTTGCTTCTTCATACCATTTTATATGATTTTTCTACGACCACGAGTGGTGATGTTGCGATTAGTATCTCAAGACATTTTGTTAACAATCCGAGTGAATAATCTGATATGGATGCCAAAAATGAAATGTTTTATTGATGTATTTGTATCCTTGAAAGACACATATATAGATAAATGGATAAATAAATACAATGTGTTAATTAAATATTACAAAGAATAAAAATACATACCAAAAACTAAGTCACAAAATCACAAGATGATGACATGAATGAGAGGAAATAGTACCATTCTCACGCGTCCTAATAAAACACATTTTGGTTTTATTCTTACTTCCTCCTGCTACCCACCGTAGGATTGTTGACAGGTCCTGAAACTATTGCATAAATGACTGCTGCTTATTTAATTTACACACACACACGCACACACACACACACACACACACACACACACACACACATATATGTATATATAAAAGATCTCATTGGATCCTCTGAGGGTAAATGTAAGAATTTTAGTAATGTCATGTCTTGTGTGATTATGATGGTGCAATGCTCTGTTGAGCAGTTTCAAACATGCCAAAGTGAATTCATATATCTGACAAGTACTGGCGAATAAAGTTATTCTGAAATGGCTCAGCATATAAAGCTTGTTTTTCACACTGATCTTTTATTTTTTATTTTTTATTTTGTATTTTTTTTTTATAAATCACAGCAGTTTCACACTCAAACTAATAAACAGATTGAGGATTTGACAATTAAAATTAGAAGAAAAAATTCTTATTTTACATGAATAAACAGTGCAATAAACTATACATCCGTGCAATAAATAGATATTTAATCAAAGATTACAATATATAAATACATCCATGCTTTATTAAACCATTTGTTTCATGATTTATTGAAATATATTTCATTTTACATATATTAAAAAATAATAATAAATCCGTCTCTATCCTCCACGCCACTTGGTGGAGTTTCAACCAAAATAAATAAATAAATAAAATGAAATAAATTAGTATGCACCAATATTATGTTCGGACGCCCGTAGACATTAAACTTGTTCCCATTGGTTAACGTTATGACTTGATTCTTTCTGTGATTGGTTATTCTTTAGTATGTCACTGAAAGGTCCCGCCCACTCATTTTCTGGATTTTCATTCCAATATGGCGGTTTAAATTAAGTAAATAAATCAATAAATCACACAGTTTAACAGATTAATAAACTATTGAAGGGATATGACCGCTTGTAATCGTTTTAGTTTGAGATTTTTTGTGTTGTTTTCATCAGGTGGAATTATACAAATCCACAATTTTTTTATTATAATAGTTGTAAACCGAACTTAGTCCTCATCTTAGGAATTTTAAGGAGTTCCCTTAAAAATTCGATAAGTAGAAAACGACTATAAATAATGTTTATTTTAATCTGAATGCGAATATGATGTTAGTACGTTACAGTGTTTCATCTGCTTGTTAATATATATTTGTCCTGCTAAAAATAAAAAAATAAAAGAAACCCCTGTTTTAAAAATATATTTTTAAAAAAAATGTGCGTGATGTTAAAATAGCTCTTTTTAAGAGCTTTCTGTACTTCTCTTTATACGGCACACTTGTGGTGTAAATATAGTAAAGTTAAAATGAAAAAGCCTAGGGTGGCATTTAATGATGTGTTAAGAATTTTCCCAAGGTGGACAAGTGCAAGCCAAATGTTTGCATCTAATAATATACACGCTTTATATGCTGTCTTAAGGAATTATATGTTTAATTTCATGTGTCGATTAAGTGATTAAAAAAGTATCATAATGGTCTTAAATAATATTATATTAATGGTATTTTTCCTGCTTTTGGAAGCACTGGAATGAAATTTTGTATGTTTTAAAATAATGTTTGTTGTTCGTAAATATATGTTTGTATGTTTTCTTTTTACTTTTTCTTTTTACATGTGGACCTATGGGTCTGTAATAAAGAACTGAATTGAATTGAATGCTCAAATGTATCACAAGTATTGTTGTGTACACCGATAAAAAGGTAGTCAACGGTTACACATGAACGTCCTTCCCATTGGTTAACTTCGCGGCCCGATTCCTTCGATGATTGGCTGTTTTAATAGTGCGTCACTAACACGTCCCGCCCCTCGGAAGACTCCTGCGCGAGCGCAGCGCTTGGCCGGTTTGTGTATTTTCATTCCAGTATGGCGGCGCTTGTTGCGGAGGAGGGTAACTTACTATAAATTGCCCGTCATTTAACACGGATAGTCTGGAGTGCTCTATTTACTTCGTTGGGGTCTTCATTTGGACCGGCGGGGACGGACTTTGGTGATAACCCGTAAACTTGCCCGAGTTTTGGTGGGGGGAAAGAGTAGAATTAAGAACAGAAACGCTGCTGTTGCTGTTGCGACGGAGAGTCGATTCCGAGTCTATTAGCACAGGCTGCTTGCTAAGCTAGCGCTAAAGCTAGAACGCGGCCAGCTAACGGGATAGCTGCGCGGATTCGAGTGAGTATCTCAAGGATAAAGTAGTTCACGACTAGTAATGTGACGGCTGGGACAACACACTAGGTACGTTATTTAGGAACGTAGGATTGTTAACGCTGAACTTTACTACCTCGCGGGCTCAGCTCAGCTCTGTTTAATCGAGTTAACTACTTTCCAAACGCTAGCGCTCTTGTGCACTTAGCTTAGCTTAGCTAATATGCCTACCAAACACTTCATTCTGTATGCTTGGCCTGGTTGAGCATCTAAATCTACCCCTGTTAGTCGTGAATCTGTTTAGAGGCTGGTTTGTGTGTTTATATCAGAGCAGAGATAGTAACCTCATCGCTTGGCCTTCAAATCGTGCTTATGAATCATTTTCAGTGAAAACGAACCGACTCGCGAACCGAGCCAACAGGTTTACCAGGCGCGAGACGCCTCACGTTTATTTAACAGGCTTATCAGGTTGTTTTTAGGGGGTTCATGTTGAGATTTCCGAAGAAGCTGGGATTGTGTACGGATCGTGAGTGTTGCTGTGATGTTTGTAAGTTAGTTAGATTAACGTTTTCATGCTTAAAGGCGATGCAAAGTTTGGATTTCGTTTGACATCATGGTGGATTTGGAAGTCGGGATTGCAAGAAGAAGGAGGCTCGTAGAGGACATTATGTAGTCGGTTTATTTGGAAACGCCGCCAGTTTTTCTGCACCGCTTATTATTTTTATAGTGTGTATCTATATATATTTATGTGTATATATGATGCACAATTATTTGGGATCCGCGAGCAAAACGCGACGTCGGCTCATTTATTCTTAAATAATAATAATCATCATAATAATAATAATAATAATAATAATAATAAAATAAAAATAAAAAACATAGACGGGAAAATCAGGTGGTGTGTCACTCTGGATCAAGAAGCCCTGCCTTTCTCCTCTGGTTGGAGTAATACACTGAAGTCGTCATCAATGCCTTCGGCGCTGGCTGTGTTCACCTGCCGCCCGAACTCGCACCCGTTTCAGGAGCGTCACGTCTACCTGGACGAACCGGTGAAGATCGGGCGCTCCGTCGCGCGCTGCCGCCCGGCCCAGAACAACGCCACCTTCGACTGCAAGGTGCTCTCCAGGAACCATGCCCTCGTCTGGTTCGACCACAAGACAGGCAAGGTGAGTCATTCATTAGGCTTTAGTTGTTGTTTTCGAGGTTTACACGCCAAACAGGCCCGAACGGGTTCTCCTGCATGTGCAGGTCATATGCAAATCACAAAACCTCCACCTTTTGCAGGTTGCTGCGTTTCCTTTCTGATTAATGTTGGACTTGTTGTCAAGTTTGTGGAGTTTCCCCCTAGGCTGTACGGATGCGTTTACGCAGCAGGTCTTGATGATGCCCAGTTCCGATTGTCCAGTTCAAACTAGATCCGATTTGATTGATTGATTTTTTTTTTTTTTTTTTTGACGACCAGCTTACATCTTCTTTTAAAAGTGACCCATATCCAATATCTCCGTTTACATTAGACACTTAGTGAAATAATCCGAGGTAGATGTCGCCGGAAGCTTGGGCCAAAAAGGAAGTAAAAACAGACAAAAATATAATGGAAGCTTTTGCTTTAAAGGTAAGCAGAACACCGGCTTGTTGCAGTGGAGAAAAAAAAGAAGAGGTGTTGTTGAGAGTTGTGTTTTGTTGTTTTTGTTGTTTGTTGTTGAGGTTGGTGTCCACCTGAGTCGACGTCATTCGCCACCGGCGCTTTTTCAATGACGTACCACTCATGTTGATGGGGGAACCGCCGATCTGTTCGCTTACACAGCAGACACACGTGCACGTATCGGCACGCTTCATATCAGATTTATTTCCACGTATGAATGAGGCCTGAAACGGATCTGAGGAGAATATCAGAATCCATGTCCTTTTTTATTTTATTTTTTAAAAACTTTTTTAATCCGATCTGTACCAAATCGTAATCGGGGTCACTTGAACCATGTAGTGTAAATGCAGCTTTTCATGACACTATTCTCCAAAGTATGTGGACACACGAGCGTCACACCCACATGGTTCCAGATTTATTTCTTCCCTCCTTTACTGTTATAATAACCTCCACTCTTCTGGGAAGGCTTTCCACTGGATTTTAGGATCTTGTGCTCTTTCAGTGCAGTCTTGGGTGATGGGTGCAGTCAGGGGTCATAGCAGGACACTCCAGTTCTTCCACTCCAACCTTACCTCAGTAGACCATGTCTTCATGGAGCTCACTTTGTGGATAGGAACCAGTCATGCTGGGACAGGTTTGCTGGCAGGGCGAGGGTGTGATAAATTACAATACACACGACACTGCACTCTGCTGTAGCTCTCCTCAGTAGTTTTAGAACATTGATAGTCTCCATTGTAGCTCACACAGTAGATGTTTGGATGTTGAGAAATATGTATTAGGGATGCACCGACAGGGAAATTTTGGCCGATTAAATCTAAACCTTGGTTATTTTATCTTAGTTTGTGTGAGTCTGATTACAAAAACAAAAAGCAAATAAACAGTGGACGCCAGGTTTTATTTGAAAACCTTAACTGTTAGGGAAACTAAGAGGGAATCACGTCTGCGTTAGTTTCCGTCTGTGTGAACTTATTTCTCTTGTCAGTTCTTCGAAAGGCACAAGGAGTGTTCTTGCATTTTCAACAAGGCCCCACTGATATGTGCCGAATGATGCAGGAAGCTCATATTCTGCCCCATATGCACCAAGTGCCAGCTTCTACGCTAACAAACTCGTGTAATAATATGGACCGTTCCATCGTGTCTAGTTGGAGCATCTATTTTTGACAATCCTAACTCTGAGTCGAAATGAAGAGCCGAGAAGGTTTAGTGTCCGACTGTCTTTCTCCTTATTGCCAGTTGGAGATGCTGCGCTGGCTCAGAACTCCTCCGTTTATGATATACAGTCGTGTGAAGAAATAAGTACATGCCATGGAAATTTTTTATATATATATATATATATGTGGAGAAGCAAACATTTGATCCTCTTTGAAACAGTGCATATTAATGAAGTTGATCTACTTGAAGAAAAGCACTTGGAAAATGATCTTTTTCAATCATTTATTCAACAAATGTCTTGCAATGCAATTTAATAAGCTTATAATATTTTGCATATTGTATCCATACACAGATATTTGTGTTGAAAATGGAGTAAGTGGGATCAATAATAGGAGGTCTGTAGTCCTATAGTGATGAGATTAAATTCACATGGGGTTCTGGGATAATTGCGTATTTTACAGGTGACGTTATTTTCATCACGATCTGCCGTGTCGGTGTTTTTCTCTGTTACAGGACAAATAATATTCTATAATTTTTAGTCCCCGATACACGTCTATTATTTTCTATATGTAGATATCGCCTCACGTCGGGGGTGGGTGTGTGTGTGTGGGGGGGTGTTTGACTGCTGCGGTTTGCCGTATTTAGTCTCGTAGCTTCTCCTGATATTAAACGCTTCCCAAGATGAAGAAACGAGAAATGGATGCTTCTTGTATACTTTCATTATTTTCATATTATTGCTGCAACCTTTGACTCGCCCCAGACTGAAATAAGAGCCAGCGCCTCTTCTCTATTCCAGTGCCTCTCTGACTGCTTGTTGTGAATGGAGCGTGATCGCATAACCACATGACGCAAACATCCGTATTTGGAGAAAGTACAGCTCGCTAGAAAGTCACTCCTCCTGTGGTAAATTTGTTGCTGTGCGGATTTATTGCTTTTATTTAATGGATTTTATAGCTTTATGGATAATGGATTTATTTAGTAGTTTTATTACCGAGGAAATGTGTTGGAAAAAATAAATGTATTGTGAATGTTCCGTGATCAACAAATCCAATCCGAATAGGACTTACGACACTGACTCCGTTTACATGGACAGCAGTGATCTAATTATGCACCTTATTCTGAATAAGACAATGTTGTGATTAAGGTGTTTACATGAGTCGCTTTTAAAATATTCCTTTCATGTTCCCGTTTTACATGTTATAGAACACCGATCGATTAACAGCACACATCATTACGTCCCCACGCCACGCCGTACCACGTCCCTCCAGAATTTCACGTATCGACATATAGTTCATCTTTGTTATGGTACCGTATACAGTTTTGGGTGTTTCGTTTTTAATTTTATGAACGCTTCAAGTGCGGTTAATTATTTGTCATGCTGTACGTGCAAATAGACGACTGCTTGAAGCCATGGGCTGTGTCTCAAACCACGTACTTACCTACTATTTAGTAGCCAAGATACATGTATTTCAGCTACTATATAGTAGGTAAGTTCGCAGTTTCGGACCCAGCCGTGCTCTCTTGTTTGCCGTAAAACGTTTGAGCACTGCCGTGTGTATACGTCTCCTGTTGCAAAATGCGGTGAAAACTCCCACACGACGTTAATAGTGTGATTAAGGTGTGTACATGTCTGTAATACACGTCGATAATGAGACTAAGACGGGCGTACTCCACATGTCTTAATTCGATTTGTGTTTTCTTCGAGTATGACTTTAGTCGGATTAAGGTCCTCAATAATCACCATTTATATGCTAGTTTCTTAATCAGAGTATTGTCTTAATTGGGTTAATATCGGATTATCGTTGTCCATGTAAACATACTGAGTGATTAACTTAGGATGTTAGGGTTTTACAAATGGTTTCACATAAAGTACTTTAGAAGAGTTCTTTCATACTGTTGCTCTACTCTAGTTTACAGAGTATTAGCGAAAGATGATGTGTGTATATAATAAAATGCTTTAAAGTAACTCCTTACGGTGCATTTCATTCATATTCTTCTTCTTTTTGTTAAGAGAAAAGCAGGTGCATGTTTCAGCAAGTTGAACAATGGACCCGTTCTCCATCCTGTAATCCTCTTTGCTGATGTTATCAGACAAAGCTGAGGAAAGGACTTGTTTTGGCTGGTGTGTGTGTGTGTGTGTGTGTGTGTGTGTGTGGCACAGCTGGCAGTCTTGGGATTCGACAGGTTCGTCTATAGGGAGTTACCCAGGTATACAAATAGGCAACTGTATATGAAAAATCATTAAAAGGTCTGACTCTGAGGAGCTGCTGCTTGTGGTTTCTTGATGCATAACCTCCGACTGTATTCCTGGGTTTTGGGTACAGAATAACACACGGACATCATGTTGTGCTTTTTAACGGTTTCTAGTTAGACTTAATGCTCTGGATCAACCAAGGGACAAGTTAGTTCCTGTTCTCAGTTGTTATAATTCTCTGATAATCTGGTTATTTCCTCACCAGTCGAACCAGTTTCACCAGTTAATGTGAAGGTAGTTACTGTAAACCTCTGTATACATGCGCACTACAGTGTCCTTCATGGCTGCGCTCGATGTAAATCACTCTTGTGTTGCAGTGACGTAACCGAAAATTGTTTTCCCGCTCTGCACGATTAAATTGGTTAGTGAGATGTGCTCATGCATTAAAGATGGATGTCCGACAGCAGCAAGTCATTTCAAATAATACAACAATATTGAAGTGAAAAACGAGGTACTCCGTTGTTTCCACGTGTTTAAAAGCAAAATAAAAGCCTTCCTCTTTTGATTGATGTCGATCCTCGTCGCCCTACACACTCCTTTGCATAAAGTTGCAAATGGACACTCTGTTAAAGCATTGATTCGTAAGCCTAGTCCTGTAGCGTACCTATTCTGCTGCGCTGCGGTTTATTTCTCTGGTTAATGAATTAAATAACATTCATTTAATGATTTAAAGCTAAATATAGGTGCTTAGTATGTTGGCGAAGTAGCACGTCTAAATGAACAAATTAGAGATAAAACGTTGCTTCATAAAGTTTACAAATATCAGTCACATGCCGTGGATGTGAATCAGCGTAGAATCATTTCTCAGGTGTTGGGAAGGGTAAGTGCAGTGTGGCGTTGGATTTAAGAGTGAACATCCCTGTGCGAGAGCCCTGTGAGGTGGTTCCTGTTTGAAACTTTCACACATTTCTGCTTTAGACAATGAGAGATGTGGGTCCACCCCCTGCAGGTAAGTTTCCCAGCAACGCAACAAGCAAAACTGACAACGTTGTGTGTTCTTCGTCTTTTGGCTTCAAACTTCACACTGATTAGGATTAGACAGTTTTTATGTTCAAATGTTTGTTGTCACAGCAGGTTCACGTGATCTGTGTACGTTTGGGTGGTTTTTTTTTTTGTGTGTATCCATTGGCTTTCATCTGGATGAAGAATGGGACATCTAATGTGCTTAACATTTTTGACTGGAAGCATGATCGGATTGATCTTTTAGGCCCCGCCCACAAAACAAATTGAAAATGGTAGAAAAAGCATGTCAGCCCAGTGAAAATATATCCATGTCAAACGCCTCCTGATTAACGAAATAAACAAACCTGAGGGTTCTTATCTGTGGGCTGATGATGATGTGGAACTGCTGCTTAACGTTATACTCCAATGCAAAGTTCAAACTATTAGCATAATCCCGCTCAAAGGCGGGAAAGAAGGTGAGGCTTCTGGGCAAGTACAAGGCAGGCTATACACGAAGGCTAGTCCTGAAAAGTAAGGTGATTCCCAATTTACTCGGACAGTCACGCGCTTCTGAATCAGTACCTGTAAGTATGGTCTATCTGCTATTGACTGTTCTAACACGGAGTTATGTTGTGGCCCAGGGCTCGGTTGTAGACCTCTGCTAAAGTTTGCTATGTTACCTTAGTTTTTTAAGTGTTTGTTTGTATGTTGGTGATTTGTATCTCGAAAAGGTTTATATCATTCGAATCACAAGAATCTTGGCTTTCCAAAGATATATCGCATGAGTACCTATGTACACAGAGTAGCTTTGTACGTAGCATAGTTTTGTGGACCGCCAGCGGGTGTCTGATTATCCGTATTTTCTGAATTGGGCTCAAACGGATATGGTAAAACAGTAGGAGCTTAGAATTGCTTTAGACCCAAGGGGCGTTACATTTCAGACACGTGCTTGAGTTTTTTGGCCAAACGCAACGGGTCTGTTGGCCAATCAGAGCACTCTGGGCTTTTTGAAAGGAGGGGCTTTGGAGAAATCTGAGCATTTCAGGCAGCCTGGGACTAGAGGCACTGCCATAATGTACAGTATGTGACAAATAATGGTTTTTTTTGTTTTGTTTTGTTTTTGTTTTTTTTAACATTACGGCATGTTAACCTAGTCTATTACACCCAATAAACAAAATAATGAAAATCATATGACTCCTTTAATAAGTTTGGCAGCAGTGTTGTGTGTGATGTGCTCATCATGTTTCCCGTTAAAGTCCATCACAACCTTGTGACAGCTTCCTGATCCAGCCATGAGACTGATTTCAATATGTTCTTCTTTTGTCAAAGGTGTTCTTAAAGGCTATCTGGGGGAAAACAAAAAGTGTGTGTGTATGTTATTTTTATATATATAAGTATGTAATGTTATTTTTCATTTTATTAGTAGTACTGGTGTATTGATGCACACCAGTCATGACTTCTGTCTTAAAGATTCGATTCTCAGAACATTTTGAACAAAATTTTAATGAAGGAAAATTATGTCCGAAAAACATAACGTGCACATCGTCGCGATTTTGTCATGTTTTTTTATGTCCTTAATCAGGAGAGGAAATGAAGCGTAATAATAATAATAATAATAATAATAATAATAATAGCGTATCATAATAGTCTGCTGTTATAAGTGGTCCACCTGAAGCAGTTTTTGAAAACGACGTCGTTGTCCATTTTGTGGTTTAACGACCGGACTTTGTCCGTGCTCGAGAAGAGAACCGGAGATTGAGGCGACGTGACACTCGCTGGCCCGCTCTCAGGATAGATTAAGTTTCAGATCGCTTAACACAACACCAACGAAGCATCACCAGTCAATCACATGCTGATGAACTGTCGTGTCTGTGTGTGTCCTGGTGTTCCAGGAGACCTTTCTCGCCACACGTTCGCTGGTGTATCATCTTTTTCATTTTATCGGTTTTAGCAGAGCGTCTGTTAATCCCAGTCGGTCAGGGCCGGTCGTTTAAGGGAAATGAAGTTCCCAGGAGGAGAGTGATGTCATCACAGGCGTCTTGGTGTAATCGGTATTTCCGGGCAGTGTATCGGTGATGTATTATTCACAACACATCCGTGAGCACGCTGGCTTTTTGGAAATGCTTTTGAGGTTAGTGGAACATTCAGATTTGGATGGATGGATGGATGGATAGCTGCACTAAATCTGTGATGTGATGTAATGGTTCATCCCATTTCTACCTCTACATCCCGCTGCGTACTGTACCTGGGCTTCCTCTGGCAGTCAGGAGATATTTACACACAGTTTATTGATGCGTAAGGATGACAGGCAAACTCATGAAGCATTCTGCTCTGATATGAACGGGGGAGAGCTTTTTTTTTTTTTTTTCTTTTTTTTTTTTTTTTCCCCCGCCGGGTTAATCCAGTCCAGTTCCTCAATCAAAACTGCTCAGTTCTTTGTCAGTAAGTGCTGAGTGGTTCTAAGGTTCATTGTAAAGAATGACCCTTGCTTTACATCAGATATGTCCAGGAGCTTATAATTTCTGGGCTGATTTTAAATACCCTCACTAAGCACTATACTAACGCATGAATGAGTAAGGGTACAGGCATTCCTAATAAAGTGTCCGGTGAGCGCATGTCTATATACGCTAATAGTTCAGATGTAAATCCCCTTTTAAAAGCCACTGCGAAACAGAAGGTTTATAAGAGAGCGATGTTCGTTTTAGTTCCACCAGCCAGTAACGCATAACAGATTGGAACTTTCACCGAAATTCACGTAATTAGTCGATTCGTAATTCACGATTAGTCTCCTGGTTAGCGTACGCTATAAATACTTTACACTCGTAAAGTATCATAAATCGCTCTAAAATTCTTGCGTTTCAACTTGACCACTTAACCGAGGTTTTAATTTGAACCTTGACAAAACTATTGAATAGAAATATTTCTGCTCAGGTTTCTAAGCCAGTTTTACAGCGAAGAAGCCGATTTGCCGTGTTTTATATTCATCTTCTGGAACAAGAGGTGGATGAGAGAGAAAGCGAGGCAGGGAGAGAGAAAAAATAGGAACCCAGTGAAATTGAAAGAGAAACAGGTTACTGTGACAACCCTGCTGTAAACAGTCTTGCACATTGTGGCAGAGGGCGGGGTAGGGCTGGGGAGTGATGTAATGGGTTTTAAAAGGATATCATTATTATTGTTTCTCGATATCGGCAGCTCTAGATAGAATTGGACGAAGTCTTCGTAATAACTGTGCTAACGAGATTAATAATAGGATCATGTTATTGATCTGTTTGATTTGACGTGATGCTTTATTTCCGACCTTTGGCATGTGAGATGTCTTTTAAAAAAAAAAAAAAAAAAAAAAAAAAAACAAAAAAGGATATTTGGTTTTACTCCGTTACAAAAGAGCCTGATTGCTGAAGAAAAGTTGATTCCAGCTGAACACTCTGTGTATCAAGTACTTTGGTTGGTCAGCTGTTTATGTTGGCTGTAAACTGATGAGCCAAAATATTATCACCACCTGCCCGTATGCTGTTGGGACTAACCTTGGCGTGCCGTCGAGACATGGACTCCACAAGACCTCAGAAGGTGTGCTGTGGTATCTGGCACCAAGACATTAGCAGGAGCTCCTTTAAGTCTTGTAAGTTGCGAGGTGGGGCTTCCACGGATGGGACTCTTTCGTCCAGGATATCCCACAGATTCTCGATTGAGTTGACACATGGGGAATTTGGAGACCAGGGCAACACCTTTATATTATTCGTCATGTTCCTCAAACCGTTCCTGAACAACGTGCGCAGTGTGACAGGGTGCATTATTATCCTGCTGAAAGAGGCCACTGCCATCGGGGAATACCGTTGCCATGGCTAGGTGTACCTGGTCAGAAACTATGTTTAAGTACATGCCAAATTGGCGTCCACGTGAATTTCCCAGCTGAACATCCATCCACCAGCTTGTTTCTTCCCACATTTCTCCTGCATCCAACACGTCAATTACAAGAGCTGACCGTTCCTTATTGTCTAATATGTGATATACAATATGCCAGACCTTGACGTGCACTATAACGTGAATACTGTGCCTGTGGAGAAGTTTTAACTGGGATGTCTGAACAATACTCATCATTTTGTACATATCTGTTTTCCATATCTACAGATCTCTGTTGGCTAGTTTTAGCTGGCAGGCAACGTCACCACAAACTTTTGTTTCTATTTATAAAGCTCTGTAAAACACTACGGCTGTTTACTCACCAGACCAGAGATGACGTAACGTTTTTATCTTTTATGTGCCACAGCTTTCTGTTTTGCCAGAACCAATCCAGTGAAGCACTGGTTCTGTACTCTGAAGCGCTCAGACACTTGTACAGAGAATGATTGTGTGTTTTAAATGTACATTAATGTCTAAAACCGGCGAATTTTCTAGGTTCAGTTATGTTTGACTTTGCTCACTTTAGATCTTTACATGTGTTTTTTTGCTTAGGCTTTGGTACACCTCAAAAGCAACGATTCAAGGAATCATTTCAGATGTTTTTGAGCCATGATTATAATTTCATGCAGCTTTTCTTAGAAATATCACAACACCAGAAAACATTTGTACGTGGAGACCTTATGTGCCACTTTAAAGTGATCAAATTATGCTGGAAATTGGCTCGACGAGAAACATGGTGCTGTGGACGGATGGGTGTGTGCGTTTCGGGGAACTAGAACTTAGGTTTTGTGACTGGTGACATCACTCAGCACCACATGAATTTCTAACGGTCTTCGATTGCATGCGGTCTGACATCATCAGGTCATAAAACGTGAAACTTAGATTTTAACCCATCGGCGTTACAGCTCACTGTCGGTCCCATATGGCCTCGTTAGCGCAGAATAAATTGTCCTCTCTGAATCTAACGAGCTTTTGGGTTTTTCACCATATTTAAACCTCTCCTCTGTAGCAGCTATGTTCTGGTGCTAGTTTTAGTGCGAATGAAAATGTGATGTCGTCAGCGCTGAAAATAGGATTTGGACTCTGAACGTGCTTCTCTTCTCTGGAGTCTGTTATTATCAGCAGCTCTGAGAAGTGACTGTTACTCAGCAGCTGACTGAATTCACCAGATTCGACTGCCCAATGGGGAACACACACCCTCACCCTTGAGTGCTCTATGAAAAGCAGCTGTGCACAAAGCTCATTTGACCCGGCGCTATTTAAACTGAAATGAGTTGCATGTCTGGAAAAACTGACATGCGGGACTGTTGTCTTTTTTCCCCTTGTAGGTATTATGACTCGAAGCATTTCTAACACCACCTACCTTTATAGTAAAAATATTAAAATATACCAGTACATGAAGTAAAACAGTCATCTCCCCATCTGAGCTCGGGTAAAGCAGAGATTTAAGGCGTGGCGTACTTTGAATTCGTACGTCTTCAAACATCAGTTCCTACATGACCGCCTGACCTGACGGAGCGTGGAATGAGAGGTATGCGGTGTGAAATTCAGGGGTTTTGTCTAAAAGCACAGTTACGTGACTTCAGCTCCAGTTATATTCGCATAATCATGGTAATAAGTGGAATCCGTTTGGCGCAGCGGTGTGTGAGGGCTGCGGACTCGATTCTCGCCTACGGATCGATCTAGATTTAAAGTAGCCATAGACAAATATTTGCGACAGACCGACCCGATGACATTTTACACGCTATCTCACAAGCTCTAGTAGGAAAGATTTAAGTGTCTTTGTGCCTTTTTTTCCCTCTCAGATGTTTTCCTTGCCGAGATCTTAAGCATCATTTCCTTCATCATGGCCAAGTTGAATGTTTTTGTTACAGTCTGGGACAATAAATCAGGTGGGAACTGAAACCCAGTTGATAACAGCCTGGTAGACGTGGCAGGATTTTTCTTTAATCCCAATCCTGTAATCTTTCACCTGGCTAGTTTTCTACCAGTCCTTTATGTGCTCTGTTAATGAATCCAGAAAATGGAGCTTCAGGCAGATTTGTTCAGCGTTGGTTCCTGCCTGCAGTTTTTGCCTTATAAAGTCCCTGTTTGTGCTTTTCAGCTGTTGCTAGGCACAGCGTCTTCCTTTCCTCAAAGCATCGTTCCTTTCAAGTTCACGTTAGGGTTTCTACATTACTGTAAACACACTTATCACTGCTTATTCTTGGCATTAGAGCCAGAATTCCCACTGCAGATTGTATTGTTTACGGAGCGTGCGTTTACTGCCACGGAACCTTTTGTTTTATTTTATTTTATTTGTGTCGGCTACTCTACGTTGTGATCATAACAAGCCGATTGTAACGATTTTACGAGGGGAAAAAAGACATGCCAGGAAAGGAATGCATTCCTATAAAAAGCACAGAGTCTTGAGCTACTCTAGCGTGGAGCCGGCAGAAGGTTTCTACACTGCAAAACCAAACAAAAAAACCCAGTGTCTTATTGAGTGAGAAAACCGTCATCAAAGTAGGCAAATTAATCAAATATTTGTCATTATGAGTAATAAAATGATGACTCATATAAAATGATTAAAATTAGGTCTATTTGTAGACTTGTTGTCCCGAATTTGCTGGGCATTAAGATGATATTATAACTTCATTATGTCATTATACACTTTGGATATTGTGGCATCTTTTCTATAAAAATAGTAATAATAATAATAATTTACTCAAATAGAAGCAGGTGGTGTGAATTTTGTACTTAATTAAAAAATTGTTTTAAATATATATATTTTTAATAAGTTATTTTTTAGAGAAATACATTCATTATAAATTTGTATATTAAGTTTATTATGCAGACATTTTTAATGCAAAACTACTGATATTTGTCACACCGCCCCACCCCTAATTAGCAGATAAATTTGCTTATTTCTAAAAACAAAAATATTTAGCATATTGCTAGGGAAGCGCCGAAAATAAAATGTTTTTATTCTGCGCCATCTTAAATCATCACTTGAAGCTGATGTCTTCACCACTCTCCCAAGCAAAGAGCGATCATGTCAGCAGTGTAGAACTGTTTCTACGTTTCTGATGAGGACGTCAGAATCGCAATTTACCGTCTTCACTCAGCCGAGGTTTCAGGATGGGGTTCATAACCGAAGCACACTACCTTTACACTTTGAGGTTTGGTTTTAATTCATTGATTGCATTACTGTTTTGCACATTAATATTTTACTGGAAATATTCACTATTTAGATAATTGGTTCAAAATTGGATTCTAGATGTGACATGAACATTACTAAATGAAGAAAATATTGATATTTTATAACATTAGAAAATATTTTGTTAAGTCAAAAATAACTAACAAAGTAAAAGTGCTGTTAATGTCATTTCCTTGTATGTTCAATTGATATT
Organism: Stegophilus panzeri; assembly: GCA_024331685.1. NCBI lineage: Eukaryota > Metazoa > Chordata > Actinopteri > Siluriformes > Trichomycteridae > Stegophilus > Stegophilus panzeri. Next base: position 13,533,942 of record JANDJT010000114.1, on the reverse strand, counting down.
CATTCAAACACAAAGTGATTAAAAAGCATCATATTTATACAATTATACAAAAAAAGCATTTCTTTTTAAATAAATTTTGGCTAAAAATGTTCATTTCGGTGCATCACTACATATTACTAGACAAAATCTGGTGGTGTACTATTTAGTATCTAGTCTTTCTCACTGAGAATGTGATATAACAAATATGCAATTATTAAACCTATTTCCAGACTTTTATTTTCTCAATTCAGAAGTCTGACGTATAATTTTATTTATTTATTTTCTTCTAAAATGAAACGCTTGTAATAAGTTAATGATCTGCCAGCAGTGCAACATAATTAAATGGCTGAAATGTTTAAGTCAGTTTAATCTGATGTTTTGTAATTACCGCAAAATGAGAGATATTAGTGAAATATGCTTATATTTAAGATGCTTTGTCTTGTCTTGGTTTTATTTATATAAAATTTTTTTACAACGTGGAAACCATTTTATGCTCTGGATTTCATCACTGACTACATCTCTATCCTCACGTAATGAGCATTTCAGCCGTCGGCACATTTTCTGTCATTTTGGTCTGAACCTTCACACGTTCTTCACACGTTCTCCCCCCCCCCCCCCGTAATGAATATTAACATATCGCTGTGATAAAATGATTGTTCTGTAGTATGTCAGAATAAAGACTTGAGTGTTCAGAGCCTTCATAGAAAGGAAAGAAGGGGTTTCCTCACGTGAGAAGTATTCTGGAGGCGTTCTGATGGAAACACACACACAGAGGCTAGTGAGCTCTTGGATAAGATCCAGTGAATGAGTCAGAGTAGGCCGTGTGGAGGGTCTCGGCTTCAGCTCTGACCCAGAGTTCACAGGAAACAGCTCGCTGTGTTCAGTGTTTATGGCTGCGATCTGTCTGCTGTAGCAGTTATAGCTAATCCTCTACACACGTCAACATTTTATGCTCTTGCACTGCTTGAAATTTCCTTTCACACCAAGTGAGAGGAGGTCAGATTGAAACTGGGGCAGAGTCTGGAGTAGGTCATCTAATCCGGTGATTAGTAACCCAGCCTTTCAGCACCTTCCTGCACTCTTCCCTCTCCTCTCTCGGTCTCATAGTATGGCATTTTTGTCGACTGTGCACGATATACGCCTACAGTGAGTGGAGGTTTAAGGGAACTGCTCCTGTATACAGAAAGGGGGAAAACTTGCTGCTGAAAATCCTAAGGTGGATTTCAACCAGAACCTTTGTCAGGAAAGTTCCTGCTTGACGTTTTCCTCATGCTGCGAGGGTCATAAAAATTGTGCACATGACTGTGTGAATAATGCAGGCTGGCTATAATTAAAGCTAGCAGTTCCCTTGGGTCAGTCTTGTAAGTGTAGGAAGGTTGATTGAATGAATGACCGGATTGAATTGAGATTAGAGTTGTGGATCTGGACTGTGATCTGATGGGATGAAACATGTTTGTACAAGCAGGAAGGTTTTATCGGTCATGCACTGACTAGGTTTAATATGAACACAGTGTGTAGTAATTCATTCTTAATAGGTTGCGGTGGTTTATATTCATGTAAAATGATATCACTCGCTCCAGTGCCCCATAACCATCTCTGTTTGATGATGGTGTCACCTGTGGCTTTGACGGGGAGAAGGAAGGAGGTGTGGCCAGTTATACATGGTGCATGCTGTATAAACATTACGTCAGTATAGCGGAAAAAACACCAGTGACTATTCACGGGTTGGCCGTAGCTACAGTCACTAGCATTACCATTTACTCCTCCTCCCCTTTTTTTTTTTTTTTTTTTTTTTTTTTTTTTGGGAATGCTATAAAAGCTGAAGTGGGGGAATGTAAATTAACTCATTTCATTCATGGCTTTATATGCTTGGCAGAGCGTACAGAAGATGCATTAGAGACGGACGTTTAGTTGCTCTGCTCTGCAGGATGTTAATTTGTCTACCATAGAAAACCGACCAAAAGGAAACCTGCGTTATGATCACACGTTTTTCTTTTCTTCTGATTTATAAAGATGTAGACGTCACGTTTTCTTCCACAGACGTTTAAATCGTCCGACTTGATCTACATTATGATGATGATGATAACAGTATGTTGTTGTTGTTGTTATTAGCATTAGCTAAATTGCCCTGTGTGTGTGTGTGTGTGTGTGTGTGTAAGGCAAGGTGAGTAAGGTTACTGAAGAGTGAGTAGTTAAGGTTCCATTGACTTGAACCTGTTTCTTTAACAGTTCTAGCTGCGACCTGAACATAACGATGTGATTTCTGATAATACAGATTATCGATTGGAGTGATGTAGCTGAAGTTGAGGAACTGTCAGAGCTACGATTCACACACCATACTGACAATCATGGCATTTCTACATCTAGGATTTTCTCCACTGTTTCAGGGTTGAACTAATTTTCAGCAGCACTGGAGAGCTTCCACTTGTTCTCATATCAACATGGCACGTGACATTTCTGGTTTTTTTTTTTTTTTTTTTTTTTTTTTTTTTTTTTTTTTTTGAATAAATGATGTGGTGGTTTTCAGGGCTAGTTTTATTTTCAGTTAAAATCACCCAACCATGTAATTAAGCTTTTGTGATTTTTGGGACAAGAAGATTAAATATTCTACTGTTTTAAAAAATTACACCCTTGTCTTTTAATAAGCACCGCTGTAAAAAGTTATCCGTCATGTTGTGGAGATTTAGCGATCTGTCATGAGATCATGTGCAACATTTATTTTTGCTTTCCCGGCAGCATCTCAAATTCATCGCTGTGGAAAGTGTAAAAAAAAAATTTAAATTTTTTTTAAAAAAAATTATTACTTTTTTTATATACCTGCCACATCTGAAATTCTGTCTGATGTATTTGCTATAGTATCTAAACCTAGGAAGTGGATATGGTTTTGTTGGTAATGATTATCGAAATTTGATGCCGGAAAGAGTGACGTGTTGATGGTTGATGTTCCAGATGTTGAAGTGGATTGATTATTATGCTGTAGTATGATCTCAAACCCTTGAATTTGAAGAAAAAAGTCGTAAAAAATTATTAACGATTATTTTCATAATCGATTACTTGGCCGAATATTTTTTTTTTATGGGGGGGGTCTTTCAGTACTTCTTTCTTTTTTTTTTCTTCTACCCGTTCATTTACAATAAAATCCAGTCTGAGTGTTACAAATATAAACTTCAGACTAAAACGTTACACAACTGTTTGTCCAATTATACAAGACTGAAAAGACCCCAATACACACAGAGATGCACCAGGAATATATATTATTAATTTAGACTGTAGTTTAATTCCGTGCTTTTTGTGCATCCATAAAAAATAATGCATAAATACTTGTATAGTATATTATAAATAAAATTTTGCATATAACTTTTCCTCCAAAATCTCCTCATGTTGGCGTGACAACAGGCCTTTTCTTGTTGGTGTACATGTCTAAGAATTTGCCGGCGAAGATGTGTGCACGCTCTCCATTTGGATACGAAAATAACTCTTCTGCCTGTAGTCTTCTCTCCTTTAATTATCACTTCATGAAGTGACGATTGCGCGATTCTCCTCAGTGTTTTTCTCCTACATGGCCGGCTTTAGCTGTATGTGAGCTAATGTACGGTCTTGTGTAAAGATATTTGTCTTTAGTCACTCGTGTCTGTATGGCTCAAGTTTATTCAGATTTATACACAACGACTGTCTTATTACGCCGGCAAGACACTGTCCGTTGTAAGTAATTTTCAGTTGTCGTTTTGCGTTATCTTTGTTTACCCTTGGCGTCTTTGTACCCGTAGATCACTGGTGTGTCCTTGTGAGACAGCGAGAGCAGGTGGTGTAGGAATGGTGAAGCAGAATGTGGAGGTGAAGCTGTCCTGCATGCGCTCTGCTATCGGGTGAACGTGCAGGACAGTCACTTACCGCCCACTACTTTGTGTAATTTAGATTCAGAGTGAAATGTTCTGTCAGAGTTATGCTATTAGTACAGCTTTGACTGTCATGGGTGCTCCAGAGCTTCAGAAAATGCTGTTATCAACATCAGATCAATCGATTCTGCATGATTAATCATATTTCAAAATGATATTGGCTTGAGTAAAGCTGCATGAAACAGGAGATCTCTCTGTCTCTCT
>JANDJT010000114.1:13446948-13529763 GCA_024331685.1 Stegophilus panzeri | reverse complement strand
TTTTAAAATAACAGGAGCTCAGACTGTAGTATAACCACAGTTAAATTATAGAGAGAGCATTTTCACAGTTGTCTGTTATACTGTTTTTGTTCCGTCATGGTGTTACCAACATGCGGTCCAAAACAGGAAACGGTACCCTACGGCAGTATGCCTAAAATGGACAGCGTAGAAATTGTACGCGCACGTTTTTTGACTCTATTGTGCTATATATGTTAGAACAAGTTTAAACCAGCACTAATGGAGGTAGCTACTGCAGAGTACTGGTCCACGAGTGTCGATGGGAGCATGATGAGTGTGGCAGCATCTGAGGCTACATCCACATTAATCCGGATAGATCGGAAAGCAGTATTTTTTTGTTTTAAAACGTTCTCCGTCTATACTGCCGTCTTCAAACGTTTTCCAGAAATTGCTTGTCAGCTGAAAACGCTTGCATCCCTATACCGCGCGTGTGTAAAAACGTAAGAAGCTTTGGCCTGCGTCGTTTCCGTCAGTTTTATTTAAAAGTGAGTCCGAAGGTTGTACGAAGTGATCTTAATCTTTAACAACACTGTCAAACTGGATAGCAGGCACGACAACTGCAGTACAACATCGAACCCTGTAAAAAAACAAGTGTCATAGTTTTTCAATATCTGTTTTTTTTGGGTCCCCACTACAACGTGAAAATGCCGCTCGTGGACCATTACTCGTAGAGAAAAAGACGCATTTTTAAATTAGTCGGGATTAATGTGGACGCAGACTGAGGTGATGCAGAGCTCCAAAGTTGGCTAAAGTGTTGCTTTCTTTCTCGGGCTCTGTAGATAGAGTAGCCTGGAGATGCCACGCTGGTCTCGTTTGAAAGCCACTGAAGAGCTCTTTTAAACGGTTAGAACATGGAGTGTGTGGCTTGTTGCGATCTGGAGCTGTCAGGCTATTGGACATTCGAGTTTTGGTAACGGTGCACGCTCTCCGTGAAAGAACGTGAAAATCACGTGACCAGTTTCTCTTTTAAGTCTCTTAAAAAAAAATTTGTTTTTCTTGTAGTGACAATTTACGCAGTGAGGTGTTTATTTAGAATTTCTGGAAGGAGTCTACAGTGTCGGTGCTTTGTAACAGAGGTAAAGCTGGAACTTTGTTTTCCGATGAGGGGAAAACCCTCAGGACAGACGCTTAGTGGTTGTTCGGTAATGTGACCAGTGAGCATTTCTTTTATTTGAGCCGAGGGAGAGTGTTTATACCTGCGATAACGCAAGTGATTTCAGGATTTAACTTTGTTTTTGCAGCTGTAAAACATTACAGCGTAACTATAAACATATAAAAAGTAAGACATGGTGTTTATTAATAAATAAAAAATGCTTGCTGTGGTGCAAGAGGAATTAAACACTTACTGGTATACAATGGTGGAGAAAAATCACATCCTTTTGTTTTAACAGTCTTGGTTTCATACCATAGTGGTGTTTGTTTGTTTGTTTGTTTATTTATTTATGTGGCATCTTGTTTGAACATTTTTGGGTTTGAAGTTTAAATACTGGTGAAGGAATGGAAGAATTGTGATAAATATATTTGTGTGTAGTACACAGATGGATCGGATAGATCAGAATTTCAGCTTTCGTTTCCTTATACACATCATGACATGTTAAACAACGTAAAACATGGCACCTGGTGGCAGACTACACAATTTTTAGGTGAGCAGAAGTATACTTTCCGAAGGGGACTGTATATGAATACAGGAATAGCTACGTATGAACATGTGGCGCGTGCGCGCGCGCGCACACACACACACAGAGTCTGGTTTTATCTCCTCATGAACACTAGCCTTTCTTTTTTGGGGGGTTTTTTTGTGCCGGCCTCGGATTTGCTCTGTAACCATGGGAACCAGGGAACGAGAAACCGCCTCGCACAAGATGCTGTGATGCTGGCGTATATCTGAATCAGACGGGTGTTATTCGATTCCGCCTGCACGCTGACGCGCCAGGTGAGGGAAAGCCGAGCTGTCGTGGTCCTGAATCAGAGGTTGCTGTCGTACCGGGAGAGAAGGAGAGGTTGCGGGGCAGCACATGACTACCACTGGGTTGTTCTAGTGTTATTAGAATTTTTAATTCATTTAATATTAATACAATTATACAAATAACTATTTTAAAACTGGGTTTTAACACCCAAGTGTATCCTGAATTTTTGATTTCTTTCAGTGCATCACTAAAAAATATAGCGTACGACCGTTATAGTAAGGCTTTCTGTCTGAAGTAGAGATTGCGATGGAGTACAGAGAATTGTGACATGAAAACATAATCTCTGAATAAATAAATAAATGTCTGCAGCTGATGCGCTTCTCTCTGCTATAAGAACATCACTGTAGTATTCCTGGAGCTCATGAGGCTTAGACATTTGATACTGCTGTGTGCTGGCTGTTTTTGTTGTCTAGATAAGACGGCTTTTTGTAAGAGAGTATAGCCTTCACTGCCACTTCAGTTTAGGCTTTTTTTTTCTTTTTTTCCTCTTTTTTTTTTTTTCTCTCCTCGCTCGCCCGGTTTGTTGGATGCGCAGTGGATAGTGTTTCTGTCTCACAGCTCAAGGGTCCCCATTTTGATCCTGAGCTCATGTTACTGTCTGTGTGAGTTCTCTGGTTTCCTCACACCTCTCAAAAACATACTGTTAGGATCCACTACACTAAATTACCCCGTGTGTGTGTGTGTGTGTATAAGGCAAGGTGAGTAAGGTTACTGAAGAGTGAGTAGTTGTTAAGGTTCCACTGATTTGAACCTGTTTCTTTAACAGTTCTAGCTGAGACCTGAACGTACAGATGTGATTTCTTCTTATTTTAAAAACATGATCTCTCACTTGTCTCTATCACGCATGTCCGCAGAAAGGAATGACTCGAGTGCTTTAGGACGTAGGTGAGCAGTACCAGACTTGGACGTCCTGCTTTATAGCTCCAACTCTGAGAAAACTGAATAAATCATTTTTAAGCAAAGTGTAACCTATTTAAATCGTAAATATTGGAACGCACAGGTTTTTTTTGGTATACAGTAAAAAGCAGGCTTGAGCCAGAAGTGCAATGTTGACCTTGTAGGATATTAAGCTTTTGCTTTCTTACCGTTTTCGAGAGAGAGCGAGCGTGTGATTGCAGTAATGAGACGGAAAATCCTGTGAACATATCTCAGTATTTATTCTTTGTGTTTTCTGCAGTGATTAAAAAAAACAAAAAAAACCCAGTGAACAAGTAGGCCTATCAACAATTAAATAAGTGTTCTGTTTTTATATTATCAGCATGAAATGGGGGAAACATCCTGTGAACTCTCTCTCTCATAACTGCATATGAATGGCTCAAGCCTCAGGGGAAAAGAAACTGAGCGTGCGCTCTCTCTCTCTCTCTCTCTCTCTCTCTCTCTCTCTCTCTCTCTCTCTCTCTCTAATAACTGCATATGAATAACTCAAGCCTCCGTTACTAGCTCTAAAATGAAGTTATGGAATTGGCAGCGGAGGCTTTAGATGGGACGTGTAAGAAGTTATTTCCACACACGAGCGCTTTAAGGACAAAAACCTGACGCGTGTCCTGAAGTAAAACATCTGAATGATGTCTTGAGGTGTGTTCACCACGGAATAATTGACTCCGCTCCGTTGTAAGCATCTCGGTGCGTGTTATTTTTCTAATAATTCACCGGCCCGTCGTCAGTTATTCCTCACTTAATGACCGCCTGAAATCTGGAACCCGTGGACATCACTGAGTGAGTTTCCTCCACGGAGAGGTTTTTCCAGAGATGTACATTCTGTTTGTAAGCTCTGGCTTTCCGTGTTTTTAGCTTCTTAAAATTGCAAATAAAGACATGATTTTTAATATCTGCAAGGGCTGCGTCTGAAGTTTGCAGGCTGCTCATTTTTTTATTTATTTATTTTTTTATTTTAGCTGACTAGCTTTTGTTTCTTCAGATTCTCATTTTGTCTTCATATCTTTTTTTTTTTTGTCTTTTGCTTCTTCTTACAGTTTTATCTCCAGGATACCAAGAGCAGCAATGGCACCTTCATCAACAGCCAGCGGCTGAGCCGGGGCTCCGAGGAGAGTCCCCCGTGCGAGGTGCTCTCCGGCGACATCATCCAGTTCGGAGTGGATGTCACAGAGAACACACGCAAAGGTTCGCCTCGTGTTTACTGGCTATATCTACTGACCATTATAGCTATAAGAGAACGTCCTTAATGTACTGCCTGTGTTGCTTAATAACAGCGCACACACATCCTGTTTTCTTTGTGCCTTGTAATGATCACAGAGCAAACATGTCGAATAAGCAGCATGCTTGAATATTTAGGGTGCTCACACTGAGTGACTTTTTTTAAATATAAAATTAAAGGGAGGTTTAAATTACTTACATGGATGGTGAGAGATTTTGAAATGGATTTTTGGCTGCATTGGGTTTTGAAATCGAAGAGCACCTCATGATTACTGCTTGGAAGGTGTCGTAATGGCAGCAGACGAAATGGCAGCTTTCACAATCCGATAAGAATGCAGAGTAACTCGCATGAAGAGAGCGTGTAGAGAGCAAAGACAATCCTTGAAAGGGAGACGAACATAAGAGGGTTTTTAGGTTATGGGCTAATCAGGACGTGGGTAAGCTATTAAAGAAATGCTAAGGGTTTTTTTTTTTTTTTTTGTCTGTGTTTATATCGTGTTTATATCGTGTTTATATCGTTTAGCTTGTCTTGACAATCGTATGCGAGTTGATGAAATTCTGGCGCGTAAAGCTGTCGGACTGGGACGTGAGTCAGCGCTACAAGGGAGTGCCTCGAATTTTAGATTACACGCTCAAGCAGCAACAATTGAACTTTTCTTTAACTGAAACCGTGGCTTATTAGAAGTTTCCATGTATCGCTGAGGATTTTTACGCTGGTTTAATTCAGAAAGCAGATGTGAACTCGCCTTTCTGTGCAGCGTTCTCTTAGCACTGAGTGAAATTACTGATTATCTTCTTTCTCTCTTTCTTTTTTTGTCTCGGTAGTCACGCATGGCTGCATAGTGTCGTCCATCAAACTCTTCCTTCCAGATGGCATGGAAGCGCGACGGCGATCAGAGTAAGACTGTTTACAGTTCATTGGGAAATACACACTGTACAGTAACTAGTGTACACACACACACAAACACACAGAGAGAGAGAGGGAGGTTTTTAGTGGAATTAAGCCTAGGGTGTTACTCCTGGTTGTTTTGGGGGGGGTTAAGATCATCTTAGTGCAGATGAATGTGGTGATAAACATGCAGCAAGACAACCACAGTACTGTGCAACACTGTCTCCTTGTTGGTGCACTCAACTTTACATAAGTCATCACATCCATGAGCGAGGCTGTGTTTACTGGTTTAGTTTTGTGTAAGAGATAGAAGCCAGTCAGTAATAAATCAGCTAACAGCTTAACACTGCGTGAACCGCGTGCTCGGCTCATTATATCCGTGACTCGAATCATCCTTGTGTGGCTTCTAACCAAGTGTGGACAATACTTGAGTAATTGTACTTCTTTACTGTACTTAAATATTTTTGTCATATTTATGATTATATAAATTATTGTTAATTACATAATGTGTGGTTTTTTTTTTTTTTTTTTTTAAACCTTCAGAATGCTCACTACAAATCTTTTTGTAAGGTTTTATCTTCTCTCAGTTGCTGCATCCCAATTCATCTCCTCAGACTACGTGCTAAAAGTATGCACTCCTTTTTGTGAAGGAAGAAGTACATACTTCTGAGTGTGTAGCAAGAGAGCTCACGAGTACTGGGACACACCGACACGTCATGTAAAGGAAGAGAACATGGGCGCCGTAAACATTTCAGCCTTTTCTTCATTCAGTATTCCTTATAGAGTTTATATTATATCATTTCATTTACCTTTTAATTGTTGATTATTTTCTCTGCTTTAATCTTGTTAAACCCTTGTTGAACTCGCACGTTCGTTGTATCAGCCAATCAGAAGGCAGCTTGACCTGTGTCACAAAACTCCTCCTCCAACTTCAAGGGGTTGCGGGTAATATTAGCTGAAAAAGGGGCCGTGGATACACACTTGGAAGATCTGCCGGAAACAGTAGACCATCCAGGAACTTTCTGGATACTCTTTTCACCATACTACGTTTCGGGACGCACTAATTCTAATCTCGGATGCTATTCAGGACGGATAGTATTATAGCGAATTGGGACGCAGAAAATGGATGTACAGTTTAGCATCAATGGTTAGATCAATAGATTTTTAAAAAAAAAAACAAAAAAAAACCGATTGATATTCATGCCAGTGTGGTTCCTGAGTGGCACAAAGAAGCAGCGTTTGCCTGATCATGAGTTTGATTCCCTATGATGCCACAGCCGTCCGTGACCAGGAGTCCAACAGAGCAAAATTGGTTGTGTGCTCAGGATGGGAAGGGCATGCTCTCTTTCCCCTATCGAGCACAGTGTCTATGTTTACATGGTCAGCAATAATCTAATTATGGACCTTATTCTGAATAAGACGATATTGTGATTAAGATGTTTACATGAGTCACTTTTAGAATATTCCTTTCATGTTCCCGTTTTACATGTTATAGAACATAGAGGGATTAACCTGTCGTCAGGATAACCACACTTCATTACGTCACGCCGTCCGACATTCCCTCCAAAATTTCACGTGTCGACATACAGTTCGTTTTCGTTATGGTACCGTATACAGTTTCAGGTGTTTTTATTTAATTGTTTTACGAACGCTTCACGTGCAGTTAATTATTTGTCATGCTGTACGTGTAAATAGACGACTGCTTGAAGCTGTGGGCTGCGTCCGAAACCGCGTACTTACATGTATTTCAGCTACTATATAGTAGGTAAGTACGCGGTTTCGGACGCAGCCGTGCTCTCTTGTTTTCTGTCAAACGGTTGAGCACTGCCGTGTGTGTACGTGTCCTGTCGCAAAATGCGGTGAAAACTCCCACACGACGTTAATAGTGTGATTAATGTGTTTACATGTCTGTAATGCACTTCGATAATGCGACTGAAACAGTAATGCTCCATACGTTTTAATTCCATTTGTGTTTATTTCGATTGTGACTTTAATGGGATTAAGGTCATCAATAATCGCTGTTTACATGCTAGTTTCTTAATCAGAGTATTAATTGGGTTAATATCGGATTATTGTTGTCCGTGTAAATGTACTGAGCGACTCTAGCCAATCAGGAGCTTCTGAGAGTTCATGTGTGTGGAAGGGGGCGGATAGATCTGTCCGCAGAGTGTGTTGCGCTGCATCGTGACGAAGCATGAGCAGCAGTTCGAAAGGCATGTGTTAGGCTTCACTCTCCAGATTAGTAGGTGTGGTACTATAGAGACAGGCCAAGATTAAATTAGATTAAACAGATTCGTTCCAGTTCATCTTTTCTTGTTATACAATGTAATTAGGGCTATAGCTATCTGTGTGTGTTTGAATAAGGACAGGCCACCAGGCTGCAGTGTTGAACTGGAAGATGAGCGCCCTGGCCCTACCTCAGTAACATGCTTCAGCAGGCTGGAGTAAGCAAAGTCTTGTAAAATGAGGCTTTTACCTCCAGGGACGACATGAATCTGAAAAAGCCATGTTCATGTTGAGGTATGTTTTCAGTCTGGTTTTTCTTTGCTAATGCTAGGTTAGATTAGCATCGATTCCAGAGGTTAAACTCGTCAGACAGATTCTAGATAATGGTAAATATACAGATAAACTTATATACAGGTAAAGGTAAAGATAAACTTTTCCACGATATTTGAATTTTTTGAGATGTGCCTGTATATACAGGATATTATACTTTTGATTAATACATTAGCGGGGTGTGGCTCAGTGCTTAGCACCCCGTACTTAAGGGGTTTCCTCTGGCTACTCCGGTTTCCTTCCCCAGTTTAAAGTCTTGCGTTTAATTCCTGATTGGCATTTCCAAATTAATTGCGTTAAATGTTGACACATTATCTCTACTTTCACCTGAATATAATTTCACAGTACTTTCTACACCCCTGACAATTTGGCTAGCTCTAAAAGGTTGCATTATTTATAAAACATTTAGCAGACTAAGTTGACAGATTAACAGATTAGGCTATTTATCTCTCCAGCGTCAGGTTACGACATCTCATCAGGGTTATGTAAACAGAACACGGCGCACATCTCGGTCAGTCGTTGGCTTTAGCACGAAGCATTCACAACATCTTGCTGAAAGTGAAATAGATGTTATGAAGTGTTGCTGTCAGCTGGTGCAGTTGGAGGTCGCACCGATCAGCTTTACTATGTGGCTTCGTGTCGAGCTGCTACATGCCGTACGTAGGAACGTAGATGAATGCTGACATCTAGACACTGTGTGAACGGGGAAGCAGGACTGCAGGCTATGCTTCTGTGCGTGTTGTGAAAGCTTCGCAGAGACATGTAGCTGGCTCGCAATGTGTGCCGCATACCCAGTGCTGGCAAAGCCTGTGGAAAGGAGGTGTACTCTACCCTGGCATCTATGCTAATTCCAGCAGCGTGGTTGTTTTTAGACACGTTCCTCATTTAGAGCTAAACCTGTAACCTAAGTTCAGAAATTGCAGATTCTAGTAGTTAAATAACCCCTCTTGGCTTGTCCTAGCTGTCGAGGTATTTCTGCTCTCTGAATGAATCTGTAGGAGTTTTTAAGGAGTGTACACCAAAAAACATGGACCGGCAATCTGTCGTTAAACCCGAGAAGTATTACGTGGAATGTCACTACTACTTGTTATTTAACACTTTATTCCCACGTCCTGTTGTATTGATGAGCCACATTTTGTTTGTTTATTTATTTTCCAGACCATCATAAAAGCACTGTTGCCCAGAAACCTAGTGGCCAAAGCTGCGTTCACGCCATGTCGTAATTACAAGCTTCCGACTCGTAAAAAGCATTCAGACGTCGTGTCGGACGCTACGACAGACACGTGTGCCGTTTAACATGTTTCAGACATGTTTTCTTCGGCGCAGAAACGACATTCTTACCTTTTTTATATCCTTATCTGTAAATGTTAGAAATTCATGCTGGTATTTCCATTTGACATAAAGCCTTGTCCTGACGGCGAGCGAGTCTCCGTTACACTTCACCGAACGAGCACGAGTCCATGCGTACACGTCAATCAAACAGTGAGCGATAGAAAGGAAGTACAATAACTCTGACTAAAACATTCATTTTGATCAAATATGTTGTTTGATGCTATATTTAGCGATATTTAGAAACTAAAGTAATGGTGGTGTTTATGAGAGTGGTAACTGTAACGGGGTTAGAACATGTCATTGTATATAAATGTAAATGTACGACACTTCTTATAGAATATAGGAACATGTGAATGTGTGTGTTACTGCACAACATTCAACCTCTTCCCAGTTAACACTTGGTAAAAAAGAAGAACAAAAGCACAAACTATTTTTAATATAGTGATTTAACTTCTGCTATAAAGCTTGTGGACAATCAGTTGTTTTTTTTTATTTTCAAAATATAATGTTAATATTTTTAAATATCCTTTGCACAGTGTATAGCATACTGTAGCCCATATACACACATGTGTGTATGTGTGTGTGTGTGTGTGTGTGTATATATATACATATATATATTATATATATACATATATATATTTATAATAATAATTACACACACACTTACTTAATACCTTTTTCATAGCCTTCAGTTTGCACAGTGTTTGAAGGACAACTCTGGGCAGAATGTGAAATAATGTTGTTGTTGTTGTTCTCCCCGCCCCCCCAAATAATACAGAAAATAAAAATGGGCCTTTTTAATTTAACTAATCGAAATAATCGATTATCAAAAATAGTTGTTATTTGCAGCCCTACATGTATTACATAAAACTTTCAGCAGAACAGTGGCAGAAAAACAAACTTATTTCCTTTTCCTTGACTACTGATATGTTTGGTTTTTTTTGGTTTTTTTTTTTCTTCCCATTTTATTAATGAATTACTTTTGAAGGGATCTTTGCTGTACAGCATTTCTTTGCATGTGCCCAAGTCTTTTGTACAGTACTGCATGTCCTACAATAGTTTATTAGCAGTAAACATGGTTGCATTTTTGCTTGTGTCTTCCTGCACATTAATCCTTTTTGAATGAGGTGGTAGTAGTAGTGGTGGTGGTGGCTGTTACATCACAGGAAATATTTGACCAACTTGGGTCTGTTCAGTGCTGGAATAAGCCGTGATTGTGTCTTTATACAGCGTCGAGGCTTCCACACTTAAGAGAGATGCTGGGTTCACGCCATGATGTTCTACTCGGAGCTGTTCGTGTCCTCGTACTCGGAATTAAGTGTCGACGACTGCGAAATGACATTAAACGGAGTTGTCTCTCGTAAGTCTTTAATAATAGAATTATTGCACAGAAATATTATATTACGAGAGAACCACTTCACTATGTTTTACTGCCGAAGCCACCGCCAGTTTGAGTGTTTCCGCATGACGTTGCAGCGGTCAGGTGGGAGCTCTCCTAAAATCAACGTTGTAATTACGAGTTCTACGAGGACGTGAACGCTTTTTACAAGTGAGGATCCCGTAATTACGACATGGCGTGAATGCAGTTTAAGCTGTCAGGTTTGTTTGGGGGAGGATGGCATATCTCTGATATGTTGTTGTGTGAGTCAATCATGTGCTTCAACACAGCGTCACTCTGACTCCCTGTTTCAGAAGGAAATTGAATGGATCTCTCTCTCTCTCTCTCTCTCTCTCTCTCTCTCTCTCTCACACTCACTTTTTTCCTGCCCTCTTCGGGCTTTTTCTCTCCAAGACCTCCATGATGAATTGTGTCTTGTGACTGCAGCAGAGCTCCCAATCTGATCTCCCTACTTCAGTGCCATGTTCACGTTCGTGCTCGGCTCTCAGACCGAGGCCTGAGTATTTATAGAAGCCACATGCTGCTCGTTGCTCGTTTTGAGCCTCTTTTTCTTCTCTCTGGAGAGCAGCCAGGATTAGCGAGATGCAGGCCCCGGGCTCGTTTTATGTCTCTATGCACCTCTGTGTAAAGTTTGCTTTAATGTTATGGGTTTGTGCGCATAGCATGTACATTTTTTGTTTTATTTTATTTATTTTTATTCTCCCCCTCCTCCAGTGTGTGTCAGGACAGGCCTGAGTAAGCTGAGGGAAGCTTCCTTCCAAGCATGGCTCTGGAAAATTCTTCACAGCAATTTGACTGAAGACATCTGCTAAAGATATTTCTCTATGGGTTCTGTGGTTTTTTTTTTTGTTGATTTTTTTTATTATTATAAAGAAAGTTGCTCATCTTTAAACAGGCCCGTGTTTCCTTTTTGTTCTGTATGGAAGCTGATGGGGTTACTACTTGATATAATGGAGGTGGATAGAAGTTACTGTAGATAGACAGGTGAAGAGACTACAGGGCAGGGGCTCGTGCTGTGTTTTTTTTTTTTTTTTTTTTTTTTTTTTTTTTTTTTTTTTTTCTCTCCATTTTCTGAGAGTGACATGCCAAAGGGAGATGGCTGTTTCCTCTGGGTCTGATCCTGAGTACTGCCTCATCATTCATTCTCATTCTCTCTCTCTCTCTCTCTCTCTCAGGACAGGTCTTCAACAAATATTTGCCAGTTTCGGTTTTTAGCTTTCTTGAAAGTAGGTGGTACCTTTTTAGTGCACTAATTTGCTTAGAGTAGCACCATTTGAGACAGAATAGCAACAAAGGAGACCTGGAGCTCAGTTGGTGTTCCAGTTCATCCCAAAGGTCTTGAGGGATCTGTGCAGGACACTCGAAGTTCTTCTATTCCAACCGTGGCAAACAATGTCTTTATGGATTTTGCTTTGTACACAGGGGCATGGTTATGCTGTAGCATTACAATTGCCCTTCTGTCCAACTTGGAGGTCCAAACCTGTTCCAGCATGACATTCTAAATAATTGTGTGCTTCCAACTTTCTGGCAACAGTTTGGACAAGAACCACATCCCCACATGTGGTGATCAGGTGTCTGCATACTTTTGGACATATGGTGTGTATTGATAAATTTAGAGTCAAATTTTATATTAGCATTTAATGCATTGGTGCGCTTATTTTTAAAAAGCAAATGTTTGAGTTTAGATTACTAAAATAAGGAATACATGGCTATAATTTACCAATGAGGGGAGTGGGGGGAGTCTGTTCCTAAACTGGCAAGATGATTGGGATAAATACCTGGATGTAATATTGTGCAAACTAGTTGTAATTATTGTTGTACCTTTTTATTGTATTGATTCTTATTTCTAGTCGGACAGCACAGATTGCGCTTGTATCAATTTTGGCTCGTATAACGAGTTGCGCACATTTGACAGTTTCTGTAAATGTGAATGTAGAGGGTGATGCCATGATGATGGACGGTTCTCGTAATGGAGGTGATGGGGTATCTTAAAAACACTCTGAAGACATCGGTGGAGCTTGTGTCTTCAGCCCTAGCACAGCAAGCACCACTGTGACTCACTGGAGGCTTACATAAACCTGACAAGACATGTGTGAGCGCGCGCGCGCACACACACACACGCGCACGCATATAGCAGACCGTGTGCCTTGGGCAACACTCTGCTCTAATTTTGGGGGAAATCAGCTGAAGCCAGGTGGAGGCTCGAGCATTCCTCCATCAAGAGCTTGTCGTTTGGGTTCAGTAAATCTCATAGCCTGATGTCCTGATGTTACGCCACGGCCGACTGATCCCGAAATGAACAGTTTCTGCATTCAGCTGTGGACCTCCGTACTTCTCGTTTGCTCAGAGGAATGCACTCCAACCTGTTAGCTTTGTTTCTCCGATCACAGGTACGTCAGCCTGGAGATCTGGTTTGGCTGCTTAATAATCCTGTCTGGATTTTACTGCATGAAAATCGTGAGTTATGGAGATCTTGATTCGGTCACGCGTGTGTTTGAAGTTGTTCTTCGAATTAATTGGAGCTCGGCTTTACCCAGTTTAATCTTGACCTGCAGCTCCAGGAGTCACGGCCGTGCTGTTATTTCACGAGCAGCTGACAGGATAACCATTTTGAAACTGGAAACGTGAACAGCCCGCTCACGAGGATGTGAAATCTTTTCATAAAACAGCAGAAAAGTCTACTCATCTGTGATGACAGACTTTCAAAACCGGGGATTAAAATGAAGAATAACCGTGACCCCTTAAAGGATTTGTCCTGTTACTGTATCGTATCTGGAGCTAAACGAGCACCTGCTTTAACTCTGATAACCGAAACCAACCCCAAAGAGGAAGAGTCATGTGTTTGGTTCTCCAGAGGTCAAATGTTTGTTGATTAAAAGGAAACGATAAGCTAACTGTGGGGGGGGGAGGTCACCTGACTTTACAGTTCTCCTAGGGAAGTTCTCGCCAATATGCCGATTAGGAAAGTGTGTGCACTCAAGGTACTGTACTTATCTCTTTACTTTTTACTGACTATAAAGCAATCTGCATTCCATGATTATCATTGGCGGTATCGCTGGAGGTAGGATAATGTGTAAAAGTACAAGAGTACTTGTTTGCAATACCAGTGTGTGTTTGAAACGAATGATATAAAACAGAAATGTACTAAATGTTTAAGTAGCAGTGAGTGATGTGATTTATCATGTACCTTAAAAATGTCTTGTGGTAATTTGTGTCATGATGAAAAGATTTAACAAACTGCCAGCAAAACGGAAGTTAAAAAGAAACCAGATTGTATATTATTTTAACGTATTTATGTTCAAATTTAACATTCAAACCAGCCACTTCCAGTCAAAGTTGACGTAAAGTTTCATCCGAAAGCTAATTTGTTTGCTTTAGATGTTGCGCACATGGTAATTTCAGTTTTAGTGATGTGTTCCCATGCCCTCAGAAGTGCGTTGTTCATAACTAAAAACAGAACTAATGAAAAAACATCCATCGAGAACATTGATTTTCACTGATAGTATAGACGCATCTCTGATTCAGGAAACCGTTGGACAAAGTCCAAACGACTTGCATTTAAGCACGGTCATATCTAAGCGCTTTATGAGTGGACATGTGAGTGATGGTGCTGATACGGTGAGGAACCGCTTGCCAGTCAGTTATTACCAGATAAACTGCAGCCCTGATAAACTGGAGTTAAAGTGTTTCTACATGTTCTCACACTGTTGTAGTTGAACTGTATCCTGAATCTGTTCCACAATACGAAAGAGCAAGGAATGGAGTCCTGGCTTCAGCGTGTAGGCACGTGTTCAGTGGCCTTTTTGAGTTAATCACACTGTTATAACACAGCACTGATGGCGAGGAGATTTCATCTCTGGCTCGCGGCCATTTCAGAAACGCAGTAGCACAGCTGAAATATCAGGCACGGAGCTCGTGTGTCTTGTTTGGAGGCAGGAAGTAGCATCCCGGTGTACGGAGCTGTTAGATGACACCCCTCTGCTTTCCATTAATGTCAACAAGCGGAAGAATTCGAGGCTGAAAGCAGCGTCATGGCGGCTTTTTAAGATTTTTTACGTGTAGAAAACCTTAATTTGATGGCATTTTATTATTCATTTTTCCCAAGTTGGTTTAGTAAAACGTATTTTGCTTTAAAGCCAGTATTATATACTACTCATGAGTTTGAGCACTTTGCATGTGCATATTCAGTCTTTTGAGTTAGAGAAAAAGGGGAAAGATACTAGATTGCTGGTTAATTCAGAGTTTCCAACATTTATGGTTTAGCCATGGCGTTAATGATTTTGGACCCCTTGTTACTGCTGCGTTTTGTTAACTTTTTTTTTTTTTTCATTGAATGTTAGACCTTTAAAGTACTTATAACTTTTTTGTGGTTTTTTAGTATGAATATGTTCTCCTTAAGTTTATCTATAAGCTAGTGCGCTGCAAAACAGTGACAAAATTCACATTTATAAGATGTATGCATTCAAAACGTACAGTCTCTCGCTACCACCGATATGGCGCAACAATTTTTGTTTGTTTTTGTCTTTTTCTTCCCCCAATACATATTGATTCTGAATATTTCAAACGGTTTCAATAATCATTTTCCGCAGTATTGATGCACCGATACCAGCTGTGCTTTCTCGCTGTCTCTCCTCTCCAACAGCAAGTTGAGACACCACGCAGTGCCTACATAGCCCCGCCTCCTTTCACTCACTCAGTGCTTTGTTCTCATCACTCGTCTCATTCTCTCTGGTAATATCGCGTTTTGTTATGGTGTTATAAAAATGGCAACTGCAGAGCCTGCGTGACCAGTTTTGGTGGAGAACGTAAACAGCGGGAGTGCTGGATTGGAGGATTTAAGGCAAACGAACATGTTGCTACAGAGCAGTGCTGACAAAAGGTGCTGAAGCAGTCACTGAAGCACTAAACAAGATGGCCCACTAAAGCTGTTGTTGATAAGTGTGTTTTCCCGTTGTTATTCTCAAAGCACAGCTAGTTAGAAATTTTAGGCTACAGTAATGGGTGTCTCTCTTACCTCTGTAGAGAATGTCTGGGGGGGATAAATAAATAAAATTTTATATAAGAATAGTAATTTCTCACTTGTGACTTGAAAATGCACAAGATTCGGACGGCTGTGGCTCAGGTGGTAGAGCGGGTTGTCTACTGACCGTAGGGTTCGATTCCTGGCCCACATGCCGAAGTGTCCTTGGGCAAGACACTGAACCCCAAGTTGCTCCCGATGGCAAGTTAGTGCCTTGCATAGCAGCTCCGCTACCATTAGTGTGTGTGTGTGTGTGTGTGTGTGTGAATGAATGAATGGATGAATGAGACGCAGTGTAAAGCGCTATATAAGTGCAGACCATTTACCATTTAAGATTGCACTGTTTTGTTTTTTACTTGCACTTTATTGCCTTTTGAATGTGACAATGTCAGAGGCTTTTGAACAAGTTCACTACCTCCACTAAAGTTTACATTTCATGTAAAAAAACAAAAAAAAACAAACCCATGGTATCTCCCCCTGTGGTATCGATTATTGATGTTTCTTTTTCAAGGTATGGTATCGAAGTTAGGAATTCCAGTATTGTACTTGTGCCAGTTCACAGCTTTGTGACTAACTGTTAAGTACGGCTTAGACAGGGCTGCGAGGTAAACTGAACGCTATTGGCATCTAAAAAAAAAAAAAAAAAGGGGGAGGCCACTCTGTCCCACCCTGACTTCCTGTTTCCAGTGCAAATGACATCAGCACATTGAATAACGTGTGTTGCAAGGCACTTCACAGGGACTTTAATGTTAACAATATGTATTATAATTTTCAGGTATATATGTATGTATTTATGTATTATGGTATTCTTACTATTTTCTTTTTAATATAAGTGATGTTTAGTGGGGGGAAAAAAGCAACATTCACCTAACTTCAATCTTATGTCATTGTAAAAAAAATTGGATATGGTTTTAGTGTTTTTAAATTTATGCATGAAATAGTTATACTGTACTTCTGCCCTGTTGTTTTCTTGCTGTTGCTTGCTACATGTCTGGGAGGGAAAAAAAAAAAAATAGCCCTCCCATCCACCACCAAAGGTGATGCCTTCTCGGGTTTTCTCGTTAGGAATGTTGGCACATTTGTATGCACCTGAGTGAAGTCAGTAAGTCTTATCTGGGAGTGAGCATTAGCTCCATGGTTACTCACCTGCTGCGTCACCGTTAAACATTAAACCAGAGCAAAGGCCGTTTATTTTTTTTTCTTTTTCTTTTCCCCCCCACTCAGAAACTCTGGAAGGGTTTGTGTCCGGCTGCATAAACTGCACGTGAACTGTCATGAGTTAGCATTGTTTTGATCCGCCATTGACTTGTTTTATTTCTTTTTTGTTTCCCCCAGTGTCATTCAAGCACCACTACCACTACCTGTTGATAAGGTAAGACTTTTTCTATTCAACCTTTTTTCCTGTGTTTGTGAAACACCGTCTTTAACCGGCGACATTTCATGTGAAATTATTCACCATAACACTTTACCCTACCTCGTTTCGTTTCCCTCTTGTTTATCCGAAATTGCGAGATGCGTGAGATTTTGACGCACGTTCAGCGCATGGTGTCAGTGTACGGCGCTTCCTTTTGTTTAATGTTTATAGCACTCGTTACATCGGCACACTTACTCCTCCACCGACTTTGCTCTGTACTGACTTCTTTTCTTCCGCTGCCGGAGTTCATGTTTGTGTTGTATTGTGACCATATCAGGATAAAAGCCATCTCCTTTCAAATAATATGCTCAGCAGTTGAGAGGAAATGGTTCTCTGCCTTTATTTGAATCCAAATGACTGAACATGACTTAATAATGGGGTGGGATATATACTGTATACATGTTTTTCATTTCTGTTATTATTTTTTTATGTTTATTATGTTTTTGGGACAGTATGAGTACATAGATCAGTCATTACTTGAGCTGTTTACTGCAAATTAAGCTGTTTACAGCAGTTAATGCGGGTATATCTCTGTATATTGTCTCAGTTGACTTGTTGGTAAAGATTGTCACATCCTGTGGGAAAAGAGGAAGCACTCTTTTCTATCATCTCCCCAAAAACCAAATAAAAAAAAAACGAGTGTAAAACGAAGAACATTTCAATATAGACATCGTTTAATAAAAGCACGTGTCGGAGAAGCAATACTGGTAGTTGAGGTAAGTTAGGACTCCTAGCACAGGTGAAGCCTACAGACATGTTATGGTCATGTGACCTACTCATGATCGAGTGCATATTTTTATTCATGTACAGAGATTTGAATCCACTGAAACCAATCTTTAATCCCACAACTTAACAATATCACAGTTCATAACGTTTAATAAATACCCTAATTTCTCCATCTGGGGATTAATAAAGTATTATCTTATAAACAAATTAATAAGGTGTGCACATGATTAAAGTGATTGATGACCACTGTCCATCACTACACTTACTGGTTGTGTAATTGGTGTATTTATGAATAATGTACAAACCAACATCAATAATGCAGGCTGACTTCCCCCTCATACCATCGTATAGGTGGGATATCTGTTCCTCGAGGACACGCGCTAACGAGGAATTGAGAATTTGTGTTGACTAGTCACACGCACGCACACACACACGGCTTTCTTTCTGTGAAGACAGGAAAGAGATGCGTTCATGCTCAGAACACTTAACCGCATTAGTGATCAAGCTGAAATCTAATTAAGTCTTTTCACCCTGCCTTTGAGCCTCCCTTCCTGATGTGCACTCTTACTCGGACACTTTGCTCATTTTACGTTAACCTGATCTCCTCACGTGCTGATTTGTGCGTTAAGGAATTGGCTTTCTAGTCTGGATTTAATATTTTAATAAACAGCAATAATAATTGTCATCAGTATTAATAATAATTAAAGCAGCAAGCAGCATTTATGGGGCCTCGCACCCAATGGCAGCTAGGGAGTGCCATCACAAGACTAATCTGAGACCCCTCAAGACATAAGTTTTGTATTGATATGAAAAAGAGCTGCAGAGATATAGCCTTGTTTCATCTTGTTTGCGATTTTTGTTGTGACCCTTTTCATGAAATCTCAGCTCCTCACATTCAAGGCGTGGTCCTGAATATATAAGTATGGTGCTGATATGTAAATGCATTGCCGAGATATGACTTAAGAACCTGTAAAGTCATTAATGAGACACAGCATCACTTCCTGATTGGCGACTTCGTCGGCAGATTTGTTGGCTTGTTGCAAGCGGTTTTGAAAATCAAAATCCCCTTCGATAACGTTTGCGCAAATGGGTCTGAAGATCTTAGGAGCCAAATTTGGTGAAATGTGGACAAAAGTTATAGGAGGAGTAGCGAAAAAAACCCCCAGTTTTTAACAAAATCCAAGATGGCCGAAAATCTAATTGACATCATAGGGTCCGTTGACATTTTGGCCACATAGTTCAAAGGTTATGGGCATAAACATACTTTGAAATTTGACCTGTAGGTGGCGCTAGAGCTTTGTGATATTGGGGCCCAGGTTTGGTGTATTTGTAGCTGAATGTGTCCTGAAGCTGTGTGCCAAATTTCACAACTTTTTACCACATGGTTCTATGGCCTCAATCCCTAAATAATAATAATAATAATAATAATAATAATAATAATAATAATAATAATAAAAAATGTAAAAAACATTTGGGGGGGAGTGAACAAAAGTTAGTTCAAAATAAAGTAGTAAAATGGCTAAATAGTAGAAATGAGAGACTTTTTTTTTTTTTTTTTTTTTTTTTTTACAATTAGCAGACATGTCTTCATGTGTTTCTGCCAGTTTGGATATTTATTCTCATTCGAGTGCTGCTAATTTTCAAACAAAAATAGGAGCTTCGTTTATAAATTTATCTTCACGTTCATCCCGAAGTTAAAATTCTGGTGTATTTGTAGTTTACAATGCTTCCTCTACATTCCTCTACCATCACTTAGTCCTTACTCCTCCTTTCGGTGTGTCTGTGCTGTCATAGAGAGGGTGTAGTCGGTGTTGCTTCCCTCTCAGCCCTCAGGAATGTGGGCCTGCCAGCACTCTGCCCTTTTACAGACGCTCCTATCAGTGCGCTCACCATCACGTATATCTGACTGCAGCATCTGGTGCGGTCGGTTTGAATTGACCTACTCCTGTCTGCTTTCACACGGCACGTGGAGTCCTTCTTCCTGTGAGAGTTTTCCAGCTTTTTCATTGTTGACAGCGAGCTGAGGATTTGTATTGAGTTGCCTCAAGGTTGGATTCATTCAAATAGGGGGAAAGGGGGGAAACCCCAGCAAAAGTCAGCAGTGTTGCCTATAAATGTACTTCTGTGTATTGTTAATCATTAACTGTACCACCTTGAGTTCAGTATTCACATTAGAATTCCTACATGAAGCACAGGGCGTGTATGTGCTTGTGCCATTGTTTTTATAACCATTCCAGGTCTACAACCATGCCTGTGGTTGTGTGGTACACTGTTGTGAGGTTGCTCTGTTTTGACACTGGTTTCCCTTTTACCCTCCAGGTTGCCGCAAATACGCCCAGTATGTACTCTCAGGAACTGTTTCAGCTGTCCCAGTACCTGCAGGTATGGAGCTGCACTGACCCCTAGTGGCCACTTTTTTGCATGTTTTTCAAATATGGAAGTAAAGTGACCAGCGTTCATTTAAATATCTAAGGCCACCATACTGAATTAAGCTAAACGGAATAATTGGTGCCTCTGACGAGCGATAATGGTGTTTTTGTGTCATTTTCACCTCTACAGGAGGCTTTACACAGGGAGCAGATGCTGGAGCAGAAGTTAGCTACGCTGCAGAGGCTCCTGGCCAGCACACAGGAGGCCTCTGAGAGCAGCTGGCAGGTAGGGACTTCGAGCATTGCACTGAGCTATTCATAAAAAAATAAAAATATGATCAGAAGGAGTAACTTATTTTTCTGTGAGGAGGAGTTCAGGTTATTCATTGTGTTCGAGGATGCTTGTAGTTATTTGTTTGTACCTGCTTGATATTTTATTAATCATTTCTTGGTCCTATAAACAAAAAGAGTCAATGAAACCACAGGCAACTTGAGCATGATGTGTTTACTGAAGGTGAGTGAATGAATGCGGGTCATGCGGCACCACGCAGTAAATTAATATGGCTTTTTTTTTTTTTTTTCCTACTGCAACTTTTATTTTTTATTTATTTTTTTTTTGTCACATGCGTTCCCAGTCCTGACGCACTCCTCTCTATTGTGTCTTAAAACAACATATTATGCAAGGCATGTGTAGTGTCTGACGTTTGCCTCTTTAATTTTGCACTGAATTAAATCGCCACTAATCAACAAAATGACATTTTTATGTAAGCGGTTATGTAATAAAGTTAGTTATGACCAAATTTCACCAGAGGAAAACAAATTATTAGCAAGCCACACACCCTCACTCTCAGCCATGATAAATGGAGAATGTTTCGTTAATGTTTCGTTAAGGTCGTTAATGTGAAATCAGACCTGTTGGTGTATATTCAGCTTGGATAACATTAGATACATGTATAGTTAACATTATTTAACTGTTTTTGTTGCTGAAAATAATCAAGAACACTTTTTGGGCAAAAAAAACAAACCTGATTTTACAAATCTAACACTGTGTTAAATAATTTTAACAGCATTGATGATTTAGAAAGTGATTAAAATACTGATTGCTCTCCTGCACCTGTCAGCCCGGCCGTGTTCAAACAGCACGGTCGAGCCGGTCACGGTAGAAACTGGACAGTGTGTGTGTACAGGGTTTTACTGCGTTTGCTTGGGAAGGAGGAAGCTAAAGCGTGCGTGGTGGTTACCGTAAAACCCTGTGTATATACGCTTCCGGTTAAACGTTTAGACACACTCATTCTTTATTTTTATTATTTTCCTGCATTTTATAATAATAAAGTCATAGTAACACAAATGAAACACAAAAAAGAGTAACAGAAATGGAACTATGGGAATTATGTCGTGATTTAAAAAAAAAAAAAAAAAAAAAAAAAAAAAACCCAAAATAATTTAATATTTTAGCGTCTTCAAAGTAGACACCCTTTTTGCCAAGAATTTCTAGAAATATATTCTTGGCGTTTTCTCGACCGATTTCTTGAGGAATTTCCCTGAGATGGTTTTTAAACAGGATTAAAGGAGTTCACACCTACGCTGGACACTTATCGGCTGCTTTTCAGAATATTTCCCTCCGAGTCGTCCGTTTAAACAAAATATTTATTTTGTAAATAAAATGTTCGTTTTCTAATGAAAGAAACAAATACGTCGGCACGATTATATTTTTGTCTACAACACCAATTTCAAACATTTAATCACACACCTTCAGATCAAAAGGTTTTTAAGATCATGAACATTTCAGTCGAGTGTCCACAATGCTTCCATCAAAAGTGTGACTTGTAGACTGCTTCTAAGGCTTCAAAACAACACTCGTATAAAATTCTTGTATTTTTCACCTAACTATTTCTCTAACACCCTGTTCGCGTCGTTGTTTTGCAACTCTCTGCAGGCTTTAATAGACGAAGACCGGTTACTCTCAAGATTGGAGGTGATGGGGAACCAGTTGCAGGCGTATTCAAAAGTAAGCCTTTTGTGATGCAAATGTTTGTTCACTAATGAGTCATAATTTATTCCAGCACTCAGCGGTGAATATTTTTTTACAATCAGAACCAAACGGAGGACGGCATCCGAAAGGAGCTTGTCGCCTTAACGGAGGACAAACTCAATTACGAGACTACAGCCAAAGAGTCCCTGAGGCGGGTACTTCAGGAGAAAATCGAGGTGGTTCGGAAGCTGTCCGAAGTGGAGGTAAGAGAGACCGGAACCGCTGACGGAGCACCCGAGTATGATCGGTCTTCACGTGCCTCGACTCATGTCGTTTCACTGCACTTTTTCAGCGGACTCTCAGTAACACAGAAGATGAATGTACGCACCTGAAGGAGATGAACGAGCGAACTCAGGAGGAGCTGAGAGAGCTGGCCAACAAGTACAACGGAGCTGTGAACGAGATTAAGGATCTCACTGACAAGATCAAGGCAAGAACAGTCAGCGTTTTCATTCAGGATGTAGAAATTAAGAGCGCACATTTCATGATGCCTTTGCTGTGTGGTTTTTTTTTTTTTTTTTTTTTTTTTTTCTTCCCCTCTCCTTTTTCTTTCAGCTGGCTGAAGGCAAGCAAGAGGAGCTCACGCAAAAAGGCCAGAATGAAAAGAAGGAGCTGCAGCTGCGAATCGAGGAGATGGAAGAGAAAGAGCAAGCACTTCAAGCTCGCATCGAGGCACTACAGGCAGACAACGATTTCACCAATGAGAGGCTCACAGCTCTTCAAGGTATAACGTGTGTGTGTGTGTGTGTGCGCGTACACACACATCCCTGCATCTCTTATCAAATTTAAGAGCCTGGTGGGACGAGCGGAGAACCTTACGGATTTTCCATTGACATCGACTCTGCCACCAGGAAGTGGAATTTTAGTACAATACAATAGTTTCACTCTGAAAAGGGTTTATGAACAGGAGAAAGAATCTCCCTGAAGTAGTAATAACTAAAACACCACGCAGCTCAAGAAGTTATGTGTATCTTGATTTTGTCTAGGCAATTATTTTTCTTTATTTTTTTTTCGTCAACCCTCATTTTCCCCCATTGTCGTTTTTCAGTCCGGTTAGAGCAACTACAGGAGAAAAGCATAAAGGAAAACAACAGTTTAGGTGAGTTGGGGTTGCTCATGGCGGTTAGTGTCGTCTGCTAACTTTGCATCACCTCTCCTACTAATTTGGCATGAGAGCTTTCCTTCTGTTGCCTGTTTTGACTTTTTCCTGTTTGTCCGACACCAGTCTCCGCCTCTGGTCTTTTCTGTTTTAAAGGTTGCGGTGTGTTTTTTATTCAGCTGTATTTGAATACACACACACACACACACACTGGGCAATATTATCAAGGTCTTGTAGCCTGTATTCATGTTCTTCTTGGCTGAGGTGTTGTGCAGTTTAGTTTTAAAATCATTTGTTTCCACAAAAGGGCAGGACTGATTCAAACAACGTTGTGGTTACATAGGACGTGTTGGTCAGAACCACCAGAGCTGCATGCGTCATGTAGTAACTTCATGTGGTAAACCACAAACCATCAGCCTCTTGGCAGAAGGGAAACAGCAGTGCTCTTAGGGTAGTATAGAGCACACAGGCCTTTGGTCAGAATGTAAACTTGGGAAAAGGGAAGGCTTTGTTTCAAATAAACCACGAAATCGTTTCGGTAGCTGAACAACTTCTTTGGTCAGAAGATCAGTTGGGTTTAAATCGTACTACATCGCACCATCACTGTACAACAATCCGATAAAGAAACCTTCGACCTCGTGATTATTCAGCACACATTATTACAGTGGCAATTTATTATTATTTTTTGCACACACACAAATATAGCAGGAGAATGAATGATGGGAGTGCACAGGTGGGGGAAACTGCGCGACTTATAAGGGAACAGGATGGTTGAGCATGATTGAGAATACAGCACGATGTCGTTTAGTAGCTGTAATCACTCACACTGTCTCTCTTTCGGCAAATTAACACTCGTTTGCTCTCAATTTGATAGTGCTCTTGTTCAGTCACTAATCAAATTCATGTGCTGTGTTTGAGACACTCATCTTAACTGTCTTAACTTTAAAGAGGAACTATCGAAGCCTGTTTCTGCCATGTAGGTGGGAAAAATCACAAAGGTAACTGTGACTTTATTTCTCACAATTGCAATTCTGACGTTATTTCCTGCAATTTTGAGAACATTTTACAATTCTGACTCTTTTTTTTTTTTTTTCCTCTTCTTTCCTTCTTTCACAATTAGGAATTTACATCTCTCAATTTAGACATCCACTCGATATTTAGCGAGTTACAAGGAATGCACTGACAAAGCATCAGTCGTTCTCTATAAATAAGCTGTATACAATAAATACAACAATCCTCAGCTAGTCCAGACAAGGAAAACCAGGCGCTAGTGTGCACTCGTTACCTGAAGTTGTTCACGTTTCATGTGCTGCGTCAAGTGGACGTGTAGATTGCAAGGGGAAAAGTCCGAATTCTGAGATGTAAACTCGCAGTTCTGATACAAAAAAAAAAGATTTTAAGTAGCGATTGTGAGCGAAATCTCAATTCTGACATATAAAGCCACAGTTACCTTTTTTCTTTTTCTTTTCTTGGGCTTCCATAGCTAACACAGGTTTATATTTATAACCACTAATGATAATACAGCGTTCATTCAGTGTAGCAGTGGTTTGCCATCAATAAACTTAAATTTCACTTCCTTTATTTATTTTTATTTATTTTATTTTTTTTTCCCCCCTGAATGTTCAACAAGAGATTTAAAGGGCAGTATAAACGTAAGATTCGGTTTAATATGTAAGAAAAGAGTGGAAAAAAAAAATGCTGATAAAAATAGTTCTTGTGAAATTAAAGTGATATCACCTCTCTCTCTCTCTCTCTCTCTCTTTTTTATATATATATATATAATATATATATATGAGATATTACGAGAATTATATCAGTATATATCATGCCTCGAGAGAAATTTATTCGTCAGCACAGCGGTTTTAATAATTGTTAAGTCTTTTAAATGAAGCCAGGCTTCAAGTGCAAGCAATTCTCATTTATGTAATATTTCCAAAGGTGATTAAATTTTATTAATGTGATAGGGTATCATTAGTTAAGGGAATGTGTCCTGACTTTGTGGGAGCATGTAAAGGATAGCTAGGGTGTCATTTCAGTGGCGTTTGTAGCTTTCTGTGTGTGTCTGTGTCCAGCCCCCTGCATCTCTGTCTCGTTCCGTCTCATGTCCTATGTTGTAGAGCTGGCTTTTATTAATATTATTATTATTATTAATATTATTATTATTATTATTATTATTATTATTATTCAAACCACCACTTAACACCCCTCGACTTAAAGTAGAGGGACATTCTCCATCCAAAGTCAATATTATTATTTAATGGTGGGTTTTCCTTTCTTTGTTAGACCACTTTCTTTTAAAGAGTGGAGGGGACTGCACTTTAATCCAACAGTTCATTGAGTGCCAGCGTGAGTACACAGCATTCTTTCCACTGCCTTCTACAGCCGCGCTAGCGAAAAGTCTTACTAATGGACGTCAGGGCCACCGAGGAGAAATCCTTCTTAGTTAAGAAGGAAATTCATGCCCCGGTTCAGAGTTCTCTCCACAACACATCTGCAGTGTTTTTTGTATGATTTTTAGCCTAAGATCCGTTTGTCTTTCTCTGTAGGCTGTCCGAGAGGTTTGTAAATAACGTTGCTTTTATGTATTTAATTTAGCTTAATGTTGCTAATGGAAGTTTGGTATTTATTAAATCAGATATTTGATATCTAGAATGAACAAATGCTTAGATTTGTATGTATTAACAACCAGTTCATGTTTAACCCCACCCAGTCTTTTGTTTTTACAAGTCCAGCCACTGTACTTGTGTAGTATACTACAGTATACACAGGGAATTATGGTAGGGAAGAACTTGCTGCTTTCTGTCATGCAGAGTTTCCACACTAGGCCGGTGATATTTATTTATTGATTGTAATGAACAGCCTTAGAGGTTTTTTTTTTTTTTTTTAAAGTCTGTACTCGAAATAGAACACTAAAAGACCCCCCCTTTAGTCAATCCTATCTTCTCTGTGTGTATATATATATATATATATATATATATTATTTAAAATGTTAACTCTTATAACAGTCCCTGCGATTCTCACATTCCCTCAGCACTGTAATTCCTTTCCGTCCTTTACACGGACTGTGCAGTAAATTGGCCTTGCATGTCACCTGTGACCATCCCACCGCTCACTGACTTTGGTTTCCCATTCACTGTGGGTTTTTCCCCTTCACATGCATGGCCCTCTCACAAGGTGAAACAAGCATTGTTTTGTTTTTAAATGCGCCACTTGCCAGGTATTCGATAACCGGATCCGTTCCAATCAGAGCCGTTTACCGACGCCATCGCTGGCTGTTTGTCACTCAAGTCAGTTGTGCACAATTTGAACACACGGTCACACATTGCCTTTCTTCTCTAAACAGCCGTGAAGCAGCTGAAAGGAGCTGTGGATTCTTCCATTCACAAACTGTCCAACTTTGACGGTAAGAGGAGACAATTTGAATAAATCCCTGCCAAAACCTGTGCTTGTAATTGGACTGATTTTGTTTACTCGCACCCTCGCAGTGTAAATAAGCGGCGCGAACGAACGAATGAATGAATTGCAGTAAATATTATGTTTTAATATTTCAGAGGTCATAGATGCACATCTTCAGAACAACCAAGCAGATGACAACAGTTTCACCAGTCCAGAGAAACTTAAAGGTGTGTATCTGTGTTCACGCACGTTTTATACACGTCGGGTTCACATGCACGTTGTTTTGCGTTAAATCGCTTAACGAGAAATGACTTGTGAATATCGGCCAGAGCTTTAGCAAACCTCGTACTGCTGGCAGATCTGTCTGTATCACTGTGTTTTGAAAGCCGTTGCTGCAGTGTTTAAAACCTACGACCAGGGAATAGGTTAATACCCTTGAACATACACGGCACGTCTGTGCTTCCATTGGAGCGAAACCTCCCAGGTTTGTTTGAGGTTGTGGCTTTTCCAATTCTCCCAGGAGCTGCTTATTATTCCCTGGGGTTAGAAGCACAGATTATGAATTTTACATTAGACCATTGACTCAGCAGCCAAAAATCACTATACACTTCACCACCATGTGTTATGAGATCATTGCTTTTCTTTCCTCTTAGCAAGGTCGAGCAGGCCACGATCGTTTAGTGTTAAACGTACACTAAAAGTAATTGGTGTTGAGACATGACATGATGGATAACTGTAATGGAAATATCTTGACACATTTTTTTTTTTTTTCTTTTTCCTTCCCTGTGTTTTTCGTGTGGGACATTTTAATAAAGTCTTTTTGCTCTTTGTGTAAAATCTCCTGCTGCCACAGCACAAGTCATTGTCCAAATCGGTTTTCAGTCATGACTCAGAGGCGATCTGGACCGATCCCTAAACAAAAGCTCAAACTATTTTAGAATGCAACAGTATCCCCCTCTGAAAGCTCGGCTTGGATGTATGACCATGTGTGGTGAATAACTCTCAGGAGTTACAACGGTCAACCGCCGGAGGTGTTTGTGCTCGCGATGAAACGTTTTCGTAGCTGATCGGACATTTAACGCGAGAGATTATATTGTTTTTGTTCTATTTTTCAAGATAAACACGAGTCTTCTAATTGGTTATGGCTTTAAGATTGCTGCTTTGGACGTTTTGAACTTGTTGGTTTATGTCTCCACCCCTTTCCATCTAAGTGGTGTCTTCCAACCTGCCCACAGAAAATCAGATAGATGCTAAAGAGTCTGATATGTCAGACACACTGAGCCCCAGCAAGGACAAAAGCAGTGACGATACTTCAGGTATAATTTTGTATTTTAATTTGAATAATTAGTAGAATATTTTTATTTATTTTTTATATATATGCTTTTTAATTGAATTTCTTTCTTTAGTACTTGGAGTTTATACCGTTTTATGGTACTTATGCTGTGTTTACACCATCTAAAATATTGCCTTTTTTTTTTTTTTTTTTTTCTCTTCTCCTTTTCCTAGACGGCCAAATGGATGAACAGGAGCTGAATGAACCACAAAACCGAGTTGCCCTGCTTAAAGGTACCTTTTTTTTTTTTTGCTTATACATTAATGTTTATCATCTTATTTTGAATTGTACATTATGTTGAGGCCTAACTGATTGTTTAGTCATATTTGGGACTATTCTGTCGTGTAAAGCCTGTTTGAGCTCAGTGCAGTGGAATGCAGTATAACTGTTCGGCTTCATGCGTTGTGGCATTACTCCTCGCAGCTATATATGGTCTTGACCACTCTAAGCTGCTGGAGTTAAAAGCGATGCTATTCGAAGGTGTTACCAGTAGGCTTAATGTTATCCTAACGCTAATCTCACATTAGGAGTTTAATATGTGTAGAGAGGGAGAGTGCTAGCATTACGGGTTCTCCTCTACAGAACGTTTGCTTCCTGTCTGATCTCTGCAGCTGTCCCACTTTTCCCTTCAGTGAAACACACAGTGGCGGCACTTCAGGAATGTAAACCAATTAGAGCACAGTTAGGCAGGAATGGCCTGCGGGGGGATTAGATAGGTCACGTACATTCAGGACTTCAAGATGAAAAGGGTCAGACTTGTTTCCCAGCTATAAAGTTTAATATTTATGGAGGTCAGTGGACGCTTATTCATGGCACCTGGTTTTCATTTGCTTGGCTTTGTTCATTTATATGGCTTGATTGTAATTATTTCGCATGGGAGGGGGGGGAATTATGCAATTTTCCACACTTTTACTTCATGTTTGTTTTCTATTTGAATTAATCCAGCCCTTAAGTGACTATAATATAATTTATACTAAATTTGAGTATGGTGGAGGTCGTCTGAGGAAAATAGGCATGACTGGATAATTGTTGTGATGTTCCTAAGCTAGTGTTAAACACTGGTTAGTGTTTGTATGGGTCTTGGTTGCCAGTCTGAGCTCCCATGGGACCTCAGACTTTAAACCCCACCCCTCCGCCGTTCTCGGTTATCCATCAGTTGCATTCACCCACCTGGGACTGAAAAGCCTCCACTTATATTGGAGTCTTCCAGAGTTCATCGAGGCTGCATTTCAAATGGATCTGTCGAGCCTGGAGATTTGACGTCGTTCCAACTCTCATGACTCTGCTGATTTCTATCCAGTGCATAAAAGTTTCCTCATTCCTCTAGTCCCTGGTTAAGTCTGTGTACCCATGTGTCCATGCTGCTGCAGAGGAATTTAACACATGACTCTGCTCTAAACACAGTGTCCACCTGTTGTACAATTCCCTTAAAAAGCCCTACCAGACATGTTTAGCTAATGCATTCTTCTATACTGGTATGTGTTTTCTGGTTACTTAGGACCCTAATTTTAGTCTTAAGGATCATTTATCATTTATTGTGATCATTTCCCTAATGACTGCTGATGTTAGATGCAGTTTGATTGGGACTTTTATAGCCCTGTTTTCAGCATCGAGTCATCATTTTCCCTTTCAATATTGCAACAGTGGAGTCCAGGAGTGTCCAAACTACAGCCTGGGACCATTTCTCAAACAGCCCACACATTTTAAAGTTTTTTTTATTGTATTTTTTATTTTACTTTTTTTTTTTTTTTTTTTTTTTCAAAGCTAAATTGGAATGATGATGATATACAGGGTGTCCAAGAAGTCTCCACACATCGGTTGTGCCTTTGTCAGTGGATGTTTGTGGAGGTCCGCAGCACTTCCAGTCTTTTTGAATTTGTTAATAAGTTGTGTGCGATGTGCTCACCGTGTTTCCTGTTCAAGTCCCCCTTGTGACAGCTTCCCGATCCAGCCACGAGAACGATTTCAGTCCGTTCTTCTTTTGTCGAAGGTGTTCTTACCTTCCACACATATGAAACCAACTCAGAATGCAAAGCTCAAAAACAAATGGTTTAAACGACAAATTACGGGAAATAAAACTTGTTGTTGGGACAAAATATGTTCCCTTTTAATAATAATTAATGGGATCAAGTCATTTACACACGATGCCGGATAGGACATACAAGACTCGCACACCAATTTTTACTATCAGGAGAAAATCCACCAAAGTGTTCATCTTGTCAGAACCCACTATCCATTAAACATATTTTACTGGACTGTCATACTTCTACACATCTGAGGAAACTGTATTATTCGGGTGATAGTTTTGAAAAGGTTTTTAATCAAGTGAATCCAAATTAATTTTGCTGGTTTTTTTTTTATTTTTATTTTTTATTTTTATTTTTTTAGGAAAATGAATCTTAAACACTTTATTTAACTCTAATTTAAATAACTAAACCTGGCTCCCACCACGAATATAGCCATAGAAGCTGGCATGGCGAAAAGAAATGAAAAAAGAAAGGAAGTCAAAGGCATTCTTAAAGGCTATTTGAAAAAATGTATATAATGTAAACCAAGTATGAAAAAATTTTGGAAGACATTTTGCTAAAAAGTGTTTATTTCCCCCATGTATGGAGACTTTTGTGACATCCTGTAGTTGAAGATAAAAAAAAGAACTTCCTGGTTTGAACACTGGGTGTCGCTATCACATGATGCCAAGTCATGGTCATAAGGTAATGGCGGCAACCAAGAGGTAAATAAACTATAAGAGAAGGCAGGATATTATATGGACTGCCAATAAGGAGTTCAAAAGGATGTCTTTGTTTAATTATCCAAAAATCAGTTCCTGTGATGAAGAGGAGTATAACTACAGAGTTAAAATACACAGGTTAATAAATATTATTTTACATATTTTGTGTCCCATGAATATCAAATTAGAAAGATTAGAAAGACCATGCCCTTACATCATCCCTCTTACGCCTTATTTTTAAGCTCCCCCCTTTTTTTTTTTTATTTATTTATTTATTTATTTATTTATTTTTAAAAATATATAAATAATAAAAAATTGTATGCTGTCTTGTGAACAAGATTATGCAAGCCTGGTTAAGTGGGACCATGAAGTAGTGTATTAACCAATGAATTTTTCCCTCCATAAATGTCGCTCTCTCCTTTCATGTCATTTCCAAAAGACGTGTCATCCCGACTGTAAATAAACGAACGTTCGTATTCGAGTCATTCAAAATGTCCTCGTCTGCACCGTCTTTTAAAACTCTCATTTGCAGAGATGGCGTCATTCATCGTTTAGTGTCTGTTCATGAACTCGTAACTATTTTTGGCAGATCGGAAAAAAGCTTGTGGCCATCCGAAATGTTTTGCAGATGATAAGCCTGTGTTGAGATCACCACTTTTTTCCTGTCGCTTCAATATGGTGCTCATCTGTTCACAGTGAGCTCATGTCCTTTAATGGGCGTTTGATGATAACAGGCGCGGGGTCTGGTTAACACGCTGGGAGGTGCAGGGGAGGAAGTGGCCTTTCAGAGCCTTATTATGTTCCTGAACCCGGTGACAGACACAATGGCGGGCAGAGCAGTAGGAGTGTGCGACACTGACACATGAAAAGCTTCATCGTTTATGTGCACTTTGGGTTTGGGCCAGGTATTCATAAATAATTCAGGGTTTAGTGGAGTTCATTTCTGCATTTGTGGAAATTTTTAGTGTATTTGGTGGTGTGTGAAAGCTGCTTTTGAGCTCGGCGCCGGTCCATAGAACCAATCTCTTGTACTCTTATGAATGGTGATCTGGGGCTCACTATCACCTTGGTTTATTGTGCACAGACCATAATGCGATTGGTTTGACTTGTCGTGTTACTACTTGTTTCAAGTTTTTGGGGAGGAATGTGGGGGAATGTGTTATGGTCAGTGGAGGAGACTGAACACCTTAGTGATGCGTGTGTATATATATATATATATATATATATATAATGTATATGTATGTGTATGTATGTATGTGTATGTATATATATGTGTGTGTGTGTGTGTGTGTGTGTGTTCAAATGCAAATGGCCACAATTCCTAAAAGTTTGGGATTGTTTCTTCAAGTCAAAGGTTTCTGAAGGACATATAGTTAACTTGTTAAGTAGCTTGTGTGTCTACACCCCTGGAAAAAAGAAAAAAAAATTGTAATACTTGTTAAGAATGTTTTTCACATGTAATACTATTCATATTGAAAACTGTGAGCCTAATTATTTAATAAGCAAACAATCAGTCAGATTCCCCACCCCCACTTCTTCTCTACTTATTAAACTTATTAAAGTAGTTGAACTGTGCATGTACAGATTGTAGTTCGTATTGTGATTGTGTTTTATTTGTGTTCTAGGCCAAACAAACAGGACAGATGATAATCTATGTGTTTAATATAACGTTACAGTGTATACTAGCTGTTTGATGGGTCCCATATAATCACTATTATATATCGGTGTAAGCCTACGACAATAAAACCGTGATGATGAGCATGTCCTGGAAATGAGTCCGGAATCTGTCTTGGGTGTGGACTCAAGTGTTCAGGACAAGTTTGAGAACACCCATAGTGTTTATTTTTAGCTCCAGCAACTATATAAGGGTGGTGAGGACCCTTGAATAGAACTAACGATGGTAAAATAAGGTCACATCTGTGGTAATAGCAGGCAGGCTGTCAGCACTCGTAATTGAAATGCAACAAACGGATTAACTGGCAGCGTGAGTGAGATGGACTTTTGAGGCAGAACTCCTCTGTGGCTGTTAAGGAAGTGAGGAGTCTCCAATAATGAATCAAGTGAACCATTTGATCAAAGGCAGCTTAATGAATGACTGCGAGTACTTCCGTGGTTAGGGATTACACAGAACCCACATTTCTATTGTGCTCCTTTTCCTGGCATGCGTTAAAGTGCTTTTGGAGGAATGTTGGCCTAATTTTATTTATTTATTTTATGTATTTATTGCTGAACTCTTGGCCTTCTTTCAGTGTCCTCACTCTTCTTGTAATTGGACAGTGCTTCATTCAGACCGCCTCAATTTATTTTAAAGTGGTTTAGAATAGACTGGGCTTCTCCTAATTGTTTTCTGAATGTTGTGCATGATTGGATTAAGTATTTATTTATTTTGTTTCCCCCCCTATTTACCTCAAACAAGACTTCCTCTGGTGCAGATTATCAGGCCAAGTATTCCGTATCCTGCCAGTAGGAGCAGCTGAATAACAAATTATGTAAAACGTAACATGGCGGTGTAAATCCATTGTCTTTAAATCATATTACAATATACTGACTGTGTATTATTAAAATTTTCTGTCTTTCAATTTCAAATTGCCCAGTCAATACGCAGTGAGCCTGGTCATTGCTAACCATGTTGCCAGGTTATCGGGTATTCCCCACAAATACTCTCTGTTAGCCAAGAAATGATAACTTGTTCCCTTGGCATTCCACAACATTAACTATAGCTATAAATGGATGAAAAATACACTGGTGGGTTGTTTTTTTTTTTTTTTTTTTTTTTTTAAAAACACTTTTTTTAGTAACTCTTCATGTCTCACCACCCCATCATTGATTCACTTCCTCCGCCATCATGCTCTGTTGGGTTTTATTACTTTCTTATGTAATAGTATTTCCCAACATATTTATAATGTTTTAGACGTTGAGTGTTTTTGCAATAAAAAAAAATAAAATAATTGATTTTTTTTCTCCATGCATCATCTAGTCACGCTTCATAGCAGTAACAGTGAGTCATTATAACGTCATGACTGCATTTAGTCTCGGCTTTATACGACTTTATCTAAGCGGTACTCCTGTGCCGTTAAGATGAAGCCGGCGATTACTCGTACAGCTTATGGATCACATCTTGCCTTCTCATTACGTCTGTGGCAGAAGATCTGACGAGGGGGGTGTTTCTTGCATCATCTCTCAGCTCGAGAACTTGCCCCGAGCCCTGTAAAAACCTCGAAACTTTGTTTGACTGGCATCTGATGTAAAGTCCAATCACTCAGAGTTAAAATTGGAGTATGACATCAGGGTTCACATCTGTACCGAGACAAGTGCTCTCCACCGGTTTTATTGACGGAGCTGAGGTTTTTGCCAAAGCCTGTCATTTCCAGAACACATTTGGGATCACAAGGAAGGGCCTCTCCATAGGGAAAGAAGTCGGAAAAGCAAGAGAAGTGGCGAGGAAATCTAGTCGGCGTAGCCGCAAGCACTTAAGCTTAAAGCCTGCTCCTGGAACTGTCGTTCAGCGGGTTTGGCCTGCCACCAGTACAGTTCTCCACGTAACACAGTGTTATCCATGTAATGGAGAAATATGTGGTACGCCAGGATGAGTTGGTTAAAGAACAGTTTTGAATTGCACTGATAAATTTAAGAAGTATCAGCTCCGGGGAAAATCTTGAATTTTCAGGCATGATGAGAGGCTGATCTTCAGGATGAACGCTTAGACCATACACACAATCACACACTATGTCCGTGTTAGCAGTTTGTGTTTTGCAGAAATGTTGATGGATTTGGCCGTGTGTGTGTCCAGAGTCGTTTTGCTTGCGAAGTTTGTTTCCGGGTCCAGATATATAAAACTTGCTTACGAATGTCCGGATAAATAATAATTAACATGAGCGAATGGTGAACATTTACCTTTTAACGCTCAACCGTTAGTGATTAGATCGTGGCTATAAATGTCACATCGGTTCAAAGTGGTTGTGTTGTTTCAAATTCACACTCGCTGTACCACTTTTTTTTAATTATTTATTTATTTATTTATTTATTTATTTAAATTATAGTCATCTATAGACATCTTTGTCGTTTTTGGTCATCAACTTTTACTTTAAACACGCCCTGTAGGCAGGATATAAATTGGGGGAAAAAGAAAAATGATGGAAAAACTTTAAACTAATGTTTAAAGTTTTAACATTAGTTTAAACTTTAAATATTAGTTTACAGCTGGTCCTGTAGCTGTTCTCTGGTCTGATGAGCTGCTTTCAGATAAATAATTTATAGAAATGCGTGCGATTGACCACAGAAGAGATGCTACAGAAAATCTGTGGGTTCATGTTTCGAAATCTGGAGTCGCAGAACAACGTTACGTGTTTTTTCAAGTCCTCAGTGTGGTCAGCTGAAATGCATCCAGACCATGGGCCTACCAGTCGACACCCCTCAATTTAGTTGTTCGATTATGTGTTAAAAGCGGGTTCTTTTAATATTTACAGTCCTGTCCGGTATACACATTCCAGTGTTTTGCACAAGTACCTTCACTTTCAAAGACTTTTGTCAGTTAGGTCTCCCACTGTCGCTTGTTGTTTATTTTTATATCTCATACATAAGGCATATAATGTTTTTATATCCTGCTGACATTTCACTCTCTTTTGTGTATAGATGAGCTGCAGAGGGCCAACCTTGAGCCTGGAGACACGGAGCAGGTCATCCACCAGTTGCATAGTGAGCTACTAGAGGCACAGGAGCTCGCCAACACCGGCAAGCAGAAATGTCTCGAGCTACAAGGTGCTGGACCTTTTTTGCAAAAAACCAGTCATGTTTTTAAGTGCGGTTTGTGTAGCGCTTAACTCCTCTGGATGGCTAATTTCCCATTATATAGAATGATGGTTAGGGTTAACTGTTTTTAAATGTACAGAAAACTCCAGAAGAGACCATTTAAGACACGTTCTTACTTTAAAACCGAACCACTACGCTTGACTGTGATCGCGATGTCCTGGATTTATTTGAGTTATCGTGTAGCTTTATATTTATCCTCTGTGACTGCTAAGAATCTGTTTGGCTGATGGGGGCAACGAACAGAAATCATGGTTGTTATGGTAACATTATATTTTTGCAGGTCGGGCTAAGCATGTAACGATGCGAGTCATGATTTCCGTACAGAAATATTCGAGCTAGTCTGTTAAGGATGGCTGGAGGGCATCAATTTCCAAACTGATTTATGTGTATTCATGAATTCTGGTGTTCATGGGGTCATGGTGTAGATATGTTTCTAGGCAGTTTTTAGTACTCAGTTGAGCATTAAAACATGTAAAACAATTTATTATATGTAGATTATTTTTATAGTTTAAAACCACTCACCCAGGGGTACTTTTAAGACATCTGAATGAGCACTTATGGTCTCGGAGCTCAACCTTTTCAGTCTCGTTCCAGCAGTAATCTAACATGCATGCTTTAATATAGATATTATTTAAATCACTAAACTTTAGAGATTTACTACGTAAGCGCTAACATCTCTGATAGTAACTTTTACCATCTTATTTATGACTTTCTGAACTGTTTAAATTTTCCTTTCTTTTACAGCTCTGCTTGAAGAGGAAAGGAGAACCAACAGGCAGCAGACTGAGGAATCATCTAAACAGATCCAGTACCTGCAGAGTAAGTGTGAATTTGAGGAGACACCTCCTGAGAAAATGTAAATGTTGCTTGATGTATTTTAGAAGAAATAATATCGATATACTTTTGTTGCCAGCAAGCATTCAGGGTTTTTTTTTGTTTTGGTTTTTTTTCCTTCTTCTTCCATAGTAACAGATGTACTTATCTACAAAGGTATAACAAAATAAGAAAAGATGAATGGAGAGCAAAGCAAGTTTGAAGTGATAGAATTTGCATCACCTTTTATAACCACGCTAAATAAAGTAATCTAATGTAGTAAGGTTAGTGTGCAAGTGTTAACTTGTCTTAAAATGGAAACAGTTTCTTCAACTTCTTGCTGTCATTTTAATACGATATAACCAGGAACAGGAAAAGTGCTGTTAAGATATCAGGGTTTAACTTTACATTTGTAACACAGTATTAACTAGTTTGGTTGTGTAAATAAATGATGGTACATATTTGCCTAATTAGATTATAAAACACATGCTGCTTGCGATTTTGTAATTTTTAATATATATATTTTTTGCACTGGAATGGTTCACTGGCTGCAAATAGTTTTAAAACGTTTCATCAATAGATTAGATGCACGTATAATAATGAGGTAAAGAAATGAATTGGGGTGCGTCTCAATCAGCTGCCTAGCTCACTAGGTTGTGAATCAGTATATCGACTACACGAGTTTGGGCACTGGTACGGACCCTGGCTCACTACACATTGGGACACCGATGACTCGTTTTCCGTGAAACGTCACCACTGGCATTTATCAACAGGCAAGACCGATATCTTTGACATTACATGTCGTATAAATTTGTTAGCTTAATCACACGTGTTTGTCACGGTACTTCAGGCAGGATCATATTGTAGCTAGTGGGTTTAAAAAAAAAAAAAAAAAAATCATTAAACGATTAAAAGTTGTTAGACTAGAACAAAACTGTATATAGAACATCAAATAAAGTTAAAAATCGTTAACGTAAGTAATAATTTGCGAGCCACAACAACGATAACAAGCTTGCGTTTATAGATGAAGTTGGCAGAGAGTTCATCTACCATTTTAAATAAATTAAACAAAAAAAAATTCTCAAGCTGAGCGGCTTCAGAATATCACGTCATCGACGCTGCCTGGTTTTTGCAGTGCATTGTGGGTTTTATTAGGGAGCAAATGTTTCAGTGCACTGGAAGGATTTTGTGATCGAGACCGCCCATAAAATGGCCGACTCCCTGATCAGTGCCCCAACTTCTGAACTAGGGAGCTGGTTGAGACACACCCTTAGTCTTAAGAGATTATGGTGGAGTCTGTGAGCGAACCTTTTCCCTGCGTGTTCCTGTAGGCCAGCTCGCCAAGCTACAGTCAGACATGGAGGCCCTGCGCGAGCAGAGAGAGAACACCATCTCCAACACCCGGGAGGAACTCTACAGCGCCCAGGAGGAGGTGCTCGTGCTCCGCCACTCCATGGAAGCGGCCACAGCAGAAAGGGAGCGCGACATCGCCGCCCTGCAGGGAGACCTCATCACCGTCACAGCTGAACTCGACAAGTGGAGAAAAGCAGCGTCCAACTACGAGCTAGAGATCAGCGCCCTGCAGGAGAACTTCAAGCTGCAGAGCCAGCACCAGGAGCGAGCCTTACAGCTACAAGGTGATCACACATGCCCGTTTTAGTTTAGTTGGTTTTAATCATCTCCATGATTGCTTAAAAGAAGTTACAGTTTTCATGTAAGCTTTAGTTGCTTGTTGTGTCCTAAATAATTACCCACTTCCTATGCCTGCCGAATATAAATATTTAAAAATAAACATCTCTAGCGCATCAGCTAGCAGATTTTTCCTTTTTATACAGTCACTTTGCGAAATGGCTTCCAAATGTGAGATGCATACAAGAATGCATGTTTACAAATCATACAGCACAAAACTCCGGTTTGTGGAGACTCCTACTCGATATTTCTGCTCGAACTGTAAGCCACCATTATTTACACTCCAAACCTAGCAAAACGCAGAGCTCGGATCTCGGGAGAATGGCCTGGGTCAAACACAGGAGCACAGACAGACATAAATTTGCATCACAGGCCAAGTATTGAGCTTTGTTTCCACAAACATCCATCTGGTTACACAACGTCAGCCGACAGTTAGCTCCCACCTGGTATCTATTTGGCCTTCGTCGAGGGGCTCAGCTTCTTCATAGCACGTTTTTACTGTCCAGCATTATGGAAACTTTCGTTCCCTGCCGATGTACGTATGCATGTCTCTTGTTCTCGGCTGAATTGGCTTTTGCTTGCGTGGGGCGTTGATTGTCGTGTAGATTTGCGTAGCACGTGATGAGATTGAGTGAGTGAAACTGTCTTTAGTAAGAAGCTGAATATTCATAGTGTGGATGCACCAGTCAGATATTTAGTAATTCTGTAATAGATGGATAGAAATAGATCATTATTTCAGTTTTAAGCGCATAATTGGCTGAAAGAAGAGTGAGAAATGGGACATCTGTACAGCAAGGCATGTTAAACAATCTTTAAAGTAAAAAGGAAAAAAAAAAAAAAAGTCCTCATTGGGTCTGTAGAGTATTGGTGTTGTCAAAAGTGGAAAATAAAACGTGATTAGTGACTGATCAAGATTTATTGACGATTAGCACAAGTTCAACTGGAAACATTTGTAACAGGTTCGCCTTAAAGAGCGTTCGAAGGAGATTTCTTCTAATAAGCGAACTGTAAATTCTCCACGTAGCGTAACAGTCTGTCTCTGTGTGACGTGTACAGGTGAGCTGGATAAGTTGCAGGCCGAGTGCTCGACCCTGCATAGAGAGTGCGAGTCTCTGCGCTCGGAGAAAGTAACTCTGCTGGAGAAACTGCACAGGCTGGAGGTGGAGCTCAGCAGGTCAGTGTGTCATCACCTTGTCTGGGGGGGAAAAAAAAAAAACAAACTTGTTGCATAGAGAGTGGATTTCAGATGTTTGTGTAAATCCTGCTAGATCTTGCCATGAAAGAACAATGATGGATGGACAAAATGATGCAAAACCATGAACTCAGCCATTTCTATGCAACAGAATGCTAGTTTTATGCAGATTTCTAAACCCTCTTGAACCCTAATTCTAACCAAAATCTTCTGTGGTGCAGCTCCAGAGAGCAGAGCGCCACTCTCAGCAGCAACCTGAATGCTCTGGAGAAGAGCCAGGGTGACCTGGAGGACAAACTGGGTTCCATGCAGGACCGGCACCAGCAGGACGCCAGCAGGCTGAAGGTGGAGCTCGCTCAGGCCGAGAACCGCACCAAGAACCTGCAGAAAGAGGTGCTTAGTGTTTGTAGTGAATTGTCAGATTTAGACTATGGTTATTGAGAAATGGTTTATATATCTTTCTCTCTCTCTCTCTCTCTCTCTCTGCAGTATGAGGACACTCAGAGCCAGCTGTCGGACCTGCGGCAGAGGTATGAGCAGACCGAGCAGGAGAAGCACTCCATTAATGAAGAGCTTGACCAGTGCAAGGTCAATCTGAAGCTGCTGCAGGAGCAGGGCAAGAATGTAAGTGCGCACACCTCCTGCAGCATCTCCTCTCTAGACCAGGGCCGTGTGTGTGTTACAGCAGATCACACCATAGCAACTCTACTGAACCTTTTCCACTGACCTGATGCTGTTGCCGAAGCTGGTGCTCAGGGTTAGTCTCAGTTTCACTGAGGGCAAGAGCTTCTTTTCTCACTCACCGTTTTCCAGTGTTGTCTCATTAAATCAGAAATCCAATGTAAAAGTAGTGGAGACAGCTCTGGACCGATGGTGCTGATCACTGACTGTATTAGCATGAAAGTTGATCTGTGAGCAGATGAGGGGGTGAGAGAACTGGTCAGACTGAAGGAATAAAGCGCTGCTGCATCGTTTTCTTTAGATAAAGACAAGTTTAGCGAGGATTAAAGAATATATATTTAAAAAAGTGAACACGGTTTTATTGCAAAATAAATCTTGATCCCACGTTGTTTATGAATATTAATATGCGAGTCATTCAGGGTGGATTTTTCTCGCTTCTATTTAGGTCGGCGCGGTTATCAGTAAAACGTTTTCCTTATTGGACCACGGATTTGTGGTTTCACCCCTTAATGGAGCTATTTTTCACCATCATTAAATTAAATGATTGAGTTGTCATGGCGATAGAGCCCGGACATCAGTCCAGTTGCTTTAACTGAACAGATTCAGATAACTCCTTAACATACACTACCGGTCAAAAGTTTAGACACACTCATTCTTTTATTTTTATTATTTTTCCCTACATTTTAGAATAATAAAGTCATCAAAACTCTGGAGTAACACAATGGTACTATGGGAATTATGTTGTGATAAAAAAATACAAAATAAATCAAAATAATTTAGTATTTTAGCATCTTCAAAGTAGCCGCCCTTTTTGCCGAGAATTTCCAGAAATGTATTCTTGGCGTTTTCTTGACCGATTTCTTGAGGAATTTCCCTGAGATGCTTTTTAATCCTACGAGAATATTCGGAATATTTCCCTCCGAGTCATCCGTTTAAAATTTAAATAAATAAATAAATAATATTAAAAAAAATATATTTTGTAAATTAAATGCTCGTTTTCTAATGAAAGAAATGAATGTCGGTACGATTTATATTTTTGTCTACAAC
Source organism: Stegophilus panzeri (assembly GCA_024331685.1). Classification (NCBI taxonomy): domain Eukaryota; kingdom Metazoa; phylum Chordata; class Actinopteri; order Siluriformes; family Trichomycteridae; genus Stegophilus; species Stegophilus panzeri. Next base: position 13,489,100 of record JANDJT010000114.1, on the reverse strand, counting down.
ACCGATTTCAAACATTTAATCATACACCTTCAGATCAAAAGGTTTTTAAGATCATGAGAAACATTTCAGTCGAGTGTCCACAAACTTTTGACTCTTTGTGATTATGCACCATCTCTGGTACCAGTACATTTACCTTGTCAGTGGAAAAGTGCCGTGCGTTATCTTATATCTTGGCGGGGTTTTTTTTGACAGAGAGGTTTCTGTAGCTCCCAAAGCTGTTCGCTCTTCCTGTGAACATTTATCTAACGGTGACTCTCGCATAAGTGTGTTCGTATACACAGAAAGCAAGAGTCAGGAAGCCAGTGAAAAGCCTTCTGCTGTCATTTCCAAGCAGCACCATGTTTTGTTCAGCATATTTCAGCGCCCTACTGATTTTCTCAGGATGTGAAGCTCTGTGTTTGATCACAGCTAATTAGGCGCCGGTTCTCAGGAGGCCGTCTCCACGGTGAAGTCAGCACAAAGTCGACATCCTGCGGCTATAGCATAAGGAAATGGGTCAATCAGACATTCAGGTCACGTAGAGGAAACCGGTTTTGTGCCGTGTGCGCGAATTTAATTAGACATGACGAGAGGCACGTGTTTATATTTCTCCTCGCGACCAAAGATGTCTGAAACTCGAGTTTCCCGTTTGTTTATTCTTTCTTTCCTCCATTTATTTATTTATTTTCCCCCTCATCCAGGCATATTATTGTCTGCCAACTTGCTACCCAATTTGCTAGTGATCACTGCTTACAGTGTTACAGTTCTCATATCGCTAGCTCAACACCTCACTACTCACGTTTTCCTTTGATTGAGCAAGGAAGTCACACAGCACTTCTTAAACTGGAACCTTAAAGGACCTTCCACCACTTTAGCATACAGTAACGTCGTACGCAGTAGGTCTGCGGCTCATAAGATAACGAGACGAATCATTTATGCTCCTATGAAGAATAAGGTAGTGGAGGATCCCTTTAACACACTTCCATTTCGGTTTGAGAAATGAATGCAGATCATTTTATTTAACGTGTCTAACACCCTCTCACTGTCATTGTTGTTTATGTCCCGCTTCAAGGTGTTGAATTATATCTGTGGCTATCAGACATGCAATGATTTTGTTCTGTTTGTTTAATGTTTTTTTATTATGTTTAATTGATTTAATTTTCTTTCTGTTCCATTTGGATTTTTGATTTAGCCGTTTACAGTGCGTCCCTTTCAGACCCGATTTCTGTTTGATTACTTTAAAGATTGATTCTTGTAATATCCCTTCCCTCCTCTAGCCATCCATATTGCAGCCTGTCCAAGCCATTTTCATCGGCCTTATCCTGGCTTTGCTGTATTGGTGCTTCGGCCAAATGTGGTAGAAAGGTACACAGCGCTCCTGTCCAGTCCGTGTCTGTGTCTCTCCTGTTTTTTTTTCCTCTGTACTGTTCACCATCTTGTATATCAAAAGTGCATGGCCACCAAAAAAAAAAAAAACAAACAAAAAAAAAACTCACTCATGCTTTTGCCCAAAATCCCTTTTTGGTGCTTAGCAACACTTGAGGAAAACTAACCTTTTCCTCGTCCACACAATACCACCTACTAATCTCTCGTCCATTATTGTCTGTCTTTGCTTGGACCACTGTTGGAAGTGAATCTCTGCAATAGGGATTTTGGATTATTTTTTTATTTTTATTTATTTTATTTTTTTTCCCCGCCTCATCATTTGCTTATTTAAGCTTTTTTTTTTTATTTTATTTTAAATTAAATTAAACACTGCTTTATTTTTATTTCTTTCTTTGGAAAGAAAGAAGGCTGTGTTTGATTTTAATGGCCAGATTTGCTCTGATGGTATTCTGCTCCGTCATTCAAACTCTTCCTTGATTCATTTATAAATGTCTTTCTCTCTCACTCTTTCATTCTCCTCCTTCTTCTGCGGTCTGTTTTTTCCCTCCACATTCTCTCTCTCTCTCTCTCTCTCAGCCAGTTCCAGTGCTGTAAGAGCTGCTCACTGTGCCATTGTCATGTAAATGTTGTTGTTAACTCTGCTGCTGGTTTTTTTTTTTTTTTCGGCATCTTTTCAGAGCGGTTGGATGCCCTGGATGCCGGTGGTCGCCGTCATGGTTGCCGTGACGGCAGTGGTGCTGTATCCCAGCCTATCCAAGAGCTCGTCCTGAGGCAGATAACCAATCACAACGCAGCACAGCTCACACTGTCACCCCAATGTCATGTTTTAATCCTGAGGCCTATTCTAGACTCATTACCTCGGAATGTGAGAATGCAGCACCAGGGTCTCCAGCGTGTCTGTATAAAGTGCAAATGTATATATTATAGAAAAAGAGGGGGGTATAAATGGTCTAACTTCTGTTATAGATTAAATAAATATATATGCTTTTTTTTCAGTTAGATGGGAATCTTGATAATTAAAGTGGCCTAAACTAGGCTTTTTTTTTTTTTTTCTTTTTTCTTTCTTTCTTTTTTTCCCCCCTTCTTCCTAATGGGTACCAAACGTTTTCTGTTCACGTTTTTTTGTGTGGTTTGCCATGTTGGATGTTAATGTGGTATTCCGAATAGATGCAAAGCCAAATTATAATCTTAAAAGATTGGGCACAAAGAGGTGAAGTGCCTGATTTTAACTACTACTAGATACGTGTAAACACTTACTCTCTCTCTCACACACACACACACACACACACACACACACACGCGCGCGCACAGACACATTTTTGTCCTCAGTGAAGTGCCACTCATGCTCCACTAATGCGGTGTTTCATTCGGTCGAAACGTCTGGAAATCCTTCAGTCCTGTGTGCAGTGATTTGTGCGTTCTAACCGACCTGTTACATCAACAAGCAGCACAGTAAGGTCATTGTACTCTAGCGTAGTTTTCTTTGTATTGTGTACTTAAAAGGAAATATTCTTGAGACACTACAGGACTTTTGTGTGAGGTGGTGAAGAACATGGACTTGGGTATATTGTAGCTTTTAAGAACACACTGTCCTGCCATTAGGACTTGGTGGGACACCCTCTCGCTCTCTCTCTCTCCGTTTTTAAGATTTACGCTGGTCATTGAGTGCTGCAGTTCCTCGATCAACATATACATAGCGTTTTTCAGTACCTCCTGAACAAGGCTCTGGGATCTCGCTGCCTTATCTGTAACACGGAGATCTAGCTCTTCTTTTAAAATGAATCGGTAAAGTCTTTAAAGTGGGGGTTTTTGCGTTGTTTAAGTGTCTGTTTAACTGAAGCACAGTACTACGGAATGGATTTCTTTACGGTGTAAACAGATTAACGGGAATGATTTAAATGGTCAAACTTGGGAGTTGGAATTGAGCAGTGTATGTGCTGGAAAGAAATAACCAATGATTTTAAATGGTGTTGGTTCACGTTTTGTCTGCTGCGCTGTAAATAAACTCTCGGTCATGGAGCAAATGGCCTAACGTTTCACCTTGTTAATAAATGTCCTTTTTATTTTATTTTTGAACTGCAAAACTAAATAAAATCATCTATGGGAATATAAAAAACAAAAAAAAACAAATGCAAAGCATGGTGTAGCACAGAGAGGTTCACTCTGCAAGTTCCCCAAAGCATCAAAAGTCATCTCTGAGCACTTTGTCTTTGAGAACTTTTAATTTTAATTTTTATTTTTTAAGTTTCATATCAGACTTTAAAAGCTCTTCCTTCACACATCTAAGGCACGATAAGAACATCTGACCTTGGCATTGTTTGTAAATATGTATGTACGAATGTACGTGTGTAAATGTATATAATATTCACAAATAAAGTTGAATATCAGTGGCACTGATCACGTCAAATGTTCTGCTGCAGTCAGTTTGCAAAGAATGAATGAAACGTTCACAACTTCGCATGCTGTTTAAACAGTCTTCTGTTTTTCCTTCTTTCTTTTTTTTTTCTTTTTCCTCCACTAGACCAATTCTTATTGTTTTGCTCTGACTTTTTATGAAGTGTTTCTTTTTAATCATTCACACATTGTGCATAGAATTGAATGCATACATTATGTTAATGCAGGTTGTCACAACTGGCAGTACACTAATTCAATTGGAAAAAGACATTACATGTCTGGTTTGTAGCGGAAAAGAAAAGTACCATGATGGCAAACTAATTTGTTTGATTTATTAGATGTATGTAGCTTAATCATGCCCAACGTCAAGAGCTACATTCTCCATCTGTTGTGAAAGGAACACCTGTACATCTGCTCATTTATGCAGTTCTCCAATCATGAGGCGACACGACGATGCATAAAATCGTGCAGATACAGGTCAAGATCGTCGGTTAATGTTCACATCAAACCTCAGAATGGGGGGAAAATACGATCTCTGTGACTTTTGACTAACGGTGGCATGGATGTTGGTCTAAGCTGAGAAGACTAAGTCTATAGTAACTCAAATAATCACTCTTTACAACTGTGGTGAGCAGAAAAGCATCTAAACACGTCAAACCTTGAGGTGGAAGGGCTACAACAGCAGACCACCACGTTGGGTTCCACTCCTCTCAGGCAAGAACAGGAATCTGAGAATAATACGGGAACAGACTTGGATTGGTTTAATGTGTTCTGAGATGCTTTTCTGCTCACCACGATTGTAAAGAGTGATGGAGTTACTATATCCTTCTTGGCAGCTTAAACCAATCTGGCCACTTTCCATTCCTACCCACAGAACTGCCGCTCACTCAATGTTTTTGTTTTGTTTTTAGCAACATTCTGAAGTATTTTAGTTTCTGAAATACTCAATCCAGCCCATCTTGTACCCACAACCATACCATGATGAAGTCCCCCTTTTCCTACACTCTGATGTTTGATCTGAACATTAATGGAAGCTCTTGCCTTGTATCTGCATAATTTATTTTTATTTTATTTTTTTGCATTCCACCGTTGCCACATGATTGGTTGACTGGATAACAACATAAATGAGTGGTGTTCCTATTAAAGTGGACAGGGAGTGTATATTCAAAGTGACCACAGTCTCATCATCCAGACCAGTGGTACAGCATTCGGCCTGTAAATACTTCTGCTTCGTTCATTTTTTTGTTTTGTTAATCATTTTGAACACGTCGTTTTGAGAACAGTTCAGAATGACTTTTCCATAACAGATCGTTGTTTGGAGTTCTATTTTGTAAAGAGCACAGAGCGCTACGACAGAGTTTTTGGAACACAGAGTTAAATATTTGCACTAACACAATGTGATGTGCATGGTTGTAATAAAACAACTTTTCTCTCCTCGACACGTTGCCTTTATTTCCTTTCATTTGGTTCGTAAATGCTCCGAGTAGAAATGAGGCATCAGGCATGGATAACACACTCCAAAACTGTCAGTCCAGCGCTTATACCTTAACTGTATTTGCAAATGCATCAACGGCTGAACGGTTAAAGTTTCGGCACTAATGATAGTAATGTTGTCAGTTTAAATTCCACTACTGGGCCTTTAAACGAAACCCTTAACAAATCAGCTTTGGATGTGGTTGATCTCTCATACATACACACGTGTGGTGTGATGCAGCGTCCACGATGCAGTGTTACTGTTACCACACTGAAGATGATTTTCCTATAATGGCACATTCTGCCGTGTTTTATTCCTCTTATACTAGAGCAATTTGCCTGTGCTTTATCATGTCATGCTTTTTATCCATTTATAGTTACATTTCATGTTGAATGTCTGTGTTGTGAATGATGTTGCAGAAGCATTGCATCTATAACATTTAGCATTCTCTATTGATGTTAAATAATGCAAATAAAGGCCACTTGTCATATTTCTGAGAAACTGCAAAGACATCTGTCCTGGGGGGGGGGAACAGATTTACTTCTCTTACAAAGCGCTGAAACTGAAGACTCGTGCTAATTGCTAAAATCAAAAAAAGAAAAGAAAACTGGACCATATCAGCAATTACACATTAAAAAAAAAAATCTGTTCATGTGGGGTGTTCCACCGTACAAGTCTGTGTGTAATTTGTTACTATAGAAGTGATGATGTATTAGAAGAATGAAATTGAAAATGAATTCTTGTCAGCAAGAATCAGGAATTCAGCAGAGCTCTGGTTTAAAGAGGAATATGGACGTTATCAGCAGAGGGTCAGTGTTGTGTTTAGTCATGGACACAAGATGGCAGTCCCTAACATACATACAATACTTATGAGCATTGTTTATTATTTTACAGACCTTAATTCTGTAATATAATCCTGTATACAAACATGCCCAGATGCTGTTAATCTATAATAATAATAATAAGAAGAAGAAGTAGAAGAAGAAGAAGAAGGCTCTGGCACTCTCAAAGTGTTGGCCAACAGAAACAACCAGAGGGGAGAATAGTCTCATGCAGTGTCTCCAGCCAGCTTTTGTTGCAGTTATTGCCATTGCATTGGTGTTGTTGGACTGTGACTAGGACAATGTTCTCTTCTGACATGATAAAAAAAAAAAAAATTTGGTCTCACCCATACTCTAAAAAACAGCAAAACCAAGTTGCTACATGAATATATGCATAAGTACACACACACACACACACACACGTACGTACGTGTGTGCATGCATAACCGAATTCCATATGCGATTTCTCTATTTCCCCCCCAACTACTTGCCATGAATAATACCATTAAGTTTAGAGATTTTAATTCTTATTTGAATATTGTAGTTTGTTAGAGGTAAACATGTTGGAAGAACCAATATAATCAATCATCCAAGATACGTCTGAAGCCGTTAGTTCTTCTCTGGAGCTACTGTACGAGGCTAATAACAAGTAAGGGATGTTTATATCCACCATCATGCAAACTGGAAGCACACGCTTGCCTCAAGAGTGAATTCGTTCAGTGATGCCATTTTCATATAATCATCCAGATCACGTATGGATTACTGATCTGGCTCTAGGTTACTGATCGGAAGATTGTGGGTTCAAGCCCCAGCGTTGCCAAGCTGCCACTGTTGGGCCCTTGAGCATGGCCCTTAATCCTATCTGCTCCAGGGGCACTGTATCATGACTGACCCTGCACTCTGACCTCAACTTCCTGACATGTTTGGGTATGCGAAGAAAATAATTTCACTCTGCTGTAATGTATATGTGACCAATAAAGACTCATTATATTTATCCAGATCACTTCTAATGTACACTTGAAACTTTGGACTGCATCCCAAAGGTTTGTGGACATCTGACCATCACACCCATGTGTAGGCCTTCGTCAAACTGTTGCAGAGCACACGTTTGTTTAGGATGTCTTTGTATGCTGTAGCATTACAGTTTTGCTTCACTGGAACTAAAAGGAACAAACCTGTTCCAACAAAGCGAGGTCCATGAAGACATGGTTTGCGAAGGTTGGAGTGGAAGAACTCGAGTGTCCTGCACGAAGCCCTGATCTCAACCCCACTGAATAACTTTGGGATGAACTGGAACGCAGACTGCACCCCCAGGCCTCCTCAACTGACATCAGTGCCTGACCTCATTAATGCTCTTGTGGCTGAATAGGCAAATCCTCACAGCCACGCTCCAAAATCTAGTGGAAAGCCTACGCAAAAGAGTAGGACCTACATCTGGTAATGCTCATGGTTCTGGAATGAGCACACATGGGTGTGATGGGCAGGTGTCCACTTACATTTGGACATATAGTGTACCTCAGTTACATCTCAGATACTGAGGAATTCGACTCTGTGTGTGTGTGATGATGATTTCATTCAGTTTGCGCTTTAATTTATAATAAACAAAACTAAAATAAACAAGAACTCTATTCTGCTGCGGAAGTCCTGTTGATCCATCCTGCTCTGCATTGTTCTCTTGAATGGAAGTTCTCTGAACTTGCTACCCTTCAAAAAAATGTTGGTGTATTTACTCTGTTCATGAATCTATGTGAACGATCTAAGGAATGCATCTGCAAACATTGCATCACGCTTACTCCGAAACTGACATACTTGTCATGTGAGGAATTGCAAACATGATGTTGAATCAAGTGTTTCCAAATGCTGAAAGGGAATTCTTGACACCCTCACCCCGAGATGTTGTCTATATGTGTCTGGCACAGAAAGGTCCGCTGTAAGCAGTTCTTGAAGCATGTCAGATGATCAGGGACACAGAATCAATTCTTATCAAGGGCAGTGTGCTATAAAGCTGTGCGATTTAGGCCGAATATCTGAGGTTAGGGTGGCTGATTCATGGTTCTGCTGTGAGCGAATGTAAGAACCATCACACCACCCTGCCACTGATGATTTTCCTGGAACAGCACACGCCGTCATGTTTTATTCCTTACCTAACATCATAAATAACTTCCATAATGGTGCTTTGCCACCATGCCCTTAAGTTTGTTTTAAGTACCTGTGTGTTTTGGGGGTAATGACCTGGCCCGACATTCACTTGCCCTGCAAGAACGTTGTAAATGGCGGCACTGTATGTAAAACATAGCTCTTTTAGCAGTTGTTTTTTTTTTTTTTTTTTTTTTAGGATTTTTTGTTGTTGTTTTTTTTTGTTGTTTTTTGTTGTTGTTGAGGATTACCAAAGGGGTGGTGTCTTGTAGTAAAGCCTCTGAGATCTTGTAGGTGTCTTCATTTATTTATGGTAAATATATGCTACTCTTTGATCATGTACTTTTTCTCTTGGAGCAGCAAAATCTTTGCCCATCAAATCATTCACAATTAGAACCACGTTTGGTTTCTTCTCTGTGAATAAACTCACAAGCCAAGAAGCCGAAACAAATTTGAAAAAAATAAATGGCCCATTAAAATTGCTGGATTGTATAAAAGGGCTGTAACTCCCTTTTTGGAGTTTTCTGTACTTCAGCTTCAGTGTTATACTTTTATTTCACATTCAGTATCAAGTCAAATCTTGTTCCTGTTAAACAAAACTTATGGAACACATTACCATTTATGAGAGGAAACCAGGACCTGTCTGTAGAGCTGATGGCTGACAGGTGTACACTGGCTCTAGGGGAAGTTGATGTAACTCCTCAGATGAATCAGCTGATTATGAGTCCAGACAGCCAGGTCATGAGTGTAGACACTTAGTGAGCACCCTGAGGAGATTGACACACGGATTAGGTCAAAGAGGTGGGGCACTATGAGCAAATCCTTTTGGGCATTCGTTACTGTCATGCCGAGCCAACTGATGTGTCACCAGTACGCTGGAAAAAGACAATGTCCCAATTCTTAAAGAATAACGTGACAGTAAATGCAACCGTGTGGCTGAATACTGTTTATTTGTCACACTAAAACATTATCTGTATGACTGTCTTAGTGGCTATATCTCAGCTATCAGTTTGCCCACATACTTGCTTTAAAAAGATGTTCACATTGATGTCTCAGGTGAACCCGTTGCTTTGTCAAACGTCAAAGCAAAACGCTGCAAACAGTTGTTGTATGACAGTGGGTGTGGTGCTTGTTCTTGTTTGCAGGGAACTCTGATGCAATGCTGAATCGTTTGAGTGACTAATGCCGATCATGTTCTAGCTGAAAATAACCAGAAAATTCTATAAACTCTAACATTTAAAAAAAAAAAAAAAAAAAAAAAAAAAAGTGTACCCTTCATGTTACAAAGACTTATCACTGGGGTGGTACAGAGCTTTTATAACCTTGGTTAGTGGGCCTAGAGCAGGGTTGCCCAACTTCAGTCCTGGAAGACCTTAGTCCAGCACAGTCTGGAAGAATCCTACAACAGAGTCCAAAAACAACCCCCTAGAAAGCTAACGGTTATTCATCCAGAGCATTTCCAATAAACCCTTTTCCTAAGGTTGTTAGCACTATTGTTATCATGACATTGGATACAGTGGGTATAAACACACCAGTTGTTGGTGACATGGTGGTGAAATGGGTAGCCTCACAGCTCCAGGATCACAGATTCAATCCTGAGTTTGGTTTGCTTTTTTATATGTTCTCTCTGTGTCCATGCGAGATTCCTCTGGGTTCTCCGGTTTCCTCCAACCTTTTAAAAACACGCTGGTAAGCGTCCTACGCTAAATTTTTAGAAGAAGAATCCATTATTTGCCACATATACAGTACAATGAAATTATTTACCAGCTTGTTAGGAGGGCATCCCATTCAGGGTGTATTCCTACCTTGCGCCAGGGTTCCGGGGATTGGCTCCGGATCCACTGTATCAATGCACTGTGTCAGTGGTTGAGCAGTAGGTACTGTCAGTATGTGCTTTTGAACACAGCCCTTGACTATGACAAAGCAGTTACTGAAGAAGACGATGATGTTGAAGATGAAATGTGTGTAGGGACTAGTCTTGAAGATTTGGCTGTACCCCTGCTTTAATAGAAATTACTCACCAATATTTATGAAGTGAAATATTTTTTATTAAGACAAAATGTATGATAAATGCAAGCAGACTTGGACTCAAACTACTTTACAAGCTAGAGCTTTGAGCAATCAAGTCTGTGTCAGAAATAAAAGTGCTGAAATATCAAAATGGTAGCACAAGAGGTAACGTCACGACCATTCACCATTAATACCGTTCAGGTGTCTTTCACAGGCCTGAGGTAAACTGCTCATTAGCTACAGGGAATGAATGTGACCGTGAAAGTGGCGTCATTGTGGTTTGGAGTGCGCATGCGTGAGGGGAAAGAGCCTGGGTTGCAGGACAAGGAAGAGTTCAGACGCTGCTCGGCAGTGCAACACACACACACAGACGTTCAGGCGCGCGCACGGACGCTTCAAGCAAGAAAATTAAACGACTAAAAGACGTTTCACCGACAGCCAGACCAGACAACATGCCCGCGACGGAGAAAGACCTGGCCGAGGACGCGCCGTGGAAGAAGATCCAGCAGAACACGTTCACGCGCTGGTGCAACGAGCACCTGAAGTGCGTGAACAAGCGGATAGCCGACTTGCAGATGGACCTGAACGACGGGCTGCGGCTCATCGCCCTGCTAGAGGTGCTCAGTCAGAAGAAAATGTACCGGAAATATCACGCCAGGCCCACCTTTCGCCAGATGAAGCTCGAGAACGTCTCCGTGGCGCTCGAATTTCTGGACCGCGAGAACATTCGCCTCGTCTCCATAGGTAACCTCATCTACCCAGGCTCGCGCTTAGTTCTTACCTTTTACACGCACGCGCCCCTTTTACACCTGGCCGGGATGTCTGAATGACTCGAAAACATATCAGATAGTTCTGTAGGGAAGAAAACCAGTTTAAAACCACTTTATTACAATAAAATACTAATCTAAAACGTAGATATAGGACATAGTTGAGCTTGTTTTTAAAAAACAAACAAACAAACAAACCAAAAAACCCAGAATGAAGCCTAGTCAAGCTACAACTGATCAGAAGTGTTTTAAAATATCAAGATTTATGAGGATACTTTTATAAACATGGACACACCTAGTCTCATTCATTCATAGATAGATGGATGGGTAGTAGCACAAACTTCAATAATTCAACTATTAAAAAGCAGGAGATGACAGAAGGCTGAATAAAACTGATTCACTTCTACAAACACGGACCCCTCCCTGTCCACGCCTAGTCTGTTTAGATAAAAATGCATGCCTCCTTCCCAATACCTAGTCTGTTTATGTTGAGGATTAAAATGGTGCAAATTTTAATCCCCTGTTAACTTTTAGAACGTAGAATTTGACGGGGAAAATATGAAATCGTACAGAAAATGAAGTCAAGCTACAACTGGTCGAAATATCAACATTTAAAAAAAAAAAAAAAAACCCTCCTGTAAACATAGACACTGCCCTGCCCATACCTAGTCTGTTTATATAGGAGGTTAAAATGCTGTGAATTTCAAGAACTCTGCTATTTAAAAAGCAAAATTTGACAAACAAATTCAAGTTTTAAAGAATAAAACTGATTTACTAGTGGCTGAAAAATCAAAATTTAAACAGGAATTCTTGCATAAAATTGCATGCCTCCTTTCTAGTTGAGGATTAAAATGGTGGGAAACGTCTTCGGGACTTCTTGTATAAAAATGTATACCTTGCTCTTCACAACTAGTGGCCTTCTATAGGAGAATAAAATGTTAGAAATATCAGCTTTTAATACGCTTGTAGGAAAGAACCAGAATTTGAAAAATGACTGCAAATGAAGTCGTAAAGGAGGTCATGCAAGAACTGGAGAGTGGTGACCTGGAATGCCGATTTAACATTTTTTGTAAATCAGTGGAGATTAAAATGGCATTAATTTAAACTTTTCAACTTTGAAGATTCTTACAGAAGACTGTCTCTAAGAAATAATACACACTTGCTGCACACTTCGTGAGAAAATAATTATTTTGAGTCCAGAAATCCCTGATTGTTGTGGTGGTTTAAACATGAGCCTGCTTGTACTCCTTTCTAAATCATTAACTGCAACCCATCCCAGAAGGTAATCCATATGTTCAACTGCCTCACCTAGATAAAGCCCAGTATTTATTTATCTCTCAATGATTTTTGAGCACCAACCTTTGCTTCCTCCTCAGGATTTTAGACTTAATTGATTTAAGAGATGCCTTGACCTCTTCTTGGTGAGTTATATAGAGGTTCTGGCATCACAGTATGCCATGGTAAGAAAATGCGCAATGTTGTATTGTGATCATGGTGGTAATGGTTATATGGTAATGGTAATATAACAATTTCTCCTTCTTGCCACACCCTAATCACCAGCATGACATCATTGAGAGGTGGGCATCTCCTTAAGTATGTCACCAATTGACATTCTGTATTGATTTGATAAACAACTGAAGACTAGGCATGCGGTTCAGAATCAAATAGTTTGAAGAGAAAGTTCTTAAATATCTTTAACCAGAAATTAATACTGCAGCTTTTTTGTCATGTTTGAAAATCTTGATCCTGGCTTTAAACCATGTGTTTAAGTTTAGCGTAACTAGTCATCAGAATGATGAGTTTGGTTCGTTCCTAGACGAGGTAAACATGGGTAAACTTTGCCATCATTTTCAACATGAGGCTGAAATAATTTTTCATGAGAATGTTTGGGGCTTGAAAGGCTGAACTGCTGCTACAGTTTAGAGGGAGAACATGCTGGAGGAGCATAATCCATTTAGACAGTGTGCTTTATGCCCGGCATGGGCATGAACACGCTTCTGTTTTACTGAATTGAATGCTTTGTGAGCTCTTTTTCTTCAAGCCTTGCCAGCATTGTACCTGTGTCAGCTTGAAATTTCTCCAGTTACTTGTTTAGATGACAACCTGCTTTGTCAATATGGCAGCTGTTCTGCTACATGGCTTTTAAATTAATCCTGAATAGATAAAAAGTCTACTTATGTATGCCCAGTTTATATCCCTTTGGCAGCATAAATGAGTTTTTCAGTGTTATGCTTAATCTCCATGGATGTTGTTTTTTTTTTTTTTTTTTTTTTTTTTTTTTTTTTTTTTTTTTTTTTTTTCCAGATAATACGATAAATGGTATGCCAGTTTTGTATTAATTTATTTAATTCAACAGCACCTACTGTTCTCCTGTATTCCCCTAGTAGTCCTCTTTTTTTGCTTGTTTTACACCACCTGTTTACTCAAAGTAGGTGGATGTCCTGCATAGCTTCTCGTTTACACAGTTGTGTCCTGAGTGATGGTGTCTTCCTGTTCAGGAGAAGTCCGTGTGTTTATGCTGGCTTTGATAGCCAACTATAGATTGATGTTTGGAAAGAGTGACTGTTGACCAGATCGGTTGGTAACGAACCTTTCTACATGTTCGTGTTCATACATGTAAGGTTGCACAACTTTTATTTATTTATTTATTTATTTGTTTGTTTGTTTGTTTTAAATGTGAAGTGTTCAGAAAGTGTCCAATGTAGGCCACATTCACATCAAGCATGGTCTCTTGAATGTAAACATGGAAAGTGTTTTGTAGTGTCGGTGGATTATCATGAAACAAGTCCCATTACAATAGATACACGCATGTAAAAGTCCTCAAATCACTTTTATTTATTTATTTATGTTTTTAAATTTTTTCCTTCTCTCTTGGTCTTCTCTTGACAGGTCATGGAAGTGGAAAGTAGCAAGTACTTGAACTGTGTAAGCTGGGTCTAGATTTGTGCGGTTATTACTTGTCAGATTGTGTGAGATGATGTCAAATATTTCCTGATTGTGTTAAAATGTTCTCCATGTCGGGTTATGTTGATCCTCCAACGATATACCTGCGATTAAAGAAAATTACTACTAAAATTACTTTTAGACTAGTGTTGTAGCAACAATCGAATGAAATTTCTGACTGCTAAAGAAAGATTGACGCAAGCTAAAGAGTAACGTTCTTGCCACCGTTTGTCAGAAGGCTTTTCAAGCATTGAGTTGAAGGCTAGGGATTTATTTATTTTTAAGTGTTTTTTCTTAAAACAAAAAAAACCCAAACTGTTTACTCTGTAACTAACGGAGCATCTAGCTGAGGAATGTTGAAGGCATGCGTTTGTTTTACCCCAAAGCATACAGTGACAGATGATGCATTGTTTCTCACTTTCCACATCTCAATGGCCTCGTTTTACCACGTCTTCAGTTGTGGCTTAGTGTCTGACTTGAATATTTCATCAATCCTGTTCCAATATAATCATAGTGTGGACTTGAAATATCCTAAAATAGCTCTAGCGGTCTCCTTGACTTTTTTTTTTTTTTTTTTTTTTTTTTTTTTTTTTTTTTTTTTTTTTTTGAGGTTGCCTACGGTTGGTAGCAGAACTCGCAATTTCCTAACCCTTCATTCAAGTTTATGAATCACTGAAGGAACTGGGTGAAATTTATTGTTTTCATGAATAATAATCCAAAGGTGCTGTTGCTTGGATATATGGCTGTATGACATCACTTATCGCTAAGTGCCTTTCCATCTGTCTTTCTTTTTTTTTTTTTTTTCTCCTCCTATCCCCCCTGACATGGTCACTTGAAGTTCAGCTCTCAGTCCATGGAGTTCGTTCTAAAGCCACAGCCTGAACGGCGGTTTGCTTTACTGTTCGTTTTTTTTTTCCCCCCCAGATCTTTAAAAAAAATTTTTTGTAGCTCTGTCGACTCTCTCAAAGAACGATGTGTTTTGTATCTCTTCAGAGAAAGTCTGTAATCTGCACGTCTAAAAAGCAACCACCGCTGCCCTGGTAGCAGTCCATAAATTTCCACCAGCAGAGCAGAGTGCACGGCGGTTGTCGAGCAAGGAGCCGCGAACTCATGTCTATCGAAGGCCGGATCTCCGCTGTGACTATCACATAGAAAAAGAAAACCTCTCCGGCGTGCCGCTCTGCAGTGGCTTGTTCAAGCAGCTTGAGCTTGGAAGCCGTTGAAAGCCTTCCGCCTCCTCGCATCCTCTGAGCTCGGCCTAAACAAATGTTTCTCTAGAAAGCGCGGTCATGCCCATGGAATTTACTGGTGTTTTAGGGCCTTTAATCATGATGACGACCGCAAGCCGCCACAGGCCTCCCTTGCAGATCCAGCTCCAGCAGGAGTTCAGTAAATCAGCCCATGCCAAAGTCTAATCTCTAGAGAATAAGCCCAGAGAGGAGGACCGGAGGTTCTGTGATTACTGCTGCTTTCTTAGTTTGAAGGTTCACACGAGTTTGAGCTCCTTTTTTTTTTTTTGTGTGGTCACTGAGAGGTACTTCTATACGTATGTCAATGTTGCTGTCTTTTATATATTTCTGAACTGTGTGCTTTTGCCAGTATGAGTGTGAAATGCTGAACGGATCCATATTCACTGTCAGATTGTATAGAAAGCCAGGCACTTAAGGTTTAAGGCTGCCGTCGGGTAAAGCAAATGAAAGCCATGTCAAAGTGCTCATGGCAGCTTCTGTATTAAATATAGCACAACATACCAAGACCAATACAGTTGAACAGTTAAAATGTCAGTTAGTTGAATGTGCTTTGTTGTTGATCTTTATAAGCCACTTTTTCATCTTGAGTGCTTTACCTGGAATAAAACATTATGCAGAGTACTTATGATCAAGCACTTTAAGGAAATTATCTACAATGAGCTGTTATGTTGTGGTGATAATCACTTGTGTGTGGGTTGGGTTCCCCCCCCTCACCTTCTCCCCTCTCAATGTTAAGGCAAAGAACACAGCTTGTCATATTACTAAAACTGTGAAGTGCACAGTTCTGAAGACTTTCGCATGTAGGAAACTTTTACCTCTGAATGTTTCAAAACACTGACAATGAAGACTCCTTCCATAAATGTCTCTTCACAGAAAACATCACCATATCAACTATTATGCATTTCTCATAGTTAAATAACATGTTTTTAAAAAAAAAAAAAAAAAAACCTACTGGGTTTAGATTATGTATAGCGTCTCTCCTTTGAATGCGACATTGTAGAAACAACTAGGAACGCATTAATGCGATTTCACTTACGCTCCGTTCTATTTTCGGAGCTGCCGTTTATAGAAGATTAACTTGATCAACATCTTCTGACCAATCAGATTCAACATTCCAATAGCACTATGGTATAAGATGAAATAAAATACAAACTCAAGAGCTATGATCAGTCAAGTTAAACAATACCCTTGTTTGTTTTGTTAGGCCAAGCTTTCTACAATGAAAGCATACATATCTCACATTTTAAAAAATTTATATATTAAAAAAAAAAAAAGTGATCAGTGTTTGAATAAAATAACCTTGCGTAAGGTTCATGCTGAGGGCGGTATTATCGTCTTTGCTTATTAAACATGACATCTGGGCTTCTCGTTCAGTTACATGTCTCCATTACCAAGCGGTAGTCGTTCCTCCTTCATGGAGCTGTCTGTGGAAGTGTTGGGCTTTGGTCCAAACTGTGACTGAAGTGGTTTCCCGAGTTCCTGTTGATTCCTTGAGGTTACATGTAGGGAAATCACTTATTGAGCAAAAAGTTTTAGTATTGTACTGTTGTCCTCCTCCACTTCCACTCGCTCTACTCGCAACTCCATTGCTTCAGATGACCTGATCCCTCTGGATTCTTCTTCACCTCCTTAGTTTCAGGCTTCTGCAGAGACCAGATGTCTTCGAGAAGCTGTAACTGCTATCCAAAGTTAGTTCAGTGAGGCAGCTTGAGTCCAGCTTGTATTAATGAGCATGGCAGTAGTTCTCACTTCAGCTTGATCGTTCCTGCAGGATCTTGCACTGCTGCGATACCCAGTAATGCTTACTGGGGTTATATAAGATTATCGTTTAACTCTTGAATTAACACTCTTGAATTAACTTTTTTTTTTTTTTTTTTTTTTTTTTTTTTTAAATGAGATTTTGAGATTTTACTCAAGGTTTAGTTTCTTCTTGTTTAGCTTTTGCATTTTGCCTTCTCAACTCTCCAATTTATTCACCTGACAACTCCCAGCCACCTCTACCCTGTAATATGACCACCCACAACCTACCACCTGGGGTGGTGGGTGAAGGCTGACACATGATGGCGGCCAACAGCATTTTTTCGAACTGCTGTGCATGATTGTTGGTATAACGCTGCCGAATAAAGCGCAATTCTGCCATCTTCCGCATACATGAGCTCAGATGCCTGCATTTAGCTAGTGTCATTGTGATTGACAGGGGCAAGAGTACAGTGTAACATCCTTCCACCCAAAGAGCATGACCTTCTGGCCAGTGGATAGCTATGGCATTATCAGGATTTGGTCTGAGAAAGGTCTGAAGGCTTTTGTTTCAATGAGGAGCATCAAATGGGTGTGTGGGGTTTCTTTTTTTTTGGGGGGGATAATATGACTAACATGTGCCATATCCTCAAAAGCGAAACTCTATCTGGGTTTTAAAATGTTTTTTATTTATTTGGTTTAAAATAAATAAATAAATATTCACTCAACAAAGTGGAGGGCATGGTGGCTTAGTGTTTAACATGTTTGCCTTGCCCCTCAGCGGTTGGGGGTTCGAATCCCACCACTGTGGAGTGTGCATGTTCTCCTTGTGCATCAGGGGTTTCCTCTGGGTACTCTGGTTTTCTTCCCCCAGTCCAAAGACATGTGCTGTAGGCTGACTGGTGTTACCAAATTGTCCTTAGTATGTGAATGTGTGCGATTGTTCGCTGCTATGGGTTGGCACCCTGTTCAGGGTGTGCCCCACCTCATGCCATGAGTTCCCTGGGATAGGCTCCAGGCTCTTCCATGACCCTGTGTAGGATAAGCAGTGTGGAAAATGGATGGAATCCCAATTAAGTGGCCATGTAAAACTTGGTAGTCAAGGTAGATAGGGTAGTAACACGACCAATCACTTACACCATTGGTCACAAGCCCTCTTCCTCGACATCTACCTTTCTGCAGGTTTAATCTCTGACTAAAATCCAACTCTTGTTTTAGTTGATCAAGACCTACTTAAGGCAATTATGGTCAAGTGGGCACAATTCTGGTTGGAGCTGAAGTCTTCAGGAAGGTAGCTCTTCAGGAACAGTGTTGGTGACTGCTGTCCAACACAAACTAGCTACTGCATCGATCTCAATCTTTACCATGTAAACCTAATGACGTTCAACAATCCGCTCCATGGCTTTAGGTTTTGTAACTTTTAGGCGATCTGTTGGGTATTGAATGGTTAATCAAGAAGAGTAAATTGCGAGCAAGAAAAAATCTGTTTAAATGTATTAAGTGTTGGGTAACGGTGAGTAAGGAACTATTCCAGTTTTCAACATTTCTTCCAAAGTGTTAAGGAAATCCGACTGTATGTGGTGACGGATCAAATGTGAAGCCTTAATACTCCATCCAAGTTCTTGATCCAGAGCATTTGAGAGCATGCTATAATTCAGGGCAGAGATGAATTGGTTTTTCGCCAAATGTTTGCCTCATGGCCAGTTTGATGAAGTTGTGTAGGAGCCAAAGCTGTCTTGAAGAACAGGGATATGATTTAAGATGCCCAGTATTACAGCAGTATGTTTTGTCTGTTCTAAGACTCTGTTGGTCGACTGCATGGATTTAGTTCTTTATTTCTTTTTTTCAAGTGAATATGCTTTTGAAATGGGGAGGTTTGGACCATGTTTGGACCGAGGTTTGGACCATGAGATTTATTTATTTATTTATATATTTTTTTTTAGGCACAGTTCTATTTTACTGAACATTACAAGACATGCATGTGAACAAGTTTGGTGCTTAGGGTCTTCCATGTGAGCAAACTTTGAAATGTGTTGTCCTGGCCAAAACACAAATCACAGGTTCATATTAATGCACTCATTTTAATGTTATGGCTTCTATAGTAAAAGCTGACACAGGGACTTGTGTGGAGGAGCTTCTACATACTCTGGTGCCATTAATATGGTGTAGACTTCTGCTGGGTGTTTAACATTTTATGGAAGGAGTCTCCAGTGTCATTTTTTAAATTTATTTATTTATTTATTTATTTATTTATTTATTTCCTTCTTTTTCTCCTCTGCCATGGGAAAGTCTTCAGGACGAAGGACTTCAGAATTTCCAATTTCTTTTTAATGTGACAAGGTGTGATGACGGGAACTACATGTTGATGACTCTCACACATTCAACATAGTTAAATGTAACTATAAATGGATAAAAGAGCATGATGCCATTCATTAATTGCTTCCAGTAATAATAAATAATCCACTTTGAGTGGTGACTAATTGTTGGTGGTTTTGATTAATTGGAGCACACCTGTAGTGGTGGTTTTCCTTTTCCCTTATCCTTTTTTTTAGGGTGGGGGTCTACTTTCTAATTTGACCCTGGTTTTGTTCTGGAAACCCCATCACTTCTTAAAACCTGTCTTACTGGCTCTTCATGTCTGGCTATACTTGTCCACCCTTGTTTGTCCTGTGATGGGCATGTACTCACGCGCGTGCACACAAGCAGGAAACCATGTCGGTTTTTATCTTCCTTTCTAGGAAGCTGTTGTCTTCAGTGCTCTGGAATTCTCATTAAAGGAAACTCCTGCATCCACAACCTGCCACTTCTTAAGAAACTATACTCACTCTGTATGCATCGCCAGGGTGACATCACTGGCTTCAAAACCAACTTGTCCTTTTCAGTGCATGTTCAAACCGTAACGTACGAGACGTGCATGTTTTTATACATGCATATTTATTTGAGAAACTTATGCTCCATGTGTTCTGCATCAAAAGAACTTTTCAGACATCCTTTGCTTGGGATCCCTTTTCGCATCCTCAGTGGATGTTATGATCCATCCTTCTCGTTGTGTGACATAGCAGTGCAAGTGGAAAAGATGGGCTACACCTGATTTGGCTGTAAACCCACCACAGGAAGCATCATGCAGGGCATGGTTGTAGGAAGGAAGTTCATTCCGTGTGAAACCTGGCAATGTGGAAACTCATGTCCTAACTCGCTACTTAGATTTTGTTGGAATGGAACCTAAAAAATCAGCCTCTGCCCTGGAAAATGAGTGCCTTTCATTTCGTTGTAACACAAACCTGTGTGGCATTTACGGAAGTTGTAATCTCTGGGCTTTGAGGTTAGATTGAAACAAACCTTGCATTCCCCCCCTCACCATGTTGGAATGTCAGATTGCTACCGCTACAGAATGAGGATGTACAACTTGGATAAGTTTGGTGTTGACTAGGGTTGCTTAGATACCACTTTGTTTTTCAGACTGAGCATAAGTACTCCTCGATAGTGATGAATACCGAAATAACCAACTTGGTATTCAGGGGTGTCACAGAATTTCATTAAAAATGCTGAATTGCATCTTCGCTCATGAGAAGCGTAAACCCTGGCGAAAGGAAACGAGTGTCTCGGAGCTCAGTGCTTGCAGAACTGAAGTGCTCACACATTCAACAGATTCTGTGCGCTCGCTTCACTGCTTCGTGGCCGATATGGCTCTGAACACTCTGGTCAGCCGACTTCGCACACTCTAGATATTAGCTATCTTTTAACAGTAGTAATGATGCTGTTTGAATGCCATAAACATGTTTTTATCAGGTTGCTAGTGTAGGAAGATGGTGTGGTTCCTTGTCTTGATGCGTTCACAGAGCAGAGTGTATGCAGGCTGCTTCGACTTGCTTTCATTCTGAACCGTGAAATAGGTTGCTGTCATTTCGTGTCATCTGTTTATTAGCACTACGACGTGCACCAAGCTTGTCACGTAGAATCATGCCGTATCTTAGCAGTGTGTATATGAGAAGAGTATCGGTCAGATACCCGATACTAGTGTGCATCCTTTAGTGTTTACAGTAGACTGCTTTATTTTCCCCCAGTTTAATCACTCCACACCCAAAGCCTGGGTTTCACCACTTTATCTTTAGCTCCCACCAAACCTCACACATTGTCTGCTATTAAGGAGATTGAAGTGTTGTGAAGAGGACTGTCTTGATGTGCTCTCAACCAGTTGATCTAGCACTCTAGTGTGTTCCAAATGTCTCAATACATCGGGCATGTTGACACTTTATTTATTTATTTTATTTATTTATTTATTTTTTAAGCAAAATGTCTTCCAAAATTTCTTTTATATAAAATATCTTTAAAATTCAGTTAGCCTTTAAGAACACCTTTGACAAAAGAATGTATTGACGTCATTCTCATGGCTGGATCAGGAAGCTGTCGCACGGTTGCGATGGACTTTAACCGGAAACCTGGCAAGAACATTACACTGGTGCTGCTGCTGCCAAACTTATTAACAAATTCAAAAAGACAAAGTGTTGCAGACCAACCAAGAAGTGGACTTCCACCAAATTCCACCAACATCCACTGATGAAGGCACAACCGATGTGGTGCTGGGAAACATTAGTCCCCTGTGTATGGAGACTTTCGGGACACGCTGTATTTCAAAACTAATTTTGTGTCTTGTGCTACAGCTTGGTATGAAAGTGCCGGCGGGTGTACGCAGGCAAACCAGATTCCTCACGAACCCTACCAGCATTTCACATTGGAAGCTGTCTGTTTCTTCATGTTTGGCCCCAGTCACCATTTTACCTTTCAGTCATCTGGTGCCTCTGCGTTTGCTTTTCTGAACCTCTTCCATTACCTAAAGCTGACTGCATATGCCAGACTTGGCAGGCAGAAAGTGTTTCCCCCTTTGCTCATGGTCTCCTGGGGGGGTGGGGGTGAACTCGACTAATAAAGAACAGCGTTCCAAGGTCAGTACAGGAAATGCTTACCCTGTCGGCATGGGAACCAAAGGCCACGTTGTGTCGTTTGGAGCGCAGGACTGACCTTAAAGCCTGGGCCTTTGCCACAGGCACAGGAAACTCCTGCCCTCAATCTCGCTGACATCACACGGGTGAGCTAATGTTCTAGGCCTGCCCGGACCCACAGAACGCCTGTTTAATTTATGGGAGAGCTAGTTACCGGTTAATTTATGAAACTCGAACACTGATCTTTTCTCCGAGCCATTCCTTGCAAGTCACTTCAATGTTCAATACAATATATAATATAATGCTTCAGAGTTGCAGATGAATTGCAGACGTTGTCTCACATCAGATGATTTAAGGACTACAGTATGGCTCCTCGGGCATTCTTTCACCAGCTCGGTAAAAGCAATAGGTTATGCTGCTCTTTAGACCCGTGCAGCATGTCGGTGTAAGATTAAAGTTAATGTTTTACCTTCTCATGACATGCCATCTGTTTTAAGCCTGTGCTTGAAAGCGTTGCGTTCGATGACCTCATCCCTGCCTAGTGCTTACACAACCGTACCGCGCTCCCTGAACGTGTTTAAGCTGCAGGGCACAAATGTTTCAAATGTTTTTGCTCTGAAGGCCTCCGATAATCAAAAGCAAATCCGACTTGTCCGCGTACCTGAACGCTCTCCGAGCTTTTACGATCTGCAGGCCTGCGTGGATTAGTTCAGGTTTTTCATGACGTTCAAATGGACAGTGGTGGGATCTGAAATGGACTTTTGTCCAGCGGGTTTGAGGAGGAATATCGAAATGAAGCCTTCTTTCAAAGCGTACAGACTCCACCTTTTTGATTTGAAGCCAGTGCTTATTCAGAAACTGTAGCAAAGCTTGTATTGCCCACTGAAAGGTACCACTGGCTGTTTGAGGTACGGCTCAGACATGTCTGACAGATTAAGGAGCACTGGGGAATTTTGAGGACAGTGTGAACAAAGGAACCCATAGAAACATGATCTCTCTATTCAGCATGATCGAGGAGATGGTAATAGTCTCCTGCCGTATGAGTTTCAGCTCTTTGTCATAAGGCTGTAACTTTTTGAGATTTGCAAGTAGTTATACATGGATTCCCTGCCCCCTGTCTTATTTTGGCAAGTTCAGCCAGTATGACCTCAGACATACAGTCTGAAAGGTCCTCAAAGCATTTTTTTTTAAAAATTCATCAAGAAGGCAAGTTTAGATGTTGAAGTAAAACAAAAGATCACATCTTTTTGTTCTCGTGTCTTTTTTTAAACCCCCCCCCATGTGTAAATGTCATGGCAGAATGAGACTTGCGTAGCACTTTTGTCTGGTCTTACTGGCTTTAGATGCTTTAAGTAGGCCAGCTTGTTTGACACTTCATATACTTTACCTTTTCTGTGTGCACTTTCAGTTTAAAAATGAAACGTACTGCAACTGGCAATTTTCAGTTTGGTGTTGAATGTAGCATTTCTTTTGAAAGAGTCAATATTTGCGATTGAATCATTGTTCACGGTAAACCAGTATGAAATTAAGGATTTAGTGCTAATATTTTGAATGCGGTGTACGGTGGTCATTGTTTGACTGTAATTGGAAACCAGTTTAATAAACTGGGAGTTAATTTGTCTCTCAACTTCAAGAACACCTGTACACAACTTCTCATTCATTAAATTAACCAGTCAGTCAATCATGTGGCAGCATGGCAATGCGTAGCATCATGCTGATACAGATCAAGAGCTTCAGTTAATGTTCACATCAAACTGGGCAAAGGAAACCGTGGCACGGTATTTCGGATTATTTCCGAAACTTTTGGCTTCTTGGGACTTCACGCTCACAAGACTGTAGTGATCCCTAACCCTCTTTCTTGAGCTCTACCTCTGTGCAGGTTTCATTTCCAACCCAAGATCAAACATGCATGGTTTTTATTTGATCAAGAACTTCTTAAAGCAGTGATTAGATGGTCAGGTGGGTACGATTATGGTTGGAGCTAAAGATCTCCAGGAACAGGGTTAGTGACCACTGCTGTAGACTCACAGAATGGGATACATAAATGTGGACATTTATTTATCTATTATTTATTTTTGGGGGGAGGGTTCGTAGAAATTCAGAAGTGGCTTTTTTTTTTTTTCTTTTCTTTTTTCCCCCTGTAACATCAGCAGTAGAAAGAGTTTCAGACAAGCACCTGCATAATGGCCAGATTGCTTATCATGGCCATTCTCACATAAAGAGGAAACGAATATAGGAGACCATGAGTTATAGCAACAAGACATTAATACTGTAGATGTTACTTCATTATCACAAAATGGTGAATATTAAGTTGTTAACGATGATTGAATCAGAATGATTAAGTATTGCTGCTCACTTTTTGTATGTGATGCAACATAATTTAGAAAAAATTTCTAACGTGTTCTCTGAAAAGCTTTGGGATCCCGTCTGTTTCAGATCACTTGTACTGTAAGACAGGAACACAATCTGAATATGGGCATAATGTATTGGTTGACGACACACCTGCATCAACAAGATGCAAAAATAGGCATCCAGTACAGTGTAGAAGTTAAAACTTGGCTTTTCAGTTCGGTTTTGAGACGGAGTACCGTTGAAGCCTGGGTTAAGTCTGTAAGCTGGACGTGTGAAAACGCCCTACTCATCTGATCACTTTCTGATTTATTGCTCGTTTCCCGTTGTGTTTCTCTTGGTCTAGTTGCTCGTCTATGGCGCTTTTTTAAAATTACTGTTTTTGTACCTTTTTGAAAAATGTCAGTCCAGCTTATTAGACAAAGACGTGTTCAGAGACTTCTTTCTTAGAACGTCATTGAGAACTCTGCAGGTTTCTACCCTGTTTCGGACTTTTGTCCTCCTCCTTGTACTGCCACAATGCGAGGTTTCTGAGCTCACACAATGCTCTACACAGGAGTACTGTGTCTGCCTTAGAGACCCGGAAACCTGAGATGCAGCTAGGTGAAGTGTTTTTCCCTCTCCTTTTTTGCAATGCCTCTAATGTACAGCTGTAATCAAAATAATTCAACCCCTGTTGTAAATCAGGTTTATTGTCAAAATGTACAGACTTTCAGCTGTTTGCAACAAACATATCAAACAAAAGCAATTGAAGTAGTTCAACACAACTAACGCTTCAAGTGGTTTCCTGAAATTCAACTGAATGCATCTTTATGAATTCTCCAGTTTCAAAATTGTTCAACCCCTTCATGGCAAGCATCTTTAGTATTTAGTAGAGTACCCTTTTGCTGTTATGACCTGCTGCAAATGAGATGCATAGCCAGACACCAGCTTCCTGAGCAATCTTGGCCCATTCCTCATGAGCAATGCCCTGCAGATCAGTAATATTCTTGGGTTTGTGTGCTGTCTTCAAATCCCACCAGAGATTTTCTATGGGGTTCAAGTCAGGTGATTGTGATGGCCCTGTAGAATCTTCCAGGACTTATTCTGCAACCAAGCCTTGGTGGAATTTGAGGTATGGGGATCACTGTCCTGTTGGAAGTTCCAATGACGCCCAAGCTTCAGCTTCCTCACAGACTGCATGACGTTTTCTCCTAGGATTTCCTGATGTGTCAATGAATCATCTTGCCTTCCATGTTTGGTTTGTTTGTTGCAAACAGCTCAGTTTTGACGCACCTGATTTGCAATGGGGGTTGAATAATTGATTGCAATTAATTGCAATTATTATTATTATTTTTTTTTTTTTTAAATGAAACTCCTCCTAAATAGCTTCTTGTACTTGCATCTTTTCATACAGTTGTTTTGTGAACATTAGCTGAATCTCCTAATCATACCCCCCCCCAATATTATACCTAAAGCACATCATTAATTTAAGTGTGAATGACTTGGTGATGAATCACTATGAATGAATAGTGACGTTTATAGTGCCAATTGTAAGAACACTCTCAGCTGATGGGCTATTTAAAAGCATTATTAAACTGTAAATGGAGGCTGTATTTTAATAAGTCATCTATTTAAGTACAGAGGCTGTGGTGAGGACTAATTAGATTAGTGGTAGAAGGAAATAAAATGATGTAAATGTTAAAAGTATAATTGCAGTCTTTAAAACAATGCTGTATAGCACTTTTTCCCAGGATTGTCCAAATAAATTAGGTTCATTGAAGGTAGTTAAATAAACAAAACCTTCCCAGCTGCTGTTACTAGAATGGGCAGCAGAAGTGATATCAACAAAATCTATTACTTCAAGATTTTGGGACTTCGCATACGTGTGACATTTTATTCCTTGCTTCTACTCTACTCTAGATATCGAATTCTGCTCCCAAAGCTCTCTTGTGCTGTTGTTCCAACCTTTACCTAACACAGTTGACCCAGTTTGTCAGCTTTATTAGCACTGTGTTTGTAAGTTAATACAGTGCAGGAGGGTGGGATTTGTCCAGGATTACAGTTGCCTGTTTAGCTCTGTCGTTATTTCAACAGATCAGTTCTACAATCAGCACGTAATACCTTATGTTTATAGACGCCAATGCGTTTTAGTGGTTATAATCATGAGAAATGCAAGCAACAAAGATTACATCCAGCACACATCTCTGGATCTGCGCCCAGCTCAAGCAGCTGTCCGTGATCCCCGGCTACAGTCACTGGAAGCAGTCACGATCGCTTGATTTGTCCTTCATCCACATGCCTAGGGGTCAAATTATGCAAATATCTCACACGGTATACACATTTGAACGGAATCTAAAATGGCTACTGTAATACCCTTTTTAAATGAATGTTTTATCTATTTATTTTCTTTTCTTTCTGCCAGGCCTGTGATCCAGGTTACATCTCTGAAAATAACTACGTTATCTTGAATCTTCAGGTCTGCTTGGTCAGAAGGGGTTATAGTTAATTTTCTACAACAGTAGGTCTACGCAATCCAATTCTAAAAATAACTGATGAAGAAAAGTGCTCACTAACAACTAAAAAAAAACCAAAAAAACAATTTTTGATAAGGTGACGCTTTTGTAAGGTAGCCTTTTCATTTGACGTTTATGGAAGGAGTCTCCAGTGTCAAGAGGCTGCTGACGGAATGACCGCTGTAATGCAAGTGATGACAAGAACTAATAACTTGTGGCTGTTCGACAGCTATAAATGGGGAAAAAAGCATGTCCTTTTTTTAAAAAAAAAAACCAAAAAACATAATCGTTGATAAATTGCTGTGGTATAAGGGGAATAAAACCCTTTTAAGACATGCAGTTATTGGAAAATGATCAACTTCTGGATGGTAAAAGTAACTCTACTTTGAGTTACTCTTCGCGCGATGCAGATGCTGATTATTTTCCGAGAACAGCACAGCCCCAAGTGTTTTTTATTCCTTACGTAAATGATCCCACCTACCACTATGAATACCCACCTGTGTAAATATTCATGTCTTGGTAAAAGATTTCGGATGACGCAAATGCCTCTCTGCTTGTAAACCCAGTGTCTATGTTCCCTATTATTAGTCCTCTTCCTCTTTGATGGAATTGTAATGGAGATGCCATAACTGTGTAAACCATATGGTGTCCTCCTGCTGTTTAAATGGGAACATGTTATGTGCTTCCTTTAGCAGAGTGAAGTCATTGCCTTGGAATAAGTGCATGCTTTAATAAAAGGATGGTGGGGGTCTGAAAGGAATGGGACCCCAGATATCCCCTCCAGCATTGATGAAAGGCTTCAGTTTTTCATGAATATGCATGTGTGTGTTCTGTGTGGGAGAAATTCTCGACCGTGCACGAGAGGAAGCTGGGGGTACAAGCCTGGCAGCAGCATTGTGGAGGATCTTGGTTTTTTATTTATTTATTTTATTTTGGTCTGCCTAGCATTTTGTTTGCTCAATTGAGGAGCTGGGAGCATCAGTTGCCACTTCTAAAGCCCAATTTGGGGTAACACAACTTATTCCCGCAGTGTTTCTGGGACGCTAGTCTCATCTAAATCGGAAGTTGTGAAACTTCTCATTTGAATTGTACCAAGAGCACTTAACCTGTACTAAAAGATCATAATTTCTACAGACGTACTCATTACTTAACAGACAGCAATCTTCTCCTGTCTGAGTAGTACTTATCTAACCAGTCTGCTCCAGTTACACTCACTTCATCTAATTTGGCACTTTTTATCTGCATTAAAAAGATGATGATGATGATGATGATGATGATAATAATAATAAGTTTCATGTTGCATGTTTAGGGTAATCAGAAGGAAATGCTTTAGTGTAATAACTTTTTAACTGAAGCCTTTTCAATGCTCAAGCAGTACTCAAGGACTCCATATGACAGCCGAGCCATTACCTTTTCCATCTGGAACTTGGGCTTATGCAAACCAGATACAGATAATGGTGTAATTGTAATCCACCCAAGTGACTCGATGACCACCGACATTGACCGATGAAACACATTTATATCAAATGTACCAGTTTGGTCTTCCTGGATTGTGTTTAAATATCCTTTATTTCCTTTTTTCTTTTTTCTTTTTTCTTTTTTTTCTTTTTTTTTTTTTTTCCCAAAAATCTTCGTTTTTCCCATCAGATTTGTCCAGAACTCTTCACTTAACAGTTGTTCCGCTTCAGACGTTTATTAAAGTAGACCACATAAATTACAGTACCCTTTTGTTGTTAACGAGAAATCTCCAAGGGCAAGCTGTATAATATAATAAAGGGTCACTGCATGCTCTTGAGTGTGTGCCAACTTATTATTTATCTAATGTGAGTTTTAAGTACAGGCCTCTTTTTCTCTTCCCCTGTTTAATTGGTTCCTGCTGAAACATCTACCTTGAAATCACTGTTATTTTTCTTCCAAGGCACATAATTATGAAACTGACGCAACGTTTGGTGAAAGCTGCAGTAGTTTTGTTTGCTCGCGGGAACGGAGCCCCTCTGTTTCGCATGACCTGACCGGACTGTTAATGGGGGTTTGGGGATGGGGCGCTTTTGTTCTCTTCCGTTTCTTATTGGTTCCTGTCCATGGGGATTGTGGTGAGCTCATGGTGGAGGAATTCACTTGGTAGAAGCCCACGTGCCCAGTCCCAGACGATGACGGCTGCTGATGTCGTCATTACGACCACAGACACTACAAGGCACGTAATCTTTGTCATGCATCAAGACTCTTGGCTTTGTTCCCATTGTTAAATCTGATGCTGATTTTAATTCTGTTGCTGGTGACCAGTTGTTTGTAGAACTGCGAATGCAGTGTGTATGTTTGATTCCATGGCTGTGAGATGACTTATAAAGGTCTTGCTTCAGGCTTTCACTCCTCAGCACCTTTCAAATTAGAGC
The DNA here is from genome assembly GCA_024331685.1 of Stegophilus panzeri. Lineage (NCBI taxonomy): Eukaryota > Metazoa > Chordata > Actinopteri > Siluriformes > Trichomycteridae > Stegophilus > Stegophilus panzeri. The sequence goes on along the minus strand of JANDJT010000114.1, from coordinate 13,460,026 downwards.
GCACCACTGTCTCAGAGCTCAGAGGTTCAGAAGAAGCAAGTTTTAGCGTTTTAGTTTTAGAGTAAGAGAGCAAGTTTTAGCAGTCGCTTGTATTCAGCTGTCCTCCGTTACTATGTAGATCAACTGTTTAGATGATCTAACTCAGTTAATTGATGAGCATTACTGCCCTGCTCAACCTTTTGAAGTGTTTTGCATCAGCTATCGTAACACTTTCCAGAATAATGCCAGATCACTTCATGCACCCCCCAGACTGCAAGATGCAGCTGTTGGTTCATTACATCAGCGGTGAGGTAATGTGTGAAACCACAGGAAATAAGCAGTTTTATTGTCTGATTGAATTCTGCGCCATTTCAAATTCTAATTAAGGAGCCGAATTCACGTCAACAAGACAGAGTGGATGAATCGCCAGCTCGAGTGCTCAGGACGAGCAGATTTCATGTTCAAATTTTTTTTTTTTTTTTTTTTTTTTTTTTTTTTTTTTTTTTTTTTTTTATCTTTTTTTTTTTTTTTTTTTTTTTTTTTTTTCCTCCTCCCCCTTTCTCCTTAGTTGCCCAGTGAATAAGTAGGTTTGATCAGAAAAAAACCTTTATGGACTTTCACGAAATCTTTCATTTGATATAATGTGCTTTACGGCAGTGTTCCAGACTCATTTCAAATTCCACCACCTGCTGCACTACACACATTGGCAAAATCTTCCCATTTGCCTCTACAATTTGGTCACCTCAATTCTCACCCACCATCAAGCTCCTCCCCCTTTATACTACACCTACCTATGGGGCAGGACGAAGGCCACCACGTGCTCCCTCAGACATGTGAAGCCAGCCAACGCACCTTTTTAAACTGTTGAGTCGCAGTGCAATGTAACACACTCTGAGAAGTGCTATTTGCCCTCTTCAGCATACATAAGCTCACGGACTCCAATGATTGCTTAGTGTTATGAATGATGGGAGATGCCATCAATCACACTGATTGATAAAAGATGCCCTTCTATCTCTCCATGTCAAAGAGCATAACCAGTTTTGTTCCTCATGGCTGTGGCATCATCAGGATCCAAACTTGCACGCTCCCTACAGTAGGGTGACCGCTTATCTGAGAACCATTTTTCTTAGGTATGGGGCAAGTCCGACAAAACCACGCAAAATCCTATAGCTTGCAGTTGAACATGTTAGGGTTAAATAAAGACTCTAGCTTTGTAATGTAAGTACTGAACATCAAATCTTTGTCAAGGGCACAATCATGACCTGCTACTCATTTGTTCCTGTTAGTCAGTATTAATGCACTTGACTAGCTACCCAGTTGGCCATAAGTTACATTACGTTAACACTACAGAAATGATGGTAATCTGTAGAAAATGTGGGATAAGGTAACACTGGAGTTTCTACTTGCGCAGTGGTGAAGCCTTATGAATTTGAATAGTCTACCCCTGAAGATGCAGAGAGCTTGTTGGTAAGAAACAGCCCCAAACAGCATGATTACAATAATCAGATTTGTTTCTGACAAAAAACAAAAACGAACTGTCCTTGTTTTATTACAGTGAGTTGAGGTATGTTGTGAAACCTGTTTTTGAGTACTCGATGGTTGTGGAGTCACACCTTGAACAACACTGAATTTCCCTGAGAACTTTTGGAATAAAATGCTTTGACCCCTGAGGGTGGCAGGATTTGTGAGGGTGGTGTGACTCTCTCCTGCAATTAGGTTCTTGAAGTTCCAGTTCGTCTTGGCTGGTTGAAGAGGCAGGAGTACACCCTGTCCATGGCACGGTTTCAGCATCTTACCAGCTTCGTGATGGTCGTGTGACTGGCAGGTTTCCAGCCTTGGTCACAACTTCTAAATGTTTTTGTTCTGATCTGCAATGAAGGCAAAATCTCAGCTCTGCTTTAGAGTAGAGGATGGGTCAGAAGCATGTTTGTGTATTATCGGGCTTATACAAAGTTCAATTCACTTTTTTTTTTTTTTTTTGTTAACTGCGTCATTAAATTGCATATGACTTTATAGGGAGTTCATATTTTAGCCTGACACTGCATTGTCTTTTTACAAACCTGCTTGATTATGCAATTTTTATCCCTCCCTCCCCCGATTTTACGCTTGGCAGTTTTTGTTGCATCCTGTCTATGACTTCCAGGTGCATCCAGGACCACACTTGCACCAGAAGGCACTGATTTTTGGTCCGTTTGGGATGACACACTGAAGCTTCAGCATTTTACTGCAGAGATTTTCTGACTTGAATGTCTGTCCTCACGTTTTCTTTATTTCAATGCCAACATCTCTCACGCCAGAGAATTTGCTGGATTCACTAGGATGCGTGATTGGATTCAGGAGGTTCTGCACAGATGTTTGCTCGACTAATTTTATGAAACCGATTCACTGTTGTACTAGAAGAGCTTGGCTTGGACAAGTTCTCATTTTTGGTCAACAAAGTAACTGGCTTGGGGTCAGAATGATTTATAGCATTAGTTTATATACCTAGTAGAGTTTATACACCGGCCAACTTTTTTCCCCTTTAACGTTTAAACTCTACGTAAATTCCATTAAGGCAGTAGGTAGCATGATTCAATCACTGGAAATTGAACCAAATTTGAGCAAAAATAATTGATATGAAAATAAATCATTATAAAGAAAAACCAAACATGCTGTGACCATTTCAAACTCCAGAAATCCCCATGAGCACTCCCTACTCTGGACTCATATGACTTAATGCTATTGCATCATTTCCAGTTCTTTTCTACAAAGCAGTGCTCAGTGTTTTTTGTCTTCGTGTCGTCATATTGCACTACCCCAATACTATTTTACTAACACTTATTTCATAGGCAGCAGATTCTAAACTGCCAATATTAAAAAGTCCCAAAAGCTTAACCACTAATGTCAAGGAAGAGATGTCCTCTAGTGCTTTTCACCCACAGAACAGTGGGTAATTGTTATGGCTTTTCCTGTAGCACAGTGACCACCACAGGAATGTTACACCACTGGTTTAAGTCTGACAACACAGCCATTAGATGCAGCAACGGCATGCAGTGACAGTTGTTCTGTGCCTATGATTGAGCTCTTGTGGATATTCCTGCATTTTGTTTCTTCATCTTTCTCGCATCGTATGAAAGGCTGTTTCATAAGACTTAAATGTTGATCGTACAGCCATTTAGTTCTCTAAAATGGATCAGATTGTCAATGTAGTCCAAGTAGTTTTTCACAAACGCATATTCTGTGGTAACTGTGCATGTAAGGAATCAAAGACTTGGGGGGGGGGACGACGACATGCTGTTGGAGGTGAATAATTAATGCTGTGTAGTAGTCACCACTGTTCCGACATCATGTCCTGAAGTAGTTTATTCCTTTTATACAGCAGCAGTGTGCCAACAGTTACAATTTTTGTAAATTATTGACGAACCAGGTCATAGTTATCCGTCTATAGTTGTTTAATGTTGTGCAACACGTGGTCTGCCAACACCACAGATGTCTCATTTGTCTTTCTGATTTTCAGCTGTCCGGTTTCTCTGAGTCGATGCACACTGTAGGCTCGGATTTCTGTTCTTGGCTGGCAGGAGTGCAACCTGATCTTCTGGTCTTTTGCTATCGTAGCTAAGCTGCCTCAAGGTTTGATGTATTGTGCATCCTGAGATGGTTTTTCTGCTCACCACGGTTGTATAGAGTGGTTATTTGGAGTTACCGTAGCCTTCCATTAGGCTCAAATCAGTCTGACCTTATGGCCAACAAGGCGTTACCACTCACTCACTGGATGTTTTTTGGGTTTAGTGCTTTCTACAGACTTATATTTCTGAAACTCTCAAACCAGCAACAGAGTTACTGTGATCACATATTTTTCCCGCCTCCATTCTGATGTTATATATGAACATGTGTATCTGCATTGGATAGTTGCATAAATTTAGATGTTCCTATTAAAGTGGCCTGTGAGTATAAGAGCACAAATGGTTTATAGTTGTGGATAATTGACTCCTTCAGCACGCACTCATGAACTGACCCAACGTGTTTGGAGCAGGAGAGTGAGTCTTGCCGTTTGTTCTTGTGATGGGAAAACAAAGCACGGCTCACGTGATCTCAATGCTTCTCCCATGCTCTCTTGCCAAACTCCTCACTCGCTCTTTTATAGTATTGATGTCTTGGTGAAAACTTCCTGTTGGGCTGTCTAACATAAGCTTTACTCAGAGACCTCATAAAAAGGGGGGGGTGTCACAAACTGCTTCGAATAATAATTACAATAATGTTAATCTAGTTTTAATGTGTTGAATAACTTCTGAAATATCTTCTGAAAGATTCTTCAGCAGGTTCACAGAATTTCTAATGGTTTCCACTACAAATACCATTACGAACCTTCCAATAACCACTAAAACCATTATTGGTCCTTAATGGTATATGCTAGATATAGCATGACACCAATTGAGGGGAAACAAAATACCAGTGGAGACCTACAGGGACCGTTACAGTACCAATTCAGTTCTCATTATAACCATTAAAACAATCTCAAATTCTGTGAGGGTTTCTATTGTGTGGGATTGGGGTGGTGTGGGGGGGTGTGTTTTTTTTTTTTTTTTTTTTTTTTTTTTTTTTTTTTTTTTTTTTTTTTTTTTTTTTTTTTTTTTTCCCCCCCTTTCTTCCCTCCCCCCCTCAGAAAAAGTTACGTTTTTCTGTGGGAGAATAGAGATTATAATAGGTTTGTTTATCTTGACTTTAACCTCTGAACATGACAGGAATGTCCTCAGGCGCTTGGTTAGCTTTGTGGGAAAAACCTGTATTGAAATTACCTGTAGATTCTTGTATGCCTTGTTCTTTCAAAAGCTTCCCACTTCATTTTTCTACAAAATTCATGTCAACAATGCAAGTTCTGCTACAATTGTTTTGTTTTTTTCAAACAATTGTTTGGCCCTTGTGAAGGACTCTCGATGTCCTTGGTGTCCTGAGACTCGACTCTGAGTAGAGTTATCGTCAGAGTTGCTGCTTCACTCCTCCCCTAAACCTGGAGTTTTGTTGAGTTTGCTTTGTCTCCATAGCAACCAAACACTTGAAATTCCCTTATCACGAGTCCTCATCTAAGTATTTACATGCAGGCCTCCCCCCCCCCCTCCTATTTTAAAAACTGTTTACTATATTATACTTTTGACAAGCTGGTATTCTCTTCCCCCTCAATCCACAACTTGTCATAGTTTAGCGGTTTCACAGATACTGACTTTAACTTGCCACGTGATAAATTGGGCCACGATGCACCTTTTTGACATCGTTGGTATTGTAATACTGGTTTACTAATATTCTTATTTTTGTATTAAATAAAAGCATTCTCAAATTCTGTTTAGCAGTTTTTAATTAGTTTTAATGCAGTACTTGTTTTAATGGCAGTTTGTTGGCTAAATATGTGGGGGGGGGTCTTTTTTTTTTTTTTTTTTTTTTTTTTTTTTTTTTGGGGTTATCTCCCAACTCTACTTGCAGATGCTGAATCAGATATAATACAGGGTTGTGGGGATTTGTATTTAAATCTCTAACATGAACTCCCTTGGTACATATTTACACGTTATTTAAATGTGACAATATTTTGCCTATTTATAAGCTCCAGAGCTTTGTATTCAAGAACTGACAACACGCTAGGTCTAAGTTGACAGTTATTTATATAACTACTTGTTTTTTGAGTTTTTGATTGTTTGTTTGATTAAACCCATTCAATTCAAGAGCATGGTCAGACTGGCTTATAAATATAAGTCTATAATAAATATAACCACTTGGATAATGGTTGGCTGTGATTTTTCACTATTAAAATAAGTTTTAAAGGAAAATCACTAACCCCTTGGCGTTAGTGTTTTTAATGGCATTTATGGGTTCCCCAGACCCATCATTGGAAACCATTGTAATAGCAGTTAGTAACATGATACTCTGGGAACGGCATTTGTTTCCCTGGTCACGCTGAACATTTTCCTTATACCGTCTTCTGTAGGTTTAGTGGATTTACTGGCTCCGTCCATAGGATATCAAGTGACCTTACTACTTTTGTTACTCACATGGCCTGTCCTGATTGGAAACACTTCTGTGGAAGAATACACTAATAAGCTCATTAAAGCCAAATCTAATAAGTACCAGTTATACTATATGGCCTTATGTTCTAATTGAGAGCTTTATTACAATGTAACCTTTGACTTTGAATCCTAATGGTATATTGTGTCGGGAGATGAAGCCGTGCCTAGTAGGTCATCACTCCCACGTTAATGGAAAGGAGTGTTTCATTTCTCCTTCCATCAATGATCTTAAAATAGCATTCTTAAAAATTTAAAAAAAAAAAAAAAAAAGAGATGAGTCAACACACTTTTTCCACAGCTATCCTTTACTTGATTGCATTCGTTGCAAGGTAGGAGGGATCTGATAAGTGTTCAGGTTCTGCTTATTTATCTGTTCTGGTTCAGATAGTGATGCTTCAGCTGAAAGCAGCATTTTAAGTTGATATTGAGCTGTGCCTGTTCCCTAGGAGAAATCAATACTGCAGCATGGGCGCGTAGACAACAAGGGCTCGGCACACTCATGAGTATCATAACCCTTGCACATGCACCACACCTCCCTTGACCTATTCAGGCACTAGGAAGCAGAGCTGCGAGTTCTTCTCAAGTGGTGGGTTGGTTGTTGTGTGTGGGGTGTTTGTGGTTTTTTTTTTTTTTTTTTTTTTGGTCTTTGTTCTTGTCATTGTTTGGTTACTTTAATCATGAACATGACATTCCAGAGCCACCAGCCTTGCCAGCTTTACACCAAGATACTAATCATTGGCCGTGTTAAAGTTAAAGAACTTCTGTTCTTCTCGAACTCGACAATACACCTTTTTCCGCAAGAGCCTTTGACCTGAATCTGTGCACCCTTATCTTTGCATGTTGTGACTGATTGCTTTCATCAGGATCCATGGCTCACTTCCACCACAGCTAAACACGATCACAAAGTTGTTTAGGTTTCATGAAGCCAATGTTTGGACAGAATTTTGGATACCTTCACTGCATCGCTGTTTTAAGATATTTTTACTCTGCAGGTTTAGAAATTCAGATGAATTCAAGCAAAATCTACAGAACATTGTTTTGGATAAAATGGCCATTCATGTTACTAATTAAACAGGCTTGCATATCCATCCATCTGTCCATTTTCTGTACCACTTATCCTACACTGGGTCGTGGGGGGCCTGGAGCCTATCCCAGGAGACTCTGGGCACAGTGGTGTGAGGTACTCTGTACAGGGTGCCAGCCCATCGCAAGGCACACACTCGCACACCCATTCACATACTACGGACAACTTGGAAATGCCGATCAGCCTGGGTGAGGAAACTGGCATACTCTGAGGAAACCCCCAAAGTACAGGAAGAATCTGCAAACTCCACTCTTATATTGTGGGTGCAGGAATCAATCCCCCAACCCTGGAGTTGTGAGGCACATGTGCTAACCACTAAACCACCGTGCTTGCTTGCTGACTTTCTTCCACATTTTTACTGTCCAAGCTATGCTTTATCTTCCTTAACTTCAGTCCTGGTATCTGTATAAAAATATACAACTGGTGGAGTTGATCACTGTCTGATCCGAATCAGTCTACTTAAATTAATTTAGACCCTTTTGAGGGAGAATGGTTTTTGAATAGTCTGGATTTCCAGCTTGATTTGGGATTTTTGGTGGGAATGTACTTGTGAAATTTGGAAATATTCCATGTGGCCATTTTTACAACGGTCTCAAGCGGTAAACTTACATAAGTAACCAGTATTTCGGTGGCCAAAAGTTGGGTATGATTGGGCCTGAGTTGAGCTGGTTACTTAGCAAAGGACATTTGAATTGTATTATTGACTTTAATGTTTGGACTGTGCACATGCGAGTCATCGAAAGACAATGTTGCGGCAAGCAACAGCTGTCGCTTAAGTCATAAATGTCCTGGAAAATGATTGCTCATAGAGTTCTCATGATGAATCTTGTATTTGCTAATGGATGTATGGGATCTCTGTGATCACAGGATGATGAATGCTTAGGAAGTGTGTTGTAAATCACTGCAACTCAATCACCCTTACTATGTGTAATAAAAAAAGTAAATTGGCCATTATGATGACCGCTACAGTGAGTATAAAGCCTCACAATTTTATTTATTTATTGATTAGCACATGCTACAGTATCATGTTGATATTTTTCTGTAAGTGTATCCATGTTATATGATCATATCAGGCAAACCTGAAAACGAGAAAAAGAAACCTCACTGAACCTCGCTTGCGCTGTTATGTACTCCGAATGCGAGAGCTTTCAGATAATGAAATGCCAGGAATGTGGCTAAAATGACATTAAAAATAAATAAATAAATAAAAAATAAATTGTTCTGCATAGCAAAGCCTTTGGTTACACTTTAATACTACGGTCATACGCAACTATGCTCGTGACGACGAGTCTATTGTCAGCACTTTTCCACAGTCTCAATTTACTACCTTGGTCAGGCTTTATTTAGTGTTTTACTGAAACTTGACCAATTTAAATTGGCGAAAGCACTTTCTTGTCACGGTTTTTCATGCCGAAGCTCTCCTGCAGCCATGCTGCAGTTCCTGATGGAAATTCCATTAAGCACCCTTGGTGAGCCAGGGGGGTTGTGTGATGTAGAACCCAGCACTAACGAATTACGTTTGGCTGCATCCAGAGCCCCGGAGGCCGTCTTGGCCCCTTGTCTGGCACCGTATGGTTCTTTTGAATACTTGCCAGAACATTTTCAGCTGGCTCATCAGACGAGTGGAAGCGTTGGACCGCTTGTTTGCACGCCCGTGTGGACGTGATGTGGCGCGTAAATCAAACGCTTCGGGCCACTGGGTCAGTCGTACAGGACTGACTGTGGTGTTCACCCGTTTCTCCGGATATTATCTTGTCCGGTTTTAGTTTTTTCCCTAAACTTAGTCACCTGCCAATTCCTACCCAGCAGCTCACAGAAGACTGCAACCAACCACCGGAGGGTGAATTCAAACACGTCTTTCCTCCGAGATGCATGAAGTAAGCTGCTGAATCTTTTTGAACAGGGCAGTGTAACAAACTCTGAGCAAATCTGTCCCCTTCCACATAAATAAGCTCAAAGATGCTCACTGATGTCCCATTTCCCTGATGTTTTGGGCTCCATCCCTGATCTTTTCAAATCGTAGAAACACCCCTGCTAGTGTCGTTGCGATTGACAGCGGAGAGAGTAACACCATCCCTTCCACCCAGGAAGTAGGGCCAGTTTTACTTCCTTGGCCCTCAGTCATGTGTGTAATCTCAGAAAAATGCATAGTTTAACAATTTATCCCAATGTTAATATTATATTTCTATATTCGCTGGCCCTTATCAGGCAATATAATCAGTGTGGTGGTTTTTGTTTTTATTTTGGGGTAACCTGCCCTCTCCCATCACATCTTAGAAAATACAAAAATCTCCTCACCTCCCACACGAGCTGTTTTGATCCATAATGATGAAAACCCAGGTAGTGGCTTGGTGCGTTGTTGCATAGCCGTGAGTGCCCTGCCTCTCTTCCTCGCCTCTCCTCTGGGCTAAAGTTCAGTTCCATTGCTTATTTATTTTTTTTTTTTTGGGTGCCTGATACGGCTATTTGAAAGAGAGAGATGTCTGATATTGCAACATAGAGAGGGTGTTGCACATGTGCGCGCTCTCTCTCGTCAGTGGACTGGCTGGCGCTTTAAGGTGTGGCCGCTTTAACTGTAGTGTTTCTTAAAGGTGATTCTAAATATCCAGCTCTAAGTTGAGAAGAATAGTCGAGACGTGTTTTGAATCGATCCTTATTTCCAGGAATGCGAATCTGGACAGTGACTAGTCTCAACTCCAAGAATTTAAGACACTTGAAATCGCAGCTGTGCTTTTTCATCTTTTCGTTTAAGTGCAATAAACTAGCTAGAAACGTTTACTTCTGAATGACTTTTTTCTTGTGTTGTAATCAGTGGTTTGTAATGCTTCTTGCATCTAACTGATGCATGTGTCTCCCTAATGTGCTTTTTAAATACATTTAGTGAAATTATTTTCATGTTTTGGATTGTCTAATCTCTTTGGCCTTGACCTTTGTCTTAGCTTGACTTGGGTTAAGTGTAGTCCTGGTCAATCAGTGCTGTCTTATTACACTAACTGCTACAGAATAATCTGACTTAGTGACTTGCTAAAGGAGACGTCCCCATGAAATCAGAATTTTAGTATGAATGTTAGCCTTTAGGTTATCTATAAGTGTGCTCAAAAACAATGACTCAATTCCCATGTAAAAGATGCAAGCATTCAAAACATACGGTCTCTCTCTACCACAGAAATGGCTCAACGATTTTGATGACTTCGTACTGCACTTCTGCTTCTCGTCACATTTTTGGTCCGATCAAATGCTCTTAACAATCTGAAGTGTCCTGCCCCAAACATTATAAAAACAACCTTGCTGTAGTCACCGTTCGCTATTTTAAAAAAGGGGGAGGAGCCACTCAGTGTCCCGCCCTGACGTCAACACGCTGAGTAACGCAGCATCTTTGAAAACACTTCACTGAGACTAAATAAGAATAAAATGATTAAAAACGTGATGGTTTAAACAAAATTGTAAAAAATAAAAAAAGCTAAAGTAAATACATTTTTAAATATTTCAAAACATTTTTATTCAGGAACTTGAACAATTAAGTTGAGAATTATGTTTAAAAATTGACAAATATAAAATAAAAGCAGCCCGCCCCCCAACAGCTGAGTGGATTGTTTCATTCCCTCTCGTTAATAATGACTGACTTGTCGGACCATTCTGTGTACTGTACAAGAATCTTGTAATGCTGCAAAACAAATTGTTCCATTCATTTCTCTGGTTTTGGAGTTGTCACTGTGTACTTACGTGTGTGTGTGTGTGTGTGTGTGTGTGTGTGTGTGTGTGTGCACAGACAGTAAAGCGATTGTGGACGGAAACCTGAAGCTGATCCTGGGCCTGGTATGGACGCTCATCCTGCACTACTCCATCTCCATGCCCGTGTGGGAAGAAGACGAGGACGAAGAGACCAAGAAGGCGACGCCCAAACAGCGGCTTCTGACCTGGGTCCAGAACAAAGTCCCCGACCTGCCCATTAGTAACTTCAGTGACAACTGGAGGGACGGCAGGGCTCTGGGAGCTTTAGTGGACAGCTGTGCACCAGGTGTGTGTGATGGAGGTGATGCTTGTGTGTTCATGTTCCACTGGTTCATTCTGAACATGACCTGTAGAGATTCTGTGTATAGCACATCCAGCGGTGCAGTTTTAACATTTAGACTGCTCATGTGTCTCTCCTTCTCCCTGCGTTAGGTTTGTGTCCTGACTGGGAGACGTGGGATCCTGTGAAGCCAGTTGAAAACGCTACAGAAGCCATGCAGTTGGCTGACGACTGGTTGGGAATCCCTCAGGTGAGCAGCAGTGTGTATGACCCTAAACTCTCATCCACACAGTGGTTTCTCCCAGTGTAGGAGTGCCCAGGTGTGCCAGATGCATGCTAGGGTTAAGTGGTGTGTTGTGTTGTGGTCTTTCTGGTCAACTGAACTTTGTCCTTAAATAAGGTGCGACTCTTATCTGTAGCCAGCATGAAGGTGTTTTTCAATTCGTATTTCGTGTTTCCGTTATCTAATTTGAACATTTTATTTGTTTAAGAGGAGGCTGTCATTCCTTTCATTAATGTCTTATGTTGCTTGCTCACACCCAATCACACCTTTGCAAACAAAGGTGTGCAGGTCAGAGTAAATGAGCACACACCCGGTGGCCTGTCTGTTCATGAAAAATAAAGGGCTAGTATTTGTTTGCTTTTTTTGTTCTTTAAATCCTAGACTACATTAGTGACTGCACTGCATAAATGGTTCATTGTCTTTCCTTTAGACATACTTCTCACCTTAACAGCAATTTGTAGCATTTCAGTGTGAGATGGTCCAACTTTTCAGGTTTTTTTTTTTTAGTTAGCATGCTATGGGGAAATGCAACTAGTGCACAGCACTCCTGTGTACCCATGAAACCCAAAATGTAAAAGACCTTACTATTTCTAAAAATGTTTAAATATCATTAACATATGAGTAAAATCTATTTCGATGTACAAGGTTCTATATGAATGAAGAGATGGGTACGTTTATAATACCAAGATCATATGTATTGCATAAAATGTTAATGATACACTTTTTTTTTTTTTTTTTTTTTTTTTTACATTTATATACCATTTTATTACCATTTAATGTCTTGGTTAAAAATTTTTAGTAAATCTTTTTTTGAACTTCACAACATAACAGTCCCTCCAGGATTTTGTGATGGCAGAAATGAGCGCAAAATCAAACACTGCAATATTCCGAGAAGCTTATGCTTAATTAAAAAAAAAAAAAAAAAAAAAAAAAATTACCACAGATTTTACTCAGGCCGAGACGCGTCGCGTGACAGCACAATGCGTGTTCAGCCAAAGCCCTCTTCGATTCATGTGTCAAACGAGTACGGCTAAAAGATCTCATTTACCAACAATCGTGACCGAGACCATTCAAAACAATTTCGTGCAATTTTAATTTCACCAATTCAAGTAGTTTTCTGCAAAAAAGTACAAACACGCAAAAAATTTAGCATTTTTACCCGCGACAATCAGCAAAAAAATTCCGTGAAATTCTGTACAGACTAAGACACTTAGTGCAGTCATTTTATTAAATTGTCGAAACAAAAAGTAGTTAACAAAACTGTCTTAATGTTAGTTTATTAACATTTAACATTGTATTACATAAAATGTTAAAATGCCATTTAAAACCAACACTTTCTTAATTTTTCTTAAACTTCAGTAATTTACTTTAATACTTAAAATGTATTAAATAAAATATAAATACTACTAATTGCTTTGTTTCAGAAAACAGGCCTTTTTTTGGGGGGGGGTAAAAAACAAACACAGTGAACTCTCAAATTTCACATGGTTTTCAAATAAGGTTTTTTTTTTTTTTTGTTTTGTTTTTTTTTTTTCCCCCTCTTACTGTAAATTTTTGATCGTTTCTTAAAGTTGCACTCAATACTTTTGACACAAATGGAATTCCATACAGTAACTGTTCACACTTTGAGTCTGCACACTGTAATTCTAGCACCCTAAAGCCCCCCCCCCCCCCCCCCCCCCCCCCTC
>JANDJT010000114.1:13421352-13434773 GCA_024331685.1 Stegophilus panzeri | reverse complement strand
AGTATTTGCATCTCATTGTTTGGTTCATGTGTCAAATACTTTATTTATTTATTTATTTATTTATTTATTTATTTATTTATTGTTTGTGGTTCCCTATAACCAGCTGCACATAGTGTTTTTAAAAGGAGCAATAGGTCGCAGTATTTTAGTATTTATCGGAAGGTAAACATGTAAATGTTCCGTAGTGTTTTTACTCATGCTTGCAAAACGTTCCACAGAACAATGCTGCTCTATGCGTCAGTGGAAATGCCTTTTGTTTTCTGCAGTTGAAGTTCATATCCTGTTTCCTACACAGAATTGTAATCAGGGGAAGTGAGAAAATGCAGCTTATTGCTCCTTTAAACTTATGCAAACTATGTAAATGGTACATAGTAATTTATATATTGTATACATCTTTTTTTTTAAGCTTTGTTCTTAAATGTAACTTAAACACAACTGTGTCTTAGGTTCAAGTTGGAAAGGGCAGTCACCCTCACAAGGTGAAAGTGTTTGGTCCAGGAGTGGAGAGAACTGGCCTGAAGGCTCACGAGCCCACACACTTCACTGTGGATTGCACAGAAGCTGGGGAAGGTGAAAAAGGCATACACATAGCATTTTATGCCTTGTTTTAAGCACTTGTCACTTGAATGGTCTTTCCCATGCTGTAGGTGATGTCAGTGTGGGTATCAAGTGTGATGCCAACGTGATCAGTGATAAAGAAGAAGACGTCGATTTTGATATCATTACCAATGCTAACGACACCATTACAGTGAAGTACATCCCACCAGGGGCTGGACGCCTCACCATCAAAGTCCTTTTCACAGATCAAGTGAGTGAGCTCACTGATTACGGCTTTCGGATAACCTCTGGAGTTGGGTTATGTCTTTTTAATCTTTATTTTTTTTAATTTATTTATTTTGTACAATGTAGGAAATTCCTGCAAGCCCGTTCCGTGTCAAAGTGGATCCTTCACATGATGCGTCCAAAGTTAAGGCAGAGGGTCCTGGGCTCGCTCGAGCAGGTTCGTGTTTGTGTCCACGTTGCATTTTGGGTGATATTCATTTTAGTATTCTAGTGCTATTTAAGAATCATCCATTCTTTCTACAGGCGTGGAGAGTGGAAAGCCCACTCATTTCACCGTTTACACCAAAGGAGCAGGAAAAGCACCACTGGATGTGCAGTTCTCTGGCCCAAACCGAGGACAACCTGTCCTAGACTTTGAAATCATCGACAACTATGACTATTCCTACACTGTCAAGTACATGCCAGTTCAACAGGTATTGTTTTTATATAATAAACCAGTTCAAAAGTTTACATACACTTGATTCTTATTCTTTCTAATAGTATTAGAATAGAATAGTAATCTTCATTCTGATAGTTGTTCATGAATCCTTTGTTTGTCCTGAGCAGTTAAACTGCCCACTGTTGTTCAGAAAAATCCTCCACGTCCTGCACTTTCTTTGCTTTTCCAGCATTTTCTGTATATTTGAGCCCTTTCCAGCAATCGCTATATGACATTGAGATCCATCGTTTCACACTGAGGGACTTGTACACAACTACTACAAAAGGTGCAAACATTCACTAATGCGACACTATACATTAAGAGAGAGGGGGTGTAAACTTTTGAGCAGGATGATCGTTGTAAATCTTGTCTTCTGGGAACCATGTAAATATCTTATGTAGCTTCTGAAGGGTGGTACTAAATGGGGGGGAAAAAATAAGATCGTTAAACAAATTAACAATTTACACCGTTATCCTGTTCAAAAGTTTACACCCCGTATCGTGTTGCTTTCTTGAGCGTCAGTGAATGTTTGCACCTTTTTGTAAAGGTTGTGTACGAGTTCCTCAGTTCTACTGACTGTACGTCAATAGAATGTGTGTATATCCATATGTTATCTTCAGATCACGTTTTTGTGTTCCAACAGGGTGAAATGGTGATCATTGTGACTTTTGGAGGAGACCCCATTTCTAAAAGCCCTTTTTCTGTGGGAGTGGTAGCACCGCTCGACCTCAGCAAGATTCAAGTCGATGGCTTGGAAAGCAGTGAGTTTTCTTATTGGCACATGCACATTGCTTTGTGGTGCTTAATAAATTATGTACTGCTGGTTCCATTGCCAGGGCTGTGGTGTCTTTTTTTTTTTTTTTTTTTTTTTTTTTTTTGGGGGGGGGGTTTGGGGGCTGGTCACTGTTGTGTAACTTTCACTACATACTTGTGCTTAAAAAGATTTCGTTTAGTTCATCGGAACAGTTTTATTAGGGGTTTTTTTTTTTTTTTTTTTTTTGAGGAGATGTAACCACTGGGTGTTTTTGTAAAATGAAGTAATCCTTTACATCAGCAGGCTCCAGTAGTTTGACACTGATGTAAATTATTTTATAGAATGTATCAATTCTGACTGTTTCAGGAGTGGAGGTCGGCCAGGATCAGGAATTTGTAGTGGGTGCTAAAGAAGCAGGCGGTCGCGGTAAACTGGAAGCTCGGATTACCGGCCCAACAGGCAAGTCTGTGCCATGTGTAGTGGAGCCGCAGCTTGGTAAAGGAGCCAACCTCGTCAAGTACATCCCAAAAGAGGAAGGTGCCTACGCTGTAGAGGTCCTCTATGATGGCAACCCAGTGCCAGGGAGCCCCTTCCATGTTGAGGCCATGTTGCCTCCTGATCCCAGCAAGGTGAATTATTATATTTAATCCCACAAACAACTAACGTATATCGTTTGTGATTTAGAAAAAAAAAATTACTTGGTTTTTATCATGGATGTATCTCAGTACTTGCACTACATTGTGTCCTCATAATTTTTGCAACATCTTTTCCATACATATATGCATATACATATCTTTTTATGTTGTCTCTGAAATGTTTGTAAAGATCAGTGAGATGGCTACGAGTTAATGTGTTGGGTGTTCTTTTACAGGTCAAAGCTTACGGTCCAGGGTTGAAAGGAGGTTTGGTTGGGAATCCTGCGGAATTCACAATCGACACCAATGGAGCTGGAACAGGTGGGCTTGGTCTGACTGTAGAAGGGCCAACCGAAGCCAAAATTGAGTGTTCGGACAACGGTGACTGCACATGCTCGGTGTCGTACCTTCCAACCGAGCCTGGTGAATACCTCGTTAACATCCTCTTCGAGAATGTCCACATACCCGGGTCTCCTTTCCACGCCGACATCGAGTACCCCTTCGACCCCATGAAGGTTGTGGTGTCAGGTTCAGGCCTGAAACACGGGAAAGTGGGCGAGATCAGCGTGCTCAATGTGGACTGTGCCAAAGCCGGGCCTGGACGGTTGACGTTGGAGGCTGCATCCGATGCAGGTTCCAAGGCTAAGACTGAAGTGCTGGACAACAAGGATGGCACTTACACGGTGACCTACGTGCCACTGACAGCAGGCATGTACACTCTGCTGCTAAAGTATGGAGGGAAGACTGTCCCAAACTTCCCTGCCAAAGTGGTGGTGGATCCAGCAGTCGACACCAGCAAGGTGAAGGTGTTTGGACCAGGAGTGGCTGGAGAAGGTATTTGCGGTTTTCATGTTGGGATCTGATTTCACATGTGTTGCCTTGCCTTTTGAAATCTCAGTATTTTCCTGGTTTCCATGGCATCTCATTCAGATTTGCCTTTTTTCCCCGAACAGTCTCTTTTATTATACAGACATGTCCGAACATCTCCATGTCTCATTATACGTTGGATGACTTCATCTGGAGTTCCCAAAAAAAATGAGAGATGGCCCGTTATCCTTTAAAGCATAAGAATGACACATTTTATGAAGATCAGTTACCTTTTAGAATAGACACTTATCTTTTGTGGGTTGTGCTCATGCCTGTTTTCTCTTAACTCGTTCCTCTAAAAATTATTTAGCTTAGAGTTGAGCACTTTCCCTTTTTCACCCTGCAGGCATCTTCAGGGAGGCTACCACCAACTTCACCGTCGATGCTCGGGCTTTGACCAAAGCGCGAGGGCAGCACATTAAAGCTCAGGTTAAGAACCCATCTGGTGCTACCACAGACTGCGCCATTGCTGACCAGGGTGATGGCACTTATGTAGTGGAGTACACTCCATTTGAGAATGGTACAGTCCAAAGCATGATATCGTACTCTTATTATTGTTCAGAATATATTCCACCTTGCCATGTTTATGTTCAGACCAGTTAAAGTTGATGCCTAGCTGTTAGTGAGTGTTTTTATTTGTATTTTAGTAAGCTCATAATAACGTTGCTTGTTAGGTGTTCATGCCGTGGAGGTGCTCTATGATGAGACTCCTCTGCCTAAGAGCCCCTTCCAGGTAGTGGTAAGCGAGGGTTGTGATCCCACTCGGGTTGTAGCTGAAGGCCCTGGATTGGAGGAAGGGCTAACTGACAAACCCAACAAGTTCTCGATCATCACAAGGTGCCTCACCCCTTTTTAATATTTAAAAGAAAGGGGGGGAAAAAAAAAAGAAAAAACTTTGATCTCACAAACTGCTGCTGTAAGTTTGGATCTCAATATTTCTAGATCTAAACTTAAAGCAGCAGTTTGTAAATTTATTACTTTTTTTAAAAATTTATTTCTGTTCTGAGTTCATTTAATTGTTATCTGAACCCTAAGAAATTACCAAAAAAAATTACACGGTCCAACTACAGAGCAGTTAAGATCTGACATTGTCTGATTACACAGAGGAGCTGGTATCGGCGGCCTGGGCATCACGGTCGAGGGCCCGTCAGAGTCCAAGATGTCCTGCATAGACAACAAGGATGGAAGCTGCGATGTGGAGTACACTCCTTATGCTCCTGGACCTTATGATGTGAACATTACATATGGAGGACAGCACATTCCAGGTATATATGGTCCTGCAGTGGACTGGTGTCAGGTGTTTTTTGTAAGGATCATAAACCCCACATATGGTGTTTGCACCATAAATGCAGCGTTCCTATAAATACTAAAAGAAATAACAAACAGAATCTTGTATGAAATGCACTTGTGTATAATTTAGGATTCATGTTGATTTGTACGAGTTGTATGATGGACAACTGTCTTGTCAGGTTCAGTACAAACAAAACGAAGAAGCATCTTTTTTTTTTTTTTTTCTTTTTTTTTTTTTCTTCTCCCCCCTTCAATTTTTAAATTTGCAGGCTTGACTGTGATCAACAAACCTTTTGACAAACAGAATCCCGCTTGTCACTAAACTTTAGCCTGGGCCTTAATTTAGTACTGTGGTAAAGTCTTAGCTCACAACTTGTTCTATAAATATCTGTCTGATGTAGTGCCTTATTCTATCCTTGGTGGTCAATTTGCAGAATGAAAGCTACTTAATTTCAAGGATAAGAGTTAACAATTCAAATGCTGCGTAAGCCAACTGACATGAATCTAGATTGACATTTCTGTAGGTGTTCTGAATCCTCAGATATTAAGACACTCCCTGAAAGTCCTGCCCCCTTCCCCCTCTCGTATTACTAACGTTTTGGCTCATTCTCTTGTCTTGACTTATTTTCCTGCTTGAGAGATGTGCTGACGTGAAATGCTCACTTTGTGTCAAGGTAAATGGATCTGGTTATTTTGTTTATGGTCGGTTCTAAGCGCAGGGAAACGCATTGCTTTATTAAATGTCGCTTCATTTTTGATATTCAGTCTGTCGTCCTTTTTTAAATTCCCTATTCAGGAAGTCCGTTCAGAGTGCCAGTGAAGGACGTGGTGGACTCCAGTAAAGTGAAGCTCTCTGGGTCTGGAGTGGGTTCAGGCGTTCGTGCCAAGATCCCTCAGTCTTTCACTGTGGACTGCAGCAAGGCTGGAATAGCACCACTGTCTGTAGCTGTAACCGGGCCTAAAGGTGAAAAGTTTATATATATAAAAAAATAAATAATAAAGGAGGAAGAGAAATTTCTTAGCATATTGTACATTGAGTACATGATCTGTATGAGTAAAGCCTGACTAGACATCTAATTTATTTAATCATTGCTTCCGTTCAGGCGTGGCTGAGCCAGTTCAGGTAAAGGATAACGGGGATGGAACACACACTGTAGCGTACACGCCTTCTGTGGAAGGACCGTACTCTGTAGCGGTCAAGTATGCTGAGGAAGAGATTCCACGCAGGTAGCGTGACTGTTTTCCAAAACTTGCATTCAGTATGCTATAGCTTGTAACCTGTAATCACCTTTCCACACTTTGCCTTTTTCAGCCCGTTTAAACTGCGTGTTCTGCCCACACACGATGCTAGCAAGGTTCGTGCCAGCGGGCCGGGACTGACTACGAGCCTGCCTGCCAGCCTTCCTGTGGAGTTCACCATCGATGCCAAGGACGCGGGCGAGGGCCAGCTATCGGTCGAGATAACGGTGAGTAAGCCCCAGTGTGGAAAACTACCAATCCTCAGTCTGAATAGAAGACAGAGTTTTCTGCCGTGATGTACGTGTTCTCTCTACGGTGGCGCGTGGTAGTTTGTGAACTTTCTCTATCTGCATAAATATGACCTAAAACATCAGATTTTAGGTCACACAAATCCTAAAAGTAGACAGAGCCCAATTAAACAAATGATAAAAAAAAAATAAAAAAAATAAATAAATATTGGTAATACCATATGTATTATACATAATTTAATGTTTTTTTTAATGGTTAAATATTTTTTTTAATGTCTACAAATGTAAAATGGTATGTCACATGGTATGGTTTTTTTTTTTTTTTAATTTTTTTTTTTTTTTTTTTTTTTTTTTTTTTTTTTTTTTTTTTTTTTAAAGGTACATTTTAATTGATGAATAAACATTCAACACTGAAAAGGTGTTTAAGATTAAGTATAAAATTTTGCCATCACACCAGATCCCAGCTTGTATTCGGGTTGTGATTATTTTTTGTTGCATATCACAATATCTCAGAAAGGCATATTGTAACGTCATTGATCAGTCTAGCTATTGAATTTATTTCTTATTATTTATTTATTCTTTACTTATATTATTTATAAGATCTAGCCACTGTATAAGATATTACAGTACTTGGAGTTAATGGGAAGTAACCATAGTTGGCTGTTTTGAAATGTCAGTCAAATGGCCTCTTCCGTTTAAGGTAGGCAGTTCTTGGCCATGCATAGTGTAACACACAAAATACCAGAGTCAAGAGAGCCAGAAGGTCTGACTTGTTGGTGTAATTGAAATAAAAAGACTCGACTAATTTCCAGTAGATTTAGTATTTGAACACTAATCATTTTTAGACTACTGCATACTATAGACTCGCAGTGTTCCGTGTTCATCATGTCTGCTGTTTAATCTCCTCTGGACTTGTTTTGAGAAATGACCACATTGCTCATCCGTTTAATTCCATCTCTTCTCTAGGTCCAAAAAGACATTCAGAGATTAGTATAATAGACCAGTAGTAAGTGAAATTGATGTCTTATTAAAGCCAATATTTTTTAATTTTTTTTTTAAAAAGCAAATGTGTTTGAATAATTTCCACTAGAGAAATGGGCTCCGCCCCCCCAATCTGGAAAGCGATGAAGCACTACTGCACAGTTATAGAGGTTGTAATCTAGCCAAAGCTGCGCTTGTGTCCTTGTTTGCGAACTTGTGCTGAGCTCAGTTCACGCCTATAGCTCTGCGCTCCTTGGCTCGATGAATCCTCCTGCTTCTCTGCGAGTTTTCTCCATGATCTCTTTGTCATCCTGACGCTACTCTTCTCTTGACAGTTTGAGAATAAACAGATCTGTGCTGACCTGCAAATTTGAATCTTCAGGACAAGGACGGAAAACCGAAGAAGCTCAGCATTCAGGATAACCAGGACGGGACGTACAAAGTGTCCTACGTGCCGGACAAAGTGGGGCGGTACACTATCGTCATCAAATACGGAGGCGACGAGATCCCGACTTCTCCGTATAGAGTGCGGGCAACTACTACAGGCGATGCTAGCAAGTGCACGGTCACTGGTGAGACTAAACCTCAGCAAACCCCCAAAAATAGATTTACTTTTTCAAAAACGATTGACAATACATCTTTAAATGTATCATAACCTGGGTTCTCAATGCAGTGTCAGTAATAGTCATGTGACGAGGTTCTTTCCATTTGATCCGTTTTGCAGGCCCTGGCATCGGGCCTACCATCGGCATCGGAGAAGAGGTGGGCTTCGTCGTGAACACAAAAGGTGCAGGGAAAGGGAAGGTTTCGTGCATCATTGTCACGCCTGATGGGACCGAGGTGGAGGCAGAGGTCCTCGAGAATGAGGACGGTACCTTTGACATCTTCTACACCGCGCCAAAGCCAGGAACCTACGTCATCTACGTGCGATTCGGTGGAGAAAATATCCCTCACAGCCCTTTCAGAGTCATGGCGAGTATCAGCTACCAATAGCAGCATCTCCCTGTAGTTGGAGCGTGTGCGGAAACTGTAAAACGGGAAACATCTGGAAACATCTGTTTATAAATCTTTTAGTCAGTTTATATAGAGATGAATACACAAGTGACAGCAATGATCGATCACGATAATACATGTATGCATTTGGAAATGCTTTATTCTTTTGAATGCTGCGAGTTTGAAAACGATTTACTCCAGTATCGGATCAGAGTGTAAATCCTTTCTTTAATCAGATTGCACTGGTCTCTGGGCCCTGCGTTTAAACATGAAAATGTTAAGCAAAAAGACTCTAATAGCTTGTTTTAATACAGTAAGACTCGCACGTGATGATGCTAGCAGATTTGATTGCAGAAATGAATTGCGGGGGGGGGGTTCAAAATGACCAAAATTGCAGATTTATACTGACTGTAAAATTGCGGTGTCATTTCACAGCACGTATGGTTTTCTCGTTCCAAAGTGCCGTGTGTGTAACCTGCACTCTCATTTCCCAGGCTACTGATGAGGCTCCTTTGCTGCAGCAGTCAGTCCAGCAGAATCAAGTCGCTCCAGATGCCGGCTTCCAGCCCTGGGTACACACACACCCCACACTCCCTTGTTCCTCTCATCCATCTATCCTCGCTACTTTATTAGGGGAGCCCCGAATGCACTACTGCCATCACCACTTCCTCTTTTCGGCCTGTGTGCTGACCTCCGTCCTGGCTAGATACGCACACTTTCAACTCTCTCTCTAGCGCTCTCTTTTCCCATTACTCATGTTCTCCTTTGTAATGGAAATGATTTTCATGCAGGTCTGCCTCATTTTGACATCGTTCTTTTCAGGAAATGGCTGTGTGCTCACGGCTCATCTCCTTTCCAATTCCTGAATCGAGACTGTTGTCTTCTCTGGCTGAATTTCCTTGGAAACCACTATGCTAGTATTTTCTTTCATGCTGGAGCCTGAGAAAACATGATCACGGACCTTTTTTAAAGGGTCTTGGTTTTGTCTGGAAATAAATCTGGGGTTCAGTAATTTAGATAGCAACTACAGATAGCAACTACAATTACAGTGTACTTTAAAGATAAGTGTGTAGTACTGTACATACTGTGTGTATATGAGGACTGGAAACTTCATTCATTTAGTCTTTCCACGTTTTACCTCTGTTTAAACGCCATAGTTAATCTCCATTCATGCTGCGTCTCATCTGAATTTTTACTGAACGGCATAACACTACATTTCTTATAATACTAGTGTCTGTCAAGTGTTTATCTGCTTCATTCTTACTCTCTCTTCAGAATCTTGTCATGACTCTTGCAGGTGTCCTGGGAGTTTGATGCACTGTTTCCTTACACCCCCCGTCACTCCATTTACGTGTCCAATGCATGTTTCTGCTGCAGCTGAATCCCAGAACACACTCTCTCTTCTCTTCCTGCTCTTCTGCTGTTCACGTTCACTTTTCAAACAGAGTCGCTGCCTTCTGAATATGGAGATGTAACGATAGACTCTTGTTCTGGAGCCCGTCTACGAATCCGAAGTCTCCTTTTTAATTTCGCGTTTCTTCCCACTGCACAGGTCATGGATGGCACCTACGTTCCGGTGAGCAGTATGAACGGAGCTGGCTTCCGGCCTTTCGACATGGTGATTCCCTTCACCTTAAGCAAGGGGGAAATTACAGGTGAGAAACAAGTTCAATTCCAGCCAAGGTACAGATCGTTTAGGATCTCTTAACAAGCGCATACTGGGATGTTTACATCCCACATCACAGACTCTTGGGACACCTTGTTGATACTGGTATTGCTGCAGGATGAACACTTTATTTGAAGGGTACTTGCATATGAACTTTAACACATTCATAACCATTACATTTAAGCTTTTATAAAATGGTGTAAGTGGCTTTATGAAAGGCTTATGTCAAAACTCATCAGGTGACATTACAGGTTTTATGCAATATGTCGCATCTGAGTGGAGAGAAAAGGGCTCCAGTTCATAAAACATTCATAAAAATAACACAACTATTATTAAGCAGCGTTAGACAAATTATTAAATATATCTGTCAAATCTTGTCAGGTGACATTGGTTGTATGCAATATCTCAGATTAGGAGTGGCAACAAAAGGCCACTCATGATTGATGGACAGTTAGATATCGTATGAGCTTTAGGATGTGATGAAATGAGTGTCAACATACTTTCTTTTTTTTGGGAACAGTTTACTTAATTTCTATAGGCATATGATTCCTCTTGAGGTCTGTCCCCTCTAAAAGATTTTATGAAAGTGTTACCAAAGAGAGAGGGGGTTGGGGGGGAAAAAAATAAAAAATAAAAAAAAACTATAGGAAAGCCATATACATATGGAAAAACCAAACTGGCATTTGTTCAACGATACTAGTTTTCAAAACTTGAACTAGCATGGCTTCTGTAAGAGATCCTCCATTATGACCATACAGACCAGTCTAGCTACAGATGGGGCTAGAGACATTGGTTCAGAAAGTGCAGAGTTTTCAGACGTTCATTTTATTTACTCTCTGGTCTGGTTTACAAACTTGCGTCATGACTTGTTTTAAATAAATAAATAAAAACATGGTTGATGAAAACCGAACGTTTATAGATGACTGACCAAAGAAGCATGTGTTCATTCTGCTCATGTTTGATTCAAACCTGAGGTCTCATCTGTTTAGTCAATGTGGTAACATAGAGAGCCACTATGAAACAAAACACAACCACATTCGTCTCATTTATAGATACAAATGAATCATTAATGGTTAATTATTAAAAGGTAACAGTTGGCACTATATTCAACTGAGCTGCTTTTTTGGACCTGGATATTTCCTATTCCTACACCATAACCCAAGTCATTCAGGTTTGCAGGTTTAGTGTGAAATGTTTTTGTTCCATCCCTAAAGTCTTCAATAGGATGAAGAATTTCCAGAACACCTCATTTTGTACCTAATTACGGCGTTAGTACAGTATTTAACTCTGCTTTTCATATCCAGGCGAAGTTCACATGCCATCGGGCAAAACGGATCAGCCTGAGATTATCGACAACAAGGACGGGACGGTCACTGTGAAATACGCTCCAACAGAGGCAGGACTTCATGAGATGCACATCAAATACAACGGCGCCCACATACCAGGTAAAAGGGTGAGGGAGTGTCTTGGAGCTAAAAATGCACACTGAAGTCCATTTTTAAAAACCAACAGCATGTACAAAGAGCACGCAGCTCTGACCTGCTGAGGATCAGCGTCCTCGTCCATAATTAATACCATATCGGCTTTCTTCCTGTGTGCGGGCTCACAACAAGCATGGGCATCAAGGTTGAAAGGGAGTTGAAAACAATCACCTTTCATGATATTTCTTGGAGAAGTGCGGATAGGAACGCTAATAGTTCATGATTTTTGGCATTGTCCAAAATCTCTTGTATGACTGCATCAAGCTTGGGGAATTCATGCAGCTTTGGTATAGTATGGGGACTGTGAGTCAGGCAAGGATCCTCATGCTGGGGCTTGCATAAAAGGCAGCTATGACATTATCCAGTCACTAATCCACATCTGTCAGCGGTCACAGTAGGTATTAAGTCTCATGCATTATGCTTGTAGCATGAATCAATTCAGTCCTGACAAGAGTCAATAAGACAAGCCTTACCTATAGCTATGCTACCATATAAGGCAGCAATCATGTGAGTCACCATTCCTCCATTTTTGCCCCAGGATAAAAGATGACTCAAGACTAATTACACATGTGGATATCCTGTTCAGCATTATCCGTGCTCCTAGATAAAAATGCCCATTGTCTGTTCACTCTGCTCAAATGTTACACTATATGGTTAATGTTTTTTTTTTTTTTTTTTTTTTTCTCCTTTGCGGTCACCAAGGAAAAAAATGGTATCATGTCATTTTGCAAGAAACTGTTGTGAAATCTAACAGTAGCCAGTAGAGTATTGCCTCACCTCTTTATGTAATAGCTTGTGCTTTTGAGCACTTCATGTGTGCATAGGATATAGTTCACCTTGGGGTAAAGTGCATGCAGAAATGATTACAAGAACATGAACATGACATGGAATCACTGTGAAGTTGTTTTTGTTTTTCAGCTAGTCATAAATCCTTGCCAGTCTCTACAATCTGTTTTCCCCTCCACAGAGAGTCCTCTACAGTTCTACGTCAACAATGCCAATAGTCCCAATGTGACTGCGTACGGACCAGGCCTTGTGTATGGCATAGCTAACAAACCAGCTACTTTCACCATTTATACTGAGGATGCTGCAGAAGGTGGGCATCAGTACATAAATGTTTGTTTATATGACTCATGAAATATAATATAAAATTACATAAATAGTAAAGCTAAATAATAAAATGCAATTTAAATATAAAAGGAATAATAAAATCAAATTTATTACTTTTTTTAAAGTAATAAAATAAAGGGAGAATTTGTCAGATAGGGGAGCACCTCCGGGGTTTGGGATTCGATTCCCTCCTCCACCCTGTGTGTGTGTGTGTGTGTGTGCGCGCGCAGAGTCTGCATGTTCTCACTGTGCTTCAGGGGTTTCCTCCGGGTACTCTGGCTTCCTCCCCAGTCCGAAGACATGCGTTGTAGGCTGATTGGCATGTCTAAATGGTGTGTGTGAGAATGTATGTTGGATTGTGCTGGGAGTCCCATGGGGTAGGCCCTGTGTAGGATAAGCAGTGCAGAGGATGGATGGATGGAGAAGATCTGTTCATAATTGTAGTGCTCAGTTTTAGTTTCTGAACTGATGAAGCGTATAATTTTGGCGTAGGTGGCCTTGATTTGGCTGTCGAAGGCCCGTCAAAGGCAGAGATCGGTTGCGTTGACAACAAGGATGGCACTTGTACAGTCACGTATCTTCCTGCACTGCCTGGAGATTACAACATTCTGGTGCGTTATAACGACAAGCACATAGCCGGCAGCCCCTTTACTGCCAGGATCACAGGTGAGGACCATTTTTCCTTTTGTTTTTTTTGCAAAATGTACACAAAGAAAAATAGCAGTAATACAAATATACAGTGCAGGGAGAGGCAGAAACACCATGAGGACTTATTTAACACCTCCACCTAAACAATGTTACATTGTGGTCAAAATGGTAAACTAATATAAAATAAATAAAAATAGAAATGGATGAATAATGTGTGTGTGTGTGTATGTGTGTGTGTGTGTGTATGT
>JANDJT010000114.1:13391780-13421266 GCA_024331685.1 Stegophilus panzeri | reverse complement strand
TATATATAGAGAGAGAGAGAGAGAGAGAGGCCTGTGTGAAAATGCGTTCATCTATTTAAAAAAAGCATGTATAAGTAACATGAAGGAGATATTGGTTTATTCACTGAATAATACATTAATTAAATTAATGTTTTAAATGATCTTTTAAGCAGCTTTTATAACACATTATAGGCAAACTTTTTTTTTTTTTTTTTTTTTTTTTTTTTTTCCCTCCCCGCCTCCCCCTTCTTATTTTATTTGGCCAGGAGCTGCATGTGTAGTAATTTACTGCTTTCTATTCTCATTCACACCATTTTGGGTGTAATTCAAATAATCCTTTGTAATGAAATAAATGGCTTACTCGTCTCTGAGGTGGTGGCTGTTTTTGGTCTTGTTTGCAGAAGACAACAAGAGGAGGTCTCAGGTGAAGCTGGGCTCGGCTGCCGACTTCGCGTTGGACATCACAGAAACGGACCTCAGTCAGCTCACAGCCAGCATCAAAGCTCCCTCAGGCCGTGATGAGCCCTGTCTCCTCAAGAGGCAGCCGAACAACCACATTGGTATGAGGATCTCAAAATAGTTTTTCCAGATTGAAAATTCTACTGGTTGCTATTTTGTATAATTTGGGTCGGAATATAGCTAGATTAAGATTTTAGTTAATGGTGTTCTCTATGCTTGTATCTGTACTAGAGTTCTCAAAAAAAAAAAAAAAAAAAACAACTTCAGACCATTCCCACACACTACCTCTGTACAGTGTGTAATTAACTCAGTTGATCCAATTCTTCAGAATAGAAACAAAGTATATTTGAGCATAGTTTTAGTCCACTAAATATGACTTCTATTAACAATTACTGTAGCAAGTATGGCGCATCTATTTATCCTGCAAACCTGAGAGGGAAAATCCTACCACACCTATTTATTTTTTTCCTTCCCCTTTAGTTAGATTCCATAGGATCCTAGTCGCAGTGTCTGCCTTCACTCTACACTTTCCTGGTCCTTTTTTCTGTTGAGGTGCTACAGCTTATGCTTCTCTTCGTTTTATCCCCCAGGTATTTCTTTCATTCCCAGAGAGGTCGGGGAGCACTTGGTCAGCATTAAGAAGAACGGACGGCATGTCGCCAACAGCCCCATCTCCATCATGGTGGTGCAGTCTGAGATCGGCAACGCCAGCAAGGTGAAAGCTTTTGGACCGGGCCTGGTAGAAGGACGCACGTTCCAGATGGCCGACTTTATTGTGGACACCAGAGACGCCGGTGAGAAATGAACAAGTTTTCTCAAACTTTCATTTATTAATATTGCGTTCTGTTTTGTTAGTGACCTCCAGTGTTTTTTATTTTAAAATCCTAAAAGAATCCCCTTTTGTGCTATTGTTTCGGGTTAACACAAAAAGCATACATGTATACGTTTAGACATGGTGGGAACGTGATTCAAGTATCTAGGAGTCTCCATCCTTTACAATAACGGACGCTCTGACCTAAAAAGTCCGAGTTGCGTTATGTTTAAAAGGAAGCTGCTGAACTCCGATGTTTTTGTATCCCCTGATATGCAGTAGGCCAGATGTAGACGTTAATTGAGCAGTTCTGATGGGAACAGTTTATAGCTGTCATTTCCCCGTCAACTTCTTGAAATGTTGCCGTGTAATTATGGTCAATTTAGTCTAATTTGCATTGTCTCTTGGGTGAACTGTTTAAGCGTTAAGTGAACAAGTGCAGCTTTTCTGCCAAAATGTCTGGTTTTTTTTTTTTTTTTTTTTTTTTAATATATATTTTTTTATTTTGCTAATTTACTTCTGTATTTATGCTCCCCAGTCTGCTTAATTGGGCAGGATAGAGATCCAACAATAGAGTGTCTCTAGGGGTATCTGTAAATATAAAGACATAATTCGTATAACATTTTTATATTGTAAAATGGGATGTTCTGGTTGCAGTTAGTCTTATAATGGAGTTACCCGTGTGTTTCTGCATGTTCTAGTGTTCGTAAAGGTGTCTAATTGTAAATACTGATGACTTAATACTGCTCTTCTGTGCACCAAGGTTATGGAGGATTGGCTCTTTCCGTTGAAGGCCCAAGTAAGGTGGACATTCAGACCGAGGACATGGACGATGGGACATGTGGTGTTGCCTACTGTCCTACAGAGCCTGGAACCTATGTAGTGTCCATTCGGTTTGCTGAAGAGCATGTTCCTGGTAAGTTAAACACATTAATGGAGTTGTTTCACACTGTACATGTATACTTATTCATCCCTCTCGCAGCCTGCATACACTTTAACTACAAAGCTAATGTTATTCCTTTTTCTGACTCGATCCACCCTCAGTCTCTCAGGAATAAAGTTAAATTGCCCTTGGTCCTGTATCCCGATCTGGACAGGATTGGACCTTTTTGGTAGAAATAAGCTCTGCCTTTACACACACATGCACACGAGTCAGTGACATTTTGTCCTTTCAATTGAGCCCACTGTTTAATACACCAAGCCACAGCACTTACTGTAAGGCTGTACACTGATTGTTTAATTCCGCTGACGTGTGACACAGCAGTGCTTTTGTTGAAGGGTATGACCGGCTCACTTTTGGCATTCTCAATTTTCTCCTGTCCATCCACAGGGAGTCCGTTCAGCGTGAAAGTAACAGGAGAAGGACGAATCCGTGAGAGTGTCAGCCGTCGCCAACGAGCCGCTTCTGTTGCCTCAGTCGGAAGCGTTTGCGATCTTAACCTGAGGATCCCAGGTGAGGAAACAAGTCCTCTCTGCGCTATTTATGCAATCGTGAGATCCTGATGGGTTTGAATGAGTAAATAAAACACATCTGGGACATAAATATGGAAAATGAACAATGATGGGGTTGTGCGATGTGGCCTGGTGCAGCATGGCATTACATTTAACCCCCCACAAGTGGATTCTTTTCTTAGAACAAGTCCTGAAGTATTTAATTCCTGTTGTGCCACAGTAATTTGCCAACAAATAAAAAAAATAAAAATAAAAAAAAATGTATTAATGAAGACAGGTTATACTTGTACGTAGCAGTTTATAATTACATCTGTGTGACAAGTTAGTTGTCCTGTTATCACTTAACCATGGTAAAAAGTGTACGTTGTCTTTGAACACTCTTGAAACTAATTTTTTATTAGCATTAGGTTATGTGGAGCATCATCCATACAAGTCTCTGTGAATTAGCTGTATAGATGATGACTAATTAGAACGAGCACGTTAATATGAACCCATGACTTGCTTTAGTTTGCACCTGGAATTTGTCAGAGTTGCTGCGATACAAAATTAATCAACACTTTCTGACCAGTCAGCATTGCACAGTGTGATGTAATCCACTTTCATCTGCCTGATGATTTTTGGTATCTCATTTCAAGGTTTGAAACTCTTCCCTTCCCCTTAATATCAGCCTTCATACATCAGTGACTCAACCACCTAACTATGCTCTCAAATCTTCCATGTAAAAGGATGAGCTTTGTACTGTGTGACATGAGTTATGGCCATTTGAAATTTTAATTTCCCCCACCCCACCCCCCATGCATATCAAGTGGATGGAGATATCAAGTGGAAGATGTCTGCCACCTGGAGTTGGTTTGTCTCATGTATGAAGCCTTTCAGACTTATGAAAATGGTCAACCCAAGCATGACTCAGAGTGCCTGGATCGAGTGACTCCCAGGACGGAGATTTTGCTTAGTATACACGCCCATAAGCAGGGAGAGATCAGCGTTTTAAATACTGAAGTTATATGGGGGAAGGTATTCGGCTTGTTCTTCAGCGAGTGCTGGTTTTGGATGGAGCTGGTATTTTTAGGCTGCCGTGTAGACGGGAGTTCTTTCATAATGCGATATAGAAGTTTTACTAATTCCAAGTTTCAAGATGGAGAAAAAATATTCACAAAAAATGACTTAAAACATGCATCTCTTAGATATAGATATCTCTCTCTAGCTCTTAAAATTACAATGGTATTAGTGTTGAGTTACATTATGATTTAAGATTCCTGGCATAACTGATGAATAGATGTATTAATGTCTAACTTATTTCCTGCATTCAGATGGATTCCAGCATAGTGTCAGTCTGGTATCTGGCGGTCCCCCCCTTTGAAAGTAAGAAAGAAGCTATTGTGTTGGATATGCTTTTTTTTTTTATAAAAAAAAAAAATAAAAAAAAGTGTACAGATCAGCCATAACATTAAAACATTTTGATTATCTTGTTACAATGGCACCTGTGAAGGGGTGGGATATATTGGGCAGCAAATGAATGGTCAGTTCTTGAAGTTGAGGTGTTGGAAGCAAGAAAAATGAGGAAACGCATAAGGAAACTTTGACGAGGGCCAAATTGTGATGGCTGGACGACTGGGTCAGAGCGTCTCTGAAATGGCAGGTCATGTGGGGTGTTCCCAGTATGCAGTGGTAAGGAAGGACAACCAGTGAACCGGCAACAGGGTCACGTATGCCCGAGGAGTGCAGGCTAGAGCGTCTGGTCCAATCCCACAGAAGAGCTACTGTAGCACAAATTGCTGAAAAAGTTCATTTCCTATTTATTTATTTATTTTATTTATCTATTAATTTTTAAATGTCATGTCTGGTGAGGTTATGACTGTTTCGTAACTACTAGAACACTATGCAAGTGATACCAAGAACTAGTTTAGCAGACAATCCACAGCATTAAATGTAGCTATAAATGGATAAAAATGGTAGTGTCATTCAGTAATAAATGAATAAATTAAAGTTATTGTTTCCACATTGGAGTGGTAACAGAAACTCTGCTTTGGGTCTGCAGCATCACACCACCCCGTTGGTGATTATTTTCTCCTAACACCACGCCTTCAAGTGTTTCCTCCTTAATTGTGCTGGGTGTTAACAAGACATAGCTTTTGACTTTTGTACATTTGAACTTTAATTTGCTCGCTCACTCGTATCTTGCCAAATGTGAATTGTGTAGTGTAAGTAAACCCATATGTAGCATGACTCATACAGGTCGTGTGTAATATTAAAGAATGAGGACATGTCAGCTGTGCCGTAATGTAACGGCATGGCGCTAGTGCAGCTGTTGTGTAGAGCAGTCACGTCAGACGGCCTGGGATGTGTCGCTGGAGTTCGGTGTGTTCGGGCCATATGTGAGCCATGTTTAAAGTATCCATCTTGGAGGATGAAGCTGTAATGTAATGGAGGGTTAGCTCTGAGTAATGAGTACTGTAATGGAAATAAGGCCACACAGGTTTTTTGCTCCCTTTTGACAGGGCTCGTGTACTGGCGGGGTGCACGGGTGGTGACGCCTCGCTTGCCAACTGGAGCACACTTAGGCCACAACTGAAATCTGGAACCAATCTGAATAGCAATATTGAGCCGTTAAGCATAGTAAGCAATGTGTAGAAAAGAGAGATGATCGTGTCTCTCGGAGCGTTGTTTAAATTCCTGGACTTTTCACGTACGTTCTGTTTAAATAATGTTAACAGAACTACTTCTAGGTTTGTTATTGCTCTTGGATCTTTAGAAATTAAGTTTCTTAATAGTGTGACTTGTTCATTTGAGTTAAATGGGCTGAAGGTTATAAGTCAATCACACTTCTCACCATCACTATAATAAGTTAGTTTGTAGGTTAAAGCTCAAGTGTTTTACAGTACTCAGGATTTCAGCACTTTGTGCATTGTGATTTCTTAGTTTATGTGACAAGGTGCATCCAACGCGCCCCCCCCCTTTAATTCTTAATTTCAAGAGAAGTGAGACTAATGAGGACATGACTGTTTTATAGCTATTATACCATAAATGGTAACAGGAACTAACTTACTTTGTGGACGTTTCTGTTCCTAGACTATTTTAACCCTCTTAACTCTTGGATTTCGAACACATTATCTTCAAGTGCATTACTCAGTAACTTAAGTGGAAATAACAAAAGGTCTGTGGTTGTGTGTGGACTGTACGTCTGAAGCTGCAGACAAGTTTAAGAAGGGAATACCCCCTATTTTTTCTTTTTTTTTTTTTTTCTCCTTCCTGATTTATTTTCCATTTTTAGAAAACTGTTTAGTAGTCTTTTTCTCCCTCATCTTTCCAACCTTGACATTTCCTTGCTCTTTTTTTTTTTTTTGGGGTGCTGTCCTTTACCTTTCCTCACTTGTTTCCTTTCTCTTTCTCTGCCTGTGTCTTTGTCTCTTCAGTGACGTGGTTTCTCCTGGCTCTGGCCCGGGAACTCCTCTCTCGTGGAGTGTATCGTTCTCACTGTTCTCTGTGGCTTGGGGGAAAACCCTCATACTCTCCACGGTGCTCGAGCGTCAGAAGCATCACTGTGCGCACAGTGAGGCTCAACAGGATGGGCACAGCATCCCTGCCGAGGCCCTGTGGGCTGGAGGGTGCGTTGTAAGCGCTGGGCATGCAGGACAAAGAGGTTGGCAGAAAGCGCTTGCTATTGTTTGCAGCACGAGTCTCACCATGCATGTAAAATAGCATATGGCTAGTTCACACGCTGAATAACCGTGTACTATTTTTGGAATGTTGTGCAATGTTGCTTGCAAAATCCATCCTGCAAAGCCAGTGCGAGTTTCCAAGAATCCTCCCACAAGTATAGACTGCGAAGCTGCGGAGTTAAATGCTACTCTTGATACTTCAGTTCTACGTGGAGGTTGTGTTCCTGACTTTCGTTATCCTTCATCACCACTTATTTCCTCCTCTTTTTTTCTTTTTCTTTTTGTTTTGTGCTGTCCAGAGATCGACTTCCATGACCTTTCTGCTCAGGTCACCAGCCCTTCAGGCACTACTGAACCTGCTGAGATAGTGGCAGTGGGCAACCATACTTACTGCGTGCGCTTCGTTCCGCATGAGATGGGCGTGCACACGGTGAGTGTGAAGTATCGTGGGCAGCATGTGCCAGGCAGCCCCTTCCAGTTCACTGTGGGGCCTCTGGGAGAAGGAGGGGCCCAGAAAGTGCAGGCAGGAGGCCCTGGGCTGGAGAGAGCGGAGATCGGTGTGCCAGGTACAAACATCAGATAAATCTCACTTTTCTTAAAATTGATTAGGATGTTTACAAATGCTTGAACAACTTTACTACTGAAAGTTAACCAGCTTCTTGTCTGGAAACTTGGGTATAGAAGCTTTGTTCTTGGCTAGCTAGTTGATAAGTAGTTAGTACAATACTCGAGATGGATTGTACTGTTCCAGAAGATCAATAAGATCTACTTGATGGTGTACATATATGTTGAGTGTCTATTTTCTATAAAAAAGACTTAACATGTATTTGTGTACCACGTTCTAGCCGAGTTCAGTATCTGGACACGTGAGGCAGGTGCTGGAGGCCTGTCCATCGCTGTCGAGGGCCCCAGCCGTGCAGAAATCTCCTTCGAGGACAGGAAAGACGGATCATGCGGCGTTTCTTATGTGGCTCAGGAACCTGGTGTGTAAGGCATAATTTTGCCATGATTGTGGTTCAGAGCTAAGCTTAGAAACCTTGCTAACGACTCTCCTTGTTTACAGGTGACTACGAGGTGTCTGTGAAGTTCAATGACCAGCACATCCCCGACAGCCCCTACCTGGTGCCCATGTGTGCGCCCCCGCACGATGCCCGGCGCCTCACTGTTACCAGTCTTCAGGTGAGGCACAAGGAAACATCACCACACCGGGGCATGTCTGCAGCTATCAAAGAACAGGGGTCAAATCTCTGCTGTAGGCAGTCGTATCTCAAGCAGAGGATTTAACAAACTGTCAGAACAGGAAGAAGTGAGACAAAATCCAGGATTTAATACCTGGGACTAGGCTGCAAATCATTGCAGTGGGGGATTATCTGTGGTTCATAGATGCCCATTTCAGAATACCTAGAAAATATCTAAAGTTTGTGAGCACTTTCTGTGGAGGCCATATGTATAATGACCTGTAAATATATTTATGGTATGTTTTCCCTCCAATGCACTGTAGAATTCTTGATTCTGACTGGTCAGCTGTTGAATATTTTTTTGAGAGATGCATATAATAGTTTAATATATTGTAAAATAAATAAAATGGAATCATAAATACTGTAATATGCAATATTAAGTACTAGTGTGCTCTATTTTTTTAAATCTCACTTTATACTTGCATATTCCTAATAATAACACTGTAAAGATTCATAAATAATAATGCATATTAATAAATAGCACTTATGTTCATTGTGTATGTGTGATATATATTTGTGTGTAAATACAGTATATTATGAACTAAATGGCCTTCATAGAAAGTGTCTTGCAACTCATTTACAAATTAAAAAAAAAACAATATATTTAACACGTTAGATATTAACGTGTCCAAAAAGTCACAAACTAATGAGAATATGATCAGTAAAATCCACATCATGATACAGTGGCTGAGAAAATGCTTAGAGCACAAGTGTGAACATGGTGCATATGTTAAATAAAATAGTGCGAAATTAAGTATACGTAGATTTACTGTCATCAGTTTCTGACTTTTCAGACACTGTGTTTATATTTATACACAGTGTACAGGTTCAAGTGTTGAAATGGACTAATTTTACTACTTTATTTATTTAAACAACCACTCCCTAAATCTTAATGAGCCGTCACTAAGCGCTCGAGAAGACAGATTAGATCCAGGCCGTTTACTAACTTTAGCCTCCTAATGTTCATCTCAACCAAGTAATACACTTCCTCTGCATGAATTCTCCTGAGTTTATCCACAAAGCCATTTGCAAGGAAGGTGTGTGTGAGAACCCTGACTTGATTACATTGTGATTAGTTGGAAGGGTGACCCGTCTTTGAATAGCTGCTGGACATCACTAAATTCGTGTGGGGCTTGAGGTGTTTCACTTGTGTTTCATTTAAAGGCTTCTAACAGACTCACAACTGCAAAACTCACTAGACCTGGCTAAAGCAGTGAGAGAGAGGAGTGCCACATGCTTGTAGCAACGTTGTTCTCATTTTCAGATTGCTGTAGCATAGTGACTCTAGTAGTTCATCTGTGTACCCTGAAAGTTACCTTGTAGAATGTGGAACCTCTTTCTCCTGAACTTTAGCTGGTCTATTGTGAGATCAGGTAATATGATAAAAATGTAATGATTAAAAATGAGTATGTGGTAGTAGAGTATAGTATCATAGATTAATAATACATAAAAATTCACCTGCATATTGGAATGGTATGGAATTATTTTATTTATTTTGCATTTAATGTAAATTAGTAATTAGGAAATAAAATGTCTGAAAATGGATTTTGTACAATATTGCACTTGTGCCAAATGTAAATATTGTTACTCAGACCTGCTGATTGCTGGTGTAGGACACAGTGTGATGTATGACTGTAGGACTTTTTATATATACATATAGAATTTATTTTTTTTAACATCCATGCGTAAAGCATAGCAGTGTAGCTAAACTCGGTGCAGCCTGAAAACCTTTTTATTTGTGTTTTCCTCCATCTTGAATGCACTTTGGCTTCATTCTGCTCTTTGGGCTTCCAAAGAAGGCAGTTATGCAAAAGATAAATTGATTTTAAATGTATTTCTTCTTTACTGATCCTTACAAAAATTGTTTAAAGCATATATACATAAACTGTAATGTTCCTCTTTTGCGTGCATTTCAATCACAAGTTGTTCTAGCATTTTATTTCAGTTCTTCTGAAAGACGGCCCAACTACCTTTTTATAGTTCTAACCTAATCTGTAAAAAAAAAAAAAAAAAAATCAACATTACTGCCAACATTGTAAAGAATTCTGTTTACAATGGGGAAATGAGTTCTCACCTAATCTTGCTTTATCAATGTCAGACTCTGTCTCGTCATGTGAAGTTAAAAAAATCCCTGGCGACATTTAAACACAAGCCTCGTCGTAGACTAATGAGGAGAACTGATATCTGTTCACACTGACATTGCTAAGGAAATAATCGCTGAATAATTGTCAGTTTTGTTCGGTCGGCTGAATAAAAAAACATTTTGTATGTCACTTTGATTATAGAGTTGCTTTTTCAGAGTTTAGCCACATTGAAAGCCAACAGGTTTTCTCCGAGTGCTACACGTGAAGCTTTGGAGATTTGTATTTAAGTGAAGAAATTGTGCTGAAGATTCACAGCACCAGTAACTAAAGAAGCAAACATCAGACAACAAGCTTGTCTTCTTATTTGAACAAGTGTAAAATCATATAAAGTGTTTGTTTCTTGATTGTACTACTCAGTGACTCTTTGGTGTTGGGGGGTGTGATTGATTCTCCACTGTTCACTGCTTCAGGAGTCAGGCCTCAAGGTAAACCAGCCAGCTTCGTTCGCTGTGCGTCTGAACGGTGCTCAGGGCGCCATCGACGCCAAAGTGCACAGTCCCTCTGGAGCTCTCGAGGATTGTGTGGTCTCTGAATTGGAACAAGGTAAGACTCGAATGGGGGACCAGTAAACAAAATATAAAGAAATCAGAAAATTTGATGTGTGCTGCTTTTGAAAAATGAAACTTGACGGCATGAAGAGCTAAATTTCATCCAAGTACGTTTAGCAAAAATGTGTTTTTGTTGTTTAAGAGCCTGAGACCTAGTGGCGTGTGTGTGGGTTGTGGTTTTTTTTTTTTTTGGTCTCTTCATACATGCTGGCAGACGTTTTCTTTAGTTAGCTCATCTTTTGAATGGTTCATGTTACCTTAGCTGTTTCATTGGTCCTTCTCCAGACAAGTACGCCATTCGTTTTATCCCACGAGAGAACGGCGTCCACACCATCGATGTAAAGTTTAACGGCACGCACATCCCAGGCAGCCCATTCCAGGTGAGAGTTGGGGAGCCAGGACAGGGCGGAGACGCCGGGCTAGTCACTGCTTACGGCGCTGGACTAGAGAGAGGAACTACAGGTAACAATTCCTGAATGTTGTTCAGTTCTGGATATCAGTCATTTTGCCTGGAGTTTTGTTTCTTTTATTCATGTCAGTTTGTGGTGTCTGTGTGCTGATGACCCAAGACTTAGACTTGGCTTCCAGCTGCTAAAGAGAATTAAAATAATAAATGATACGTTTTTGGAGACGAGACAGCAGCCTAGATGTGTGCTCTCAAACATTTAACTTGGTCCAATTTACTGTAATTTAAGATCGAGTCTGCACAGTTCTCCAAATAACATGTTCTTTACAAATCATGGGGTAAAAACCAGCCTGCTGGAATTTCATTGCTTTTTGTGTAAGAAAATGACACGTTATATTGCTATCAAATAATCTTAAGCATCTCTTGTGAACCTTTACTGCGTGTCTTGATCGACTTTGTATTCCATGTATAAATTTTGTATTGGCGGTATTATCCTTATCGTTTTGCAGGGATTTAAGGATTAGGAATTTACATCTGGGTATGATGTTATAGTAAAATTTCATTCATAGTCAGGGGTGGACACGTCATAAATTCATTAGTTACCACACTGGATAAGAAAAACTCTAATCGTGTATAAAATGTTTGAACACTGCTTATTGCTTCACAATGACTTAAACAAGTTAACTTTATCATATATTCCACCCAAAGCAAAAGTATGTATTTTTCTAACTGCTCTGGTCTAATTATAGTCACATTGTAGGCATTATCTGGCTCGGTAAACGGTGTATATGTTGAAGTTTTCATGCCTTGCCTAGTATTTGCCAGCCTGGTTGTGGCATTATTGTTCAAAATCCCTGCTCATGTACTTTACCCAGGCACCCAATCAGAGTTCACCATCAACACCAGCAAAGCAGGACCAGGTTCCCTGGCAGTGACTGTTGAAGGACCTTCGAAAGTGAAGCTCGAGTGCCAGGAGTGTCCCGAGGGCTTTAGAGTGCATTACACACCAATGGCTCCTGGAAATTACCTGATCAGCATCAAATATGGCGGCCCTAATCACATCACAGGAAGTCCTTTCAAGGCCAAAGTCACGGGTATGGACACATCAGTACCTCCCAATTTTATTATTTAATGAACGATGATATTTTATTGGCTAGTGAGATTTGGATCGACAGCTCCCTGACCAGGAAGTAGTCCTCAGTGGCAAGAATCTTGGAGAGCATTCTGGATATGGTTCTCTGTATAGTTGGTGTTTGTGCTTTGTAGTGGAAATGACTTGATTAGTATATTACTTTGTTTACTTGGTACTTAAATTACTTGGTATATTAGTTTGTAACTAATATTTGAAGTTTGGGTAGTCTCCTACCACTGTTTTTTCGAGATGAGCTCTCAAGATTAGCACAGAGCATTGTCGTTGTCATCCTCCTCGGTGAATTAGTGTTTTCTGACTAACAGGATTGGTTCTGTGTTCAGTTTTCACACACTTGGGGCCATACTGTAATGCTCAGAGTTTGTTAAACCTTGACAAAGTCGCTAAGGATTTGAGGATGTACAAAGTGGATTTCTCTTTTCACAGGCAGTGTGGTATTCAAAGGCGGTTCTCCTGTGCAGTTTCCTCTACACACATGAGTAGTTCATGATTTGTGAAGCACAAATTATATTCCTCTCTCTTCAGGCTCCCGGCTTGTGAACGTGACCAACGCTAGCGAGACCTCCACACTGATGCTGGATCCCGCAGTCAGGGCGATCAGTGCCAACTCTTCCAACGCCATGCCCAGGGCAGCCTCTGATGCCAGCAAAGTGACCAGTCGAGGTCCAGGTCTCAGCAAGGCCTATGTGGGCCAGAAAGCCAACTTCTCTGTGGACTGCAGCAAAGCAGGTGAGCAACAAAGCAGAGACATCCACATAATTCTATATGTCGAATAGCTTTGCTGTAAAGGCGTGTTGAATAATTGATGTGAAATGCTCTGCACTTTGGGGATTTTTTTTCCCCACACTGATGGCTAATCATTTATTAATCTGCACTTTACACTGTACCTCTTTTGGTTACTAGAGCTTTATCTGGTCGTGTTGACCTGTCTTTCATGATTCCCTGGAAGAGTATCCAAAGTGTCTCTGGATACTTACATGGTCCTTGATTTTAGGCTTTCTAGGCTATTTTTAAATCTGGGGTTCTTTTCCATCCTTTCCCACTTTTTTTTTTTTTTTTTTTTTTGGGGTGGGGGGGGAGGTTAAACTAAAACTACTATTACAGGAACAGGGAAATGTACTGCTATTAGCTTATTCATCTAAAAAAAGAATTAAGATTTCCAAGATTTTGAAATGGGTATGTATCCTGTAACAAGGCAGAACAGATAAATGAACAGAAAAATACCTC
The DNA here is from genome assembly GCA_024331685.1 of Stegophilus panzeri. NCBI lineage: Eukaryota > Metazoa > Chordata > Actinopteri > Siluriformes > Trichomycteridae > Stegophilus > Stegophilus panzeri. The sequence continues at coordinate 13,408,193 of JANDJT010000114.1, read as the reverse complement.
ATCTCCAGACTTGATTTGAAGACGGCGATGTACAGTACCTGGTTGTTCAGATTATAACGAGATGGGAACGAGTAATAAAAGCAAACGGTGGATCAACAAACTATTAGACATGAGTGATTTATACATTGCATTGTATTAGAGACTGCACACTGCACTTTCTTTTTTTTTTTTCTCTCCTCTCTCTCTCTTGCAGAAAATGAGGTTTTGTATTGCATTTAAAGTAGCATTAAATCTTAAAGTATTGTTTGTGTGTGTTAGGTAAGAACATGCTTCTGGTAGGAGTTCTCGGACCGCAGACCCCGTGTGATGAGATCATGGTGAAGCACATGGGCAGCATGCAGTACAATGTCAGCTACGTCCTGAAGGAGCGCGGAAACTATGTCCTGGCAGTGAAGTGGGGCGAGGAACATATCCCAGGCTCGCCGTTCCATATCGCTGTGCCTTAAACCTGACGCGAATTAACCATTATGGGAGCAACAGAAAACAGCCAAACCATCTACCACTTAGTTACGCCCCATATCAGTGACTAACTTGCACTCGATTTTGTATTTTGTACATGTGATATGTGGACTGTTTAAGATCCTTTGCGATTTGGTGTTTTTACCACTGACGAGTTTCTCCTCAACTTCCAGGGGCACGAAACCAGATTTGGATTCAGGTGTCAGTTTGAAGAATCTCCATTCTTTTTGAAATCTTATTTACTACTGATGCTGTTTTTGTCTGTTTGACTCTTATTTCCATTACTGTCATTATCATTATTATTTGTTGATTCTCGTACCTGCTGCATAACCTGGACTACTGTGATTTGTTTACATGTTCACGAATCAAACAAGGCTCCACAGTTTCTCAGATTGAACCACTTCAACAGACTTTCCATTCTTCTTTCATTCACTCAATTAGAGAGTAGTAGGTGCATCGTAATCTAATCCAAACTGTCTTCAATTTAATCCAATGGCTGGGTAAGATGTGAATAGCAAAGTGATTTGGAAAGCGCATGAAGAATGCATGTAGTCTTTTTTTTGTTTGTTTTGTTTTGTTTTTTTGTTTTTTTTTGTTGCAGCATTTGTACAATGTAACTTCTTTTTTGTTTTTCCACAACCCCTTTTTTTTTTTTTTTCCTCCTTCCCCATGCACACTCAGTGTTCTGTCTGACTTTCGTGGGTGGAGATTGGAGAGAATTCAGCTCTAAGCAGTTACAGTGACAGATTTACAAGGGGCTTTTCATGTATACTGGTATTTGTCTTATCTAACTAGTTTTGATAAGGTAATAGTGTTTTTGTTTTTTTCTTAATGTTTTAAAAGCAGAAAGGGCTACGCTATTATTGTTCTCATAGTCCAGGGTGCCTTAATGTGAAATGATGTACATGTGGAAATTTAAAACAAACTGGAATAAAGATTGAAGAGGGAAAAAAAAAAAAAATTGTCTTGTGTGGTGCAAAATTGGTTACGCAATAGCGTGATGTGATTAATCGAGTGACCTTAAACACTGCTCTTGTATCCACAGGCGACCAGCAACAATTTCTTGGGTGACTCTTAAAACACCATGGTTAGCGTGTAATGAATGTAGACTCCTATCAGCTGCAAACGAGAGGCTTTTCCCATTTCACATCAGCATGCATGTATCTTCAAAACTTCGCTCATTAATCATTTTTAGCTAGAAATTTCCTCTTCAGTTGGCAGAAACCCGAGGCTGGAGATATGAGGTAAGCTTGTGTTCTGATTGTGCAAGGCTAAATATAGAAACCTTCGTCTGTCCTGTGCCATGAGTCCGTTTCCCTGCAACACCCACTATGCAGTTATAATTTAAATTGCCATGTGTGGTACAAACCTTCCATTCAAGCAGATCTCAATTACTTATGTGCTTCCTGGTTGAAGTGTGCTATCTTCTGATCCACTTTAATCAGGAGCAGTTTTCATTTCCTCTTATTTTGGGGTATTAAGACTTTCATTCATGCTGGTGTTTTTTGAAACCTGACATTAGGCTGTGGCCTTTACAGAAAGCCACTGCCACCATTTGAGCTAATGTAAGAACTGCATTTGCAAAAAAACACAAATGGGGAACTATTCTCCATGACTCCCAAACATTGTCTCTTTTGTAGCTCTTGTGCAATGGAACTGGATATGAACTAGCAGAGTCTCTATTGCTCCACTCTGGGTCAGCATGGATCTCCTTTGTTTTTCTGTCAGCACTTTGTTGTTGCAGAAGATCAGACCTCTGATTGGTTGACCACAGGTGTAGCATGAATGACAAACTGCTCTTGGGTTTCCCTTTAACCAGCGTGAGTCTCAGGCCAGTGCACATTAACTCCAGGCTGAGAATGAGGACCTTACTGACAACCCAGCACCAAAACAGCTACCGGGAGCTGATCATGAAAGAGGCGTACACGCGGCTCAACTGGAAGATGAAATGCGGCAAGGACTATCCTATCAGATTCGCCTTGCGCAAATCCAAGACACTGAATCCGACTGCTGCCCCTAAAGTCACTCTGCCTCCTGTAGTAAAAGCTCCGGAGAAAAAGAAGGAAGCCCCAGTGCTACAGCCTGCTCTCAGTGAAGCTCCTATGATGCGACCAGTCAGTCCTCAATCCAAAGAGATTCTTTATAATGGTTTATCTAAAGAAGGCAAAGGACGTGGCCAATACCTGAAGAGACGTGTACAGAAGATGCCTGAAGAAAGGTTTAACTACCCACTATTGTCCTCGTGGGAATATGGATGGAGATTAGGTAATGAAGTCTTTGAGTTTGCTTTTGTTTTGATGAAATGTAATTATTCTCTGTAAAAATGTTAACCTCTTTCATTTGCAGAATTGTTACTTAACTGTGTTGACAGGTAATTATGGACATGACTACAAATCACCAGATAATGGAATATCAGCGGTTGTCAGGAGCACTTTCTATGTCAGGAATGGTATTTTTAATATCCCCTCTGCAACTGATCACCTTGGGTGACCAACTTTTCCAAAATGACTGGATCACTCTGTTGCCACAGAAATAAATTTCCCACATAATTACTACTAAAAACCAAGGATTTGCACCTACTTATGCTGCAAAATGTTAAAAAAAAAATAATTTTTTTTAGCTAGATTACATTAAAGTGACTAAAAACTGTATTATATAACTATTATAACAATACACTTATTATTCTTGTTCAAGTTCTCTGTAATGAAATTTGATCTGTCAAGTGGGGATTAAATTAATGTGAAGTGAAGGCAAGAACTTCGAACACCAACATACTGTTTCCAAGCAACCACTAAACAAACACCTGAATTGTGTTGGTTTATAATTAACATGAATCACCTTTTGAAATAAAAGCCCTGAGGTTGCCTTTCTTGGGGGTGGGGGGAACAGTAGTTAGAACTGTTTCACTTTAATAATCGTGAACCTAAACAAACCGGCTCAACATGTGACGAGTTAATATATAGTGTATAGATCTTTTTTTAATTATAAAGAATAAAAGGTCCAGAGACTAATCTTGTCACCCTTTCCTCTGAGCTGCGTTTACAGTAATACACAGAGGAAAATGATCACTCACAGCCAAGGCCTAGGAAGAGGTAACAAGAGAAAAGGGGGGAAAAAAAAAAAAATGTTAAAGGTGGTACTACTACAACTCTATATCTATATATTACATTTCTATATATAATCTCTCTCTCAAAACTTTATAGCACACGTTATTACTATTACAATGTAGCTGTAGCAGTAGTTAACACTTAATTTCCAAAGAAAGTTAATAAAAAGTATGCTCAATCCCAGATCCTTAATGCTTCTATATTACATATTTAACTTGGACAGTATTTTATCAGCAAATTTGTTTCTAAAAGCACAAGATGCATCAGTTATCCCTCCAGGATCAATACTCGGGCCACATTTATTCCTCTAATGTACTTGTAGCCAGCCTGAAATCTGTATATATTATCTATGTTGTGTTTGGAATGAGGGGGAAATATCCATGTACCTCTTGTTCAGTGAGTCCAAATGCCTGTTTGAAGTCATACACATCTACTGACTCCGGTTTGACTGCCTGGATCATCTCCTTTCCGTGAAGAACGACCCTGTAGGAAAGGTAGCATGTGTATCGGACGTTACTCAAATACATCAGATGATGAACTTCAAAGACATTTATTTCAGATGGTTAGCATACATGTTTAGATTGACTACATGTTTAGATTGCATTAGTTAAAATTTTACTTTGTGTAATGAGCCAGGTTTTATTAGCTTTAAATCCCAATTCTTTTATTGTATGTAATTCTCACTTCCTTGTTTTATTATTAATGTAATAAGATTCTTTATTGTTTTTAAATGACAGTTTTTAAATTAACATTTATTATTATGAGTAACTCAAATGAAAACCTTAAGTGTGATAGACTTAAATCAAACTTTTTACTAGAGGAAACTTGGTGCTTCTTAACTGTTAGAACACTTAACAAGAAAAACATTTGTGACTCCTATTTGCATTAACCAAACTCACCCTTATTATTATTAGTAGTAGTAGTAGTAGTAATAGTATCATCATCTAGCTGTGACATTGGTTAAACTTTTCAAGTCCTAACTTCACTTATTCATCTTAAAGCATATTACCCAGAGTGAGGAATGAACCCACTGAGTTATTTTTGAGATTTTATGTTTTATGAGGTTTTCTTTTTTTTTTTATGTCAGGTGCCATATAATGGAACTGATGACACTGATTATATCAGAATATCAGCAGGAATTTTGTTTGTCATATAAGGAAAAACTGGGGACATCAAAACAAATGTCTGTGGGTTTAAAAAAATTTTTTTTTAAAATTCCTGACCTGTCGTAAGCGCATTTCGTGGACTCTTTCACTGAAGTGTCCAGTTTATCATGCGTTAGCCACACGAAACTGCTGTCTGAGCGCAGGCGAATGTTACGCCATTCCTTCTTGGGGACGTAGCCACAGGCAGCGTTGAAGTCCCCCATGATGATGAAATTCTGTTGAAAAGAAATGTCAGGTGGGAGGATAAAGGTGAAACAGGAACTGAGCGTTGAACTGGAGAAGTAATCGAAGACCGTGTGTGTGTGTGTCTGTGTGTGTAACCAATTGCATGGTATAAATGACGAAAGATCAGTTACACTTGTTCAGAGGAAGGTATCTCTTATTTCAGCTTCTGTGACCTCTAAATTCTACTGTCCAAACCTCAAGAAAAAAACAAAAATCAAACCTTGTAGAATGAAGAATTTATACATATTTTCTACATTAAGAAGATTGATAGAGTAATAGTCTTTATATATTATGGATAACAAACTGTACAGTATATAAAGTATATGCTTACTTTCCTAAAACAGCACATCCTAAAGTACCGTATTCCTTTTATACCACAAGTTTTTATTTACTAAAGGACATGTTCTTTTTATCCATAGTTAATTTAATGTTGTGGAAAAATGTTAGTTCCTGCTACCTCTTACAGTGTAGCAGCTATAAACATCCATTCCCTCATCTGCCTCTTTTTTACTCTCGAAGTTAATAAGACAAAACAAACGTGCCGACACTGGAGACTCCTTTCGTAAATTTCAAATAAACATCTCCTTACAGAAAATCAACAATTACACAAGTCCTCTTGAACTAGTTATCATAGAAACCATAATGTATTAGAATGAGTGCATTAATATAAACCTGTGATACTGTCAGAGCTGCTGTTATAGAAAATGAAACACCTTCTGACCAGTCAGATTTGAGAATTCGAGAGCTTTGCGGTGTATATAAAATGTATCCTAAAGCACTGATGTACTTTACCTGTGATTGCCAATGTTGAGAGACATTTTGGTAAACATCATACAGCTCATCTATTTCTTTAACTGCTGCTTCTGGAGGGGTGTGAATGGGTATGATGACAAAATCCTTGATTTCTATAATAATAATACAAAAAATCCATGTTGCCAAATTTACGGCCAATCAAACTTGTTCAAAATTTCAAAAAAGTTCGAAATTTTACAAGTAAAACGTTTGTATTGTTTGTTGCTGAGGGCAAGTGTTGTCTTCTCATTATACCTGTTATATACCCAGTATGCTGAATGTGGTAAATTATGTAGTAGCTAGGTAGCAACATAATATTACCTGTTGTTATAACAATTTATTTATTTTTTTTTTTAGAAAATGTTAAGATCTGGGATTTCCATCCATCCATTTTCCATACTGCTTATCCTACAGTGTCGCAGAGAGCCTGGAGCCTATCCCAGGGAACTCGAGGAGGACAGGGTTCCAACCCAACGTAGGGCACAATTGTGCACACACACTCACACACTCATTCACACTACAGACAATTTGGAAATGCCAATCAGTCCTCAACGCAAGTCTCTGCACTGGGGGAGGAAACCCCTGAAGCACGGGGAGAACATGCAAACGTGCATAAACATGCATCCATGCATAAGGGTGGAGGTGTGAGGCAAATGTGCCAACCACTAAGCCACCATTACCCCCCCCCGACACAAGATTTTATATTCCATGTTAATGTTGCATCCAACTACACAACACATTTGTTTTGTAACACATTGGTTACTAAACAGTGGCGGAACTCAGGGTTTGTTTTACCTGTAGTTGGTGATGAAAACCACACAACAAAAGGTTCTCTGGCGAAGGCATCAATGTCATCAGTCTGCGTGTCAGGATACTGATAAACCGATTTCACAGACACCAACTTCTGCCTGTGTGTAGAGGAAATAAGATAATCGAGTGTTTAGTAAAACATGTCACTAACCACATGTGCTGTAGGATAGTGAAAGCACTGTGAACGTTCTTTCTAAATAGTTTCTGGTTTGTGAATCCAAATAGAAGGTACCTGTAGACAAAGGCATACTGCTCCTTGTATGATTTTCGCCCCAGCCTCTGGCTGATGACATAACCGTATTCAGGCTTCTTTCCATTGTACTTCCTATGGATGCAATGAGTTGCTCAGTGACTACCACTTTACACCAGTTTTTCCTTTCTTTCTGCTACAGTATTTCATGTCCTTGTGGTACTCCATTGTATAAAGTACTACTATGGGAAATAAGAGTAATGTGATGTGAGAGTTTTATCACTGTATATTAATCTGTTTATTAGGGGTTCATGCAGACCTGTTGAGATGAGTCATCAGCCGAGGGAACGCTGTTCCCTTAGCATCTTTGATTTCCATGACGAGCATGACATCACAGCGGACGATACTCTGCAGTGTGAATAGTAATGGACAGTTATGGATGTTGTCACATTTTAGAACCCCATAACTGACAGTTGCGAGTGGACGACATTCAGTCACACATCATACAGTCAAGCACTTCATTTTGAGCGGATTTAGATGTACCTTTGTATAACACTCTTCAATGTTTCCTATCGCAATGAAAAGGTAATACAGTTAACCAGTCTTGCCAGATTTTCACCAAATTTCCAGCCCGACTACATCTCAAAAACAACACAAATTAATCTTCTTTTTCTCAGCGTTTGTGTAGGAAACCAGAGCACACATTTCTGTTGTACAGACATTAACAAAACTAATAACTTCTTTGTCCCTCTCCCAATCTTAGCAATATATCTTCCAGCAGAATTTCTGTACATCGTAGAAACACTGCGTCCAATTATTTGCTATATAACAAGACCTTGGCAGCTTTTTTAAAACTATCCCAATTTTGTGCAAAAACTACCACTCTGGCAACCCTGTTATGAATTGCTTATTAATTCAACTGTTCCTCCTCTACTGACAAAGTTCATAGGGTGCATGAGGCAGCCTTCCCAAATGGACCTCTACTAGCACATGTTGCAGTTCCCATTTTTGGCCACTAGGTGCAGGAATAAGTGTACTGTATGTAAACTAAGTGGGGCAATGAGCATGCTACCCCACAACTGGACAACATCTAGAAAATCAGTGGTCACCAACCCTCTTACTTGATATCTACCTTCCTGTAGGTTTATCTCCAACCAAAATCTAACACCTGTTTTAGCTGATCAAAAACTTCTTAAGGCATTGATTAGATGGTCAGGTGAGCACGATTACGGTTGGAGCTAAAGTCTTCAAGAAGGTAGATCTCCAGGAACAGGTGACCACTGATCTAGATAGATGAGCAAATCAATGGAACATCAGCTTATATCTGTCAAATATCAACATTTTAAAATTGTGTTTTAAAATTTTACTCTAAAGAGGTAATTGGTATTTAAATTGAATTTAAGATGTATGAAGTTGTGAATAAGGACTTTATGACTATTAATATATTTGTAGAAGATAAAAAGTTTTGCACTAGAGGTGTACACTGGGACTGGAATCCTGTGGGATCCAACAAAAAAGTTGATTGATTTTTACTATAAGGTACATTCTATATAAATGTATTGATTTATTTTTAATATTCTCAAGTATTATAATCCAATAATTTACACATTTACATTTATATAACGGGTGATATTTCCTAAATGAATTGCTTGATTTATGAAGTATACAGTACAATATGTCTAATTTAGTGTTTTCGAACATTTTAAACAATATATAAGTAAAGAAAATACTGAAGAGACATAAAGCAAATCTCACCTCCAGTATCACATTTAGTACTTCAGGTTTAGAGATTTTGCTTTCTCCAAAGGATCTGATGTTGAAGGAGCAGATTTTGAGGCTTAGGGCTCCTCCAAGGCTCAGCAGGAGTAACACAGCGGGCTTCATTACTGCGAGAGAGGAAATGGTAAATGAAAAGAACTGAAGCTGAAGTCTCCTTATCTGGATACAGTATGTCACCACTTGCTCAGTGCTATTGCTTCCTCATCTGTACACTATAAAATCACCATTATTCATAGAAGAAGCCTTTGTTTCTAGGAACTACTGTGTAAACTGCTGTTATTCCCAGCGCCCGTATCTGGAGACAAATATAACGCACATATCCTGTTTGTGTCTGTAAACAACTCCATATTAGGCAGTGAATAAGGAACATCAATTCGAATGTCCAACTCTGTGAGAAGTGAACGAGGACTACTGACTGTAAAAGATATCAATAATAAACGCATAAAACTCATTACGGAACAGTGAAGGGAAACTGTAATGCTACAGCGTACAAAGACATCCTATACAGTTGTGTGCTTCAAACTTTGTGGTAACAGTTTGTGGAAGGTTCGCATATAGGTGCGAAGGTCAGGTGTCCACAAAATATTTGGCCATATAGTATAGTAGTGTACTACATCGTTTACATTTACAAACCATTACTATATTGAAGAATACAGAGTGTTCGAAAGGTCACGAAGCAATGAAATACCAAAAAGCACTATTTCTGGGAAAAATAGCACCCTGTCATCCAATGTTAATGTAATTTTTCACCTGTAAGGAAAAAATAAATCTAAAAATACAACCCCAATTCCGAGAAAGTTGGGCTAGTATGGAAAATGCAAAAAAAAAATAAATAAAAAAAATTGACAATTCAAGTCACCCTGTACTATATTGAAAACACATTATTAACACAAATAATCGTGTATTATTTTTGAAAATATACACTCATTTCAAATCTGATGACTCCAACATACTCCAAAAAAGTTGGGACAGTCGACTGTTTACCACTGTGTAACATCACCTTTTCTTTTAATAACACTTATTAAGCTTTGGGCGCTAAAGTCACCTGTTGGTTAAGTTTAGCAAGCAGAAGTTTCCCCCATTCCCCCATGCATTTCTTCAGCTGTGAAACTGTACAGGTCTTTGTTGCCTTATTTTGGCTGCTGGACTGCAGGCAGACATGCTTGCACTCACACACTCTGCTTACACAACCATGCGCTTGTAATCCGGGCAGAATGTGGTTTGGCGTTGTCCTGCTCTGAATGGCAGTACATGTTGCTCCAAAATATGTACATATCTTTCTGCATTACTCCCTCACAGATGTGCAAGTTACCCATGCCATGGGCACTGACACACCCCCATACCATGACAGATGCTGGCTTGTGGACCTGATGCTGATAACACCTTGGATGGTCCTTTTCCTCTTTGGCCCGGAGAACTCGATGGCTGTCTTGTCCAAAAACTATTTGAAATGTTGACCACAAAACACTATTGTGCTACTGTCCATCTCAGATGAGACCGAGCCCAGTGAAGTCGGTGGCGCTTCTGGACAGTGTTGATGTATGGCTTCTGCTTTGCACAGTAAAACCTTAACTTGCATCTGTAGATGCAGTGGCGAATGGTGTCGAGTGACAAAGGCTTACTAAAGTATTCCCGAGCCCATGTCAGGATATCCGTTACAGACTCATGACGGTTTTGAAGACCGTGACGTCTGAGGGATCGGAGATCATGCGCGTTCAGAAGTGGTTTTCGGCCTTGTACTTTACGCACCGAGATTTGACCGGATTCCTTGAAACTTTTAATTATATTGTGCACTGTAGAAGGTGAAATGCCCAAAATCCTACTGATGTGTCTTTGGGGAATGTTGTTCTGAAAGTGTTGGATTATTCGCTGATGCATCTGTTGTCAGATTGGCGAATCTTGACCCATCCTCGCTCTTGAAGGACTACGCCTGTTTTGGAGGCTGCTTATATACTATGATTAGACGACTCCCTCACCTGTTTCACATTACCTTCTTATTTCAACATATCATGTCGCTATTAGTCCTAAATTGCCCATGTCCCGACTTTTTTGGAATGTATTGCATGCATCACTTTCAAAATAAACGTTTACCTTCAAAAACTATGCAGTTGATTAGGTAAAACATCAAATACATTGTCTTTATATGTTTTTGTTTAAATACAAGTCAAAGTACATTTACAAATCACTCCTCTGTTTTTATTAGCATTTTCCATACTGTCCCAACTTTTTCGGAATTGGGGTTGTAAGTGTAAACTAATAACTAAATAAATAATAAATACAAAATCACACATATGTAGTTTCTTTTAGTTCCTGACTTTTTCAGACACCTTATAGAATAGTAATATAATATAAAACATGAGGGGGAGTGTGATTATAGGAAAATAATCAACGACGGGGTGGTGTGATGTGACCCGAAACAAAGTGGAGTTACTGTTACTACCCCGAAGTCAATTATTTTCTAATAACAGCACATCCTGAGGTGTTTTATTCCTCTTATACCACAACAATTTTCCCAAGGTGACCAATTTTCATTTATTAAACACTCATGTTTTACATTTTATGTTGTAGACCAAACAAGTTAGCTCCTGTTCTCACTTCCATTATAACAGTTATAAACAGTCGTTCAATCACCAGCCTGTTTTTCTCTCCTGCTGAATCTTTAAAACTTTAGGCAAATCAGAGAAACCTTGTGAGGAAACATGTCCTGTTCACACTGAAAACCCACGCTGTGCACCTGCCAGACTTCTTTTTTTTGTCGGCGTAAAAGTGACATTAGTCACTTCCCTATACTTCCCCTTTAAAGATCCGAGCAGGAATCCTAGTTCGTGCGTCCAACTGTGTGTTGCCAGATTGATCTTAAACCCTCTATTTTAATCACACTTACGTAACGGATGCATTGATGTGGCTCAAACTCTGTTTAAGTATCATATGAAAAATAAAACCACATTCACTACAAGTTCAAAAGAAACCACACAAGTCATGTGAAAGAAAATCACATGAAAATAATCATGTGGGAAAAATAAACAAAATGTAAAAATAACACATTGAATTAGTTCTGTGGGGAGAAAAAAAAAACACATGAAAATAAAAACATGCACTACATGTGGAAAAATTTAAATTGTTAAAATAAATGAATAATAAAAAATCACATTTGAAAACAAAAACATGCAGGATATTTTACATGAAAATCACATGTAATAAATCAATCAATCAATCAATCAATCAATCATGTATGAACATCCATCCATCCATCCATCCATCCATCCATCTTCTATACCGCTTATCCTTCAGGGTTGAGAGCCTATCCCAGGGAGCATCAGGAACATGGCGGGGTACACCCTGGACGGGGTGCCAATCCATCACAGGGAACATAAACATTCACACATGACAGACATGCCAATCAGCCTACCATGCATGTCTTTGGAGTGGGGGAGAAAACCAGAGTACCCGGGTAGAACATGCAAACTCCACACACACAGGGCAGCGGCAGGAATCGAACCCCCAACCCTGGCGGTGTGAGGCTAACATACTAACTACTAAGCCACCGTGTGCCAACTGTATAAATATCAAATATGAAAATAAATGAATCATGAAAAAGTCACATGAAAATAAAAACACATGCCCTACATACATGAATTGTGTGTAAAAATCACGTGAAAAATTAAACATAAAAAAGTGGAAAAACTAAAAAGTAAAATGAATGCAAATCACATGAAATGAAATTAATTTTGAAAAATCCCATGAAAATAAATAGAACATTGTAAAGAAAAAATGAGCAAACAAAAAACCCTCCAAAAAAAACCCACCAAATTAATCATAAAAAAAATCACATGAAAATAAACGAATGAAAAAAATTACAAAATAAATGTAAACATCTGTAAAAGAAAATTAGAGGTGAAAATTAACGAATCATTAAAAATCACATGTAAAAACAAATAAATAGTGAAAAAAGTGCCATATGAAAATATAAACATGACCATTTAAAGGAAGTTATTCATTTTAGTAGCCTATTAGCATGAACGTGTAGAAATGGATGTTTTACATCAACCTGGCAACCTTGTACCTTCTGATCTTCTAGCCTCTTGTGAAGACAGAAGCGTCAGACAGAAGTGTGTATATATGTGTGTGTGTAGTGGAAGAGAGGGAACATTCCGCTTTTGAAGAGAAACCCTGTCACACCTGGGAGACTGCTGAAGGTAGACTGTGTTTCAAATATGAAATGTTATGGCGATACAACCGCAGAAGAACCGCGTTTTGTTCTAAAATAAATAAACATCGCGTTTCTGTTTTGTTTTGTTGGGTTTTTTTGTTTGTTTAAAAAAAAAAAATCTGTTTATGCTAAACTGAACTGCAATAACGCTGAGGATATCCACTAAAACACTCCAGGCACTCCCACTTACCTGAATACGGTGTGTGTGTGTGTGTGTGTGTGTTTCTTTCTCTTCTTTTCAAATAAGACTCAGACACATTACAAATGCGCGTGCACGCGAACGCCATGTACAGTGGCTGAGGCTGCTGCAGTCACGTGACCTGCATGGACTTTGGGTTCTGCTCAGGTTTTAATCTGCACTCATCAACCTCAGCAAGCTTTCACCTGTTTCTCTGTGCATTCATCTGCCCCATTGATGCCCCCTCCCCAGACTGAAACTTGCCCCAGATTGTAGCAGTAACATGATGTTGAACTGATGCTGCTGTAATCTGTCTGTCACAGGATCCTGTTGTATACAGAGGCAAAACAAACAAACAGTGCAATAAATGTTTGATTCCTCTTTTTAATAGACATTAAATTCTTAATAATGGAATTCAAACACCGATAAGTTCGGTAAGATATATGTTCCTGTTAAAATCACATATACAGTGCTGTGCAAAAGTCTTCTGCACCATATTTTTTCCGTTATACATTATATAGAGTATTTTATACAGACTTGTGTATTATTGAGACAGTACCGAAAAATTGTACTCCAGTCAGCCATAACATTAAATTAGCTGTGTATGTTTTGCATTGCTTATTAGATTTTGGTGTTTTGTGTTTGTTTATTGTTCAGTTGGGGGGGCAGTGATGGCTTGATGGTTAAGGCTCTGGGTTAATGCTCAGAAGGTCAAGGGTTCTAGCCCCAGCACTGCCAAGCTACCCTTGAGCAAGGTTCTTAACCCTCTCTGCTCTGGGGCGCTGTATTATGGCTGACCCTACCCTCCTAACATGCTGGGATATGTGAAGAAGTAAAGAATTTCACTGTGCTGAAGTGTATATGTGCCCAATAAAGACTCATTATTGTGTGGTTTTATGTTTTTCTTTGTCATTTTTGTTTTTGCTTGCCATCTTGACTAGGACTCCCTGGTAGAAGAGATACAGTATCTCAAGGAAACCTTCCTGGTTAAATAATTAAGAAAAAATTAAAACCACTGACAGGTGAAGTGAAAAATTCAATTCAGTTTTATTTGTATAGCGCTTTTAACAATGGACATTGTCCCAAAGCAACTTTACAGAAATATAGGCTATAATAAATTCAGGATATAGATGTTAAGCGTATGAATTTATCGCTAACGAGCAAGCCAGAGGTGACTGTTGAAAAATGTGTTGCGCTGTCTTATCGTTAAAGTTAAGGTGGGTTATGAGTTTATTACAGTTCTGCTGTTCATGTTATGAAACATTTCATTACTTTTTGTATTGTGTATATATTTGATATTCAGCAGTTAATTTCTGCAAAATTGATTATAAGACGTACAGCAATATTCAACATGCACAATACTGTAATCATAGACAGCAACTGAATATCATCAATGTAGCAGTGTTTCATTCGGCAGGAGGATGCCTTGGCTGGCAGGATTCTTCTCGCAATATTATTTCGAGATAAAGATTGTCCATTGTTCCATATGTAATCCTATAATTCTGTAAAACTGATGAAGCACCAAGAAATGATTAGCTAGTGATAAACTGCGGAAAACACAACGCTGTGAAATTCAGCGCAGGCGCCATTTTATGAAACCTTGGCATGCACAAATGTTAGTAATGCTCCTTTTTGTTTTACAGGCGAACTGCGGTGATGGATCCGGACATAGTGAACATGTTCATCATCGCTGGAGGCACCCTTGCAGCCCCCATTTTAGCTTTCGTGGCTTCTTTTCTGCTTTGGCCTGCAGCCCTTTTCAAGATTTATTACTGGTGAGTGTGATGGAGATTCCTCTATTTCTCTTTTTTTACAGTTACATTTATATAGATAGACACTCAAAGTGCTCTACATACTATAGGGGGTCAACTACCACTAGTGTGTAGCATCCACCTGGATGATGCGATGGCAGCCCTAGTGCGCTAGATCTCCCACCACACACCAGCTATTAGGATTATTAGGGGGTCATGATAGATGGGGGAATTTTGCCAGGACACCAGGGTTTACTAGAAGTGTCCTGGGATTTTTAATGACCACAGGGAGTTTAACGTCTCATCCGAAAGACATTACATTAATGGTAATTATGTAAGGCAGATGTCCTTATCCCTTATGTATATGATGTGTATATATATCTATCTAATCTAAAGTTAAGGGCCTTGCTCAAGGGCCCAGCAGTGATAGCTTAGTGGTGCCAGGATTTGAACTCATGACCTTCCTGTCAGAAGTCCAATGTCTTAACCATTGAGCTACCACTGCCCAGGCCATGCTGTTTTTACAGTGTAGTGTCCCCATGACTATACTGGGGGATTAGGCCCCACACAGACCACAGGGTGAGCACCCCCTGCTGGCCTCACTAATACCACTTCCAGCAACAACCTTAGTTTTCCCCATGTCTCCCATCCAGAAACCTCAACTCTGCTTAGCTTCAGTAGGACACCAGGTGAGAATTGCAGGGAGATATGGAGCTGGCTGGGAAGGAGAGATGACCAATGCTGATTGGTCAGGAGATGGTGATTTTTTTGCTTAATGTTTTATTTGTAGTTTACTTAGACCCACTGAATGTTTTTCTTCTTGATAAAATTGCATTATACCACAGCGCCGTTAAATGCTGATTGGTCAGGAGGTGTTGATTTAATTTTCTCTAACAGCTGCTCTGACCGTAGTTCTGGCTGCAAGACAAATCACAGGTTTATATTAATGTGTTATTGTTTCTATAGTAACAACTAATTCACGTTTATTTAGCATTTATGGATTGAGTCTCCAGTGCTAGAGAAAAAAGAGGCAGATGTTTTGTGGACATTCAACAACATTAAATATAACCGTAAGCATTTCTTAATAATAATTAAAAAAAGGTTGGTGATGGAAAGTTGGTGTGTTACAAAACACTTTGTGGAAAAAGTGCTGTTATTGGAAAATAATCAACTTCAAAGTGGTAACAGTAACTCCAGTCCGCACCGGTCCGAGTCACATCACCCCGTCATTGATTATTTTCTTAGAACAGCACACTCCCAAGTGTTACATACCGCACCAGTGCACCAGTAATATTTTTAAGCCATCAGCCACTTATAATCTCATTGCACATAACATTCCCAGATCCCTTCTGTATCCTGTATAAATGATAAGTGAGATTTCATTTGTTCACGTTTGCTGTCATGTGCCCTTTGCCCTTTCTCCTGCAGACTTGTGCTTGTCATGTCTAGTCGTTCCTCTTGAAAATGAACTCAAAAATGCAGTTTAAAATCTTCTACAGACTGTAGAATGCTGAGAGAACCTTGTATTTCACTTCACCCTCTTATCTTTTCATAAAGATCAGGGAAGGTACTTCTAATACGGCTTATCTTTGGCCTCATGGACCAGAAGTGGGTGAAAGGTGATATAGTGAACAGTGACAAAGTGCTGTGTGGGATGAGAGAATTTTATGGAATAAGTATTTTTAAGGGCGAAGTGTGTATGTGTGTGTGTGTGTGTGTGTGTGTGTGTGTGTGTATATAGGATCG
>JANDJT010000114.1:13375128-13391680 GCA_024331685.1 Stegophilus panzeri | reverse complement strand
TTCAGTAATAAATGATTATATATGATTCATAATTAGCATATACAGTATATGTACCCACTTTTCTCAGTGTTAACAGGTTGTGCATGTATATTTCACTGATCCCCCTCAGTACAGATTTAACTGATGAAATATTTCAATATTAGGCACGTTATTCAAATGTGTACAGTAACATTCATTCTATTTATTGGAGTGTTAGTATATTCTTGAACTTTCCAATGAGGTACAATTTGACATTATTTACAGCCTGTCTTGATATTCAGTTATTGAGGTTTGACACATTTAATTCAGGTGACCAGTAAAGCAGGCTAATAACTCCATAATAAATATAATAGCTTTTATAATGGTGGCTTGTGATTTCCACCAGTGTAATAAGACCCCCTCAGTATGCTTCTTATACTGGGAACCCAGGGAACTACTGCTGCACTGTATAATAGAAATGCACATAACTTATTTATTATTAAACTACATCACATCCCTCCCATTACATGTCTAGTTCTGTATATGGAAAAATGCATTCCTTATATAAAGTGCAATCATTTTGTAACTGGCAAACTAGGTCAAGCTAACTCTAGAATTCAAAATGAAAACTAAATACACATCTCCATCTTAAAATCATTTATTTTCTTTTAAATAAGAATGGCTTGAGGTTTTTCAGTACACTGTTTAGATCTTATGATTTTTTTTTTATTGAAGCAAAAAAATTATCCAACACCTTTCACCCATGTGAAAAACTAATTACACCCTTAAACTTAAAATCTGCTTGTGTCACTTTTAGCAGCAATAACTGCAACCAAACTGATGATCAGCCTTTCACTTACTTCTAGGACTTACTCCTATGCTTGGATCATTGTCTTGCTGCATAATCCAGTTGTGCTTGAGTTTCTACTTACGGACTGAAGACCGGACATTCTCCTTTAGGATTTTCTGGTAGAGAGCAAAATACATGTTTCTCTCAATTATTGCAAGTTGCCCAGGCCCTGAAGCAGCAAAGCATCCCCACACCATCACACTGCCACCACCATGCTTGACCGTAGATATGATGTTCTTTTTGTGTAATTCTGTGTTTGGTTTACGCCAGATGTAAAGGGACCCCTGTCTTCCATACAGTTCCACTTTCGACTCATCAGTTTACAGAACATTCTCCCAAAGGTTTGAGGATCATCAAGGTGTGTTTTGCCAAAATTCAGACGAGCCTTAATGTTCTTCTGGGTTAGCAGTGGTTTTCACCTCACCTCTCTTTCATGGATGCCTTTTTTGCCCAGTGTCTTTCTGATAGTGGAGTCATGAACAGCTTATTGATGCAAGACAGGCCTATAGGTCCTTTGATGTTGTCCTTGGGTTTTTTGTGACTTCCTGTCACTATATATATATATATATATATATATATATATATATATATATATTCTCTTAAACACAGGCTTAATTCCAGATGGCTTCTTATTCAGTATATACAGTTTTGTTCACTAAATTAGCTCTATTTATTGTCCAGTAGATCACCTCAGAGATCTCCTGAGTGACTCCCCAATTGTACTTTTTTTTTGGTCCTCAAAATATGTAAATGTCATACAGTATCCAAACAGTAAAATCACTGATCAGCTCGTGCTAAAGGAGGTCCAAATGGCAGACTATTTTAAGGACATGATAAAGTCTCTGTGGTTTTTGCTTAAATATTTCAGCTGAACATTATGTAATCTGCACAGGGGATGGTGTAATTACGCCTCTGCATTGCAAGCCACCACAACTCGTTCAGGGGTGGTGCGCTGCTACAAGGACAGTCAGTTTCTAAAACTGTTTTAGTCACAAATTAGTCCACATCTCTTATTCTAACCTGACCTTTTTTTATATATTCACGTAACGTAAATAAGCCACAGGCCTTCTGTTTCTGGTACACTTTTACCTAAAGAAGGAGCAGAATGTTGAGTCTATTTTAACTCTCTGTACTGCAGAATTGTTGTGCATGAGCACTTTTTTGCACTATAAAGCAGTTTTGTGCCCTGAAGCAGATGCAGCAAAGTGATGCGCATGTTGTAATTTATATAATCATATATAATGTATTCTGCTTATTTATAGAATGCTTAAATACAAATATCAATACATACTACTAGATAAAGCAAAATCCTGATCTTCAACAGTCATCGTCAAGATCATGCTCAAAGAATATTTACATTTTTGTTTCCTACAATCATACAACCCCCCCATGGGCTCTGTGCAGGACACTCGAGTTCTTCCACTCCAACCTTGGCAAACCATGTCTTCATGGACCTCCACAGGGGCATTGTCATGCTGGAACAGGTTTGGGCTAGGCAGCTTAGAACCAATGAACGGAGAAGTTTTACCATTGCAGCAAACAAAGGCATCCTATATATTTATAGGGGAGGAAACAGTTTGGGGAAGGCTTACACATGGGTATGATGGTCAGGTGTTCACATACTTTTGGCCTTTTTTGGCATAACAAGCATTTTGTTCTTTTTGACAGGTATTGGAGGAGGAGACTGGGGCTGCAGGTGGATTATGCAGAGCATGACGGATATCGCTTCTGTTACACACACCGTGGGAAGCCCGGGAGTCGGCCTTCTATACTCATGCTTCATGGCTTTTCTGCTCACAAAGACATGTGGCTGGCTGTGGTGAAGGTATGGGCTTCATCTCATCCGATTTATATCATTAAATTGTCCTACTTTAACAAGCCTGTTTGTCCTTTACAGTATTATGTTTGATTGGATGATGCAGACACTCGATTATGCAGATGATTATTTTCAGTTGTGAATGTTATAATATATATTAGTTGACAAGACACATTTTCGTATTTGCAGTTCTTTCCAACCAATGTGCATCTGGTGTGTGTTGACATGCCTGGCCATGCGGGCACTACGCGCACTAGTGCGGTGGACTACTCCATTGAGGGCCAGGTCAAAAGGATACATCAGGTATTGTTTATTATCATTTCCGAATGTCCGTACACTCATGGTGACTCGTTTTGGCTCTTCATAAGCACAGATAAAATTTCTTATCAGTGTGTAAAATATCTGTTAGAGACAGGAAAGTATATAATTGATTCTTGGATGCATTGTAATTCTCTTTTGAAAGATTCTGCATCAAGGCGCATCATAATCAGGCTTTACATTTTTACATGGGTTGGATGTGATAGTATATATTAAAAGCAGTGAGAAATATAATGTAGACTACAGAAAACAAAAACCCACAAGAATTGTTCCATGATCACATCATCGCATCCTGGATCATGTAAGGAATAAAACACTTTGGGCACGCTATTACACCATGTAGTAATATTGTACTTGGTGGTAAATTGCTGTGCTATAAGAGTTGGGATGCGCTGTTATTGGAAAAGAATCAACTTTGGTGTGGTAAAAGGAATTTTGCTTTGTGTCAGGCCTCATCACACTATTCCATCATTGCTTGTTTTCATACAATGAGTCAAATGAAAACCTTTATTTTTTATTTTTTTGCATAATAGGTTTATTGCAAATAGGTGTAAATTAATTTTTTTTTGTGCATTTGTAAAATGTTACTTTTGTTGTTTTTTTTTAACAGATTTTTAAAATATGGTTTACAATCTGTTTTTCTACGTTATGTCACACTTTTAAGCTTTTCCTTTTACTCACACTCATGAAATGAACCACATTTTGGGACAGTGTGATTAATCAATAATGGAATACTGGATAAAACCTACTGGCTTTCCATTTAGTTATGTCTATATAAGTTGCTGCTTCTTATATCCTGCTAAAAACTTCAAACTCATTCATTTATTCACTGAGATTCAGTTTTGGGTTGTTTTGTTATGCTGGTCAGAGTGACAGTGGATCATGGGAACACTGGGTGTGAGACAGGAACGCATCAGTCCATCATAGGGTGGTCTTAGCTCTGCTTCTATACTTCATTTGACCAGAAGTGTGCATTCACTGAGCGTTTTTTTTTGTTTTGTTTTACTGGAACGTTAATATTATCCACTGAGGTTGCATCAGACAGAAACCACTGTGCAATATTAGTGTCTTGATTTTAGCTCCTTCTGACTGCTCACACTCATGTGCCTTTCCAAAATCATGTGCTAAAAATAGATGCCCTTGTTGAGGCCTGAGGCTTTTTTTTTCATCAGTGTGTCTGCGTCCTTCTGTTACTCACAAATGCTTTGATGTCTGTGTCTTTCTACACTGAGTAAGCCTGTGTATGAGGAAGAGAAACTTTAACCAGCTGATTTTAAATGTATGTTTGAGCCTCACTTATCCTGAATATTAAGATGGGCTGATGCAGCGTTAAGCACAATTCATACAAAATAAAATTAACTTTTGATTCCTGTGAATTTTTTTTTCGTCCCCTAATCTGATATTTTAACATATACACCCACAGTTTGTGTGCAACTGTCTGAAATTGGAATTTGCTTGCATTTCTTACCTTTTGCTCTGTCTCTGCAGTTTGTGGAAAGTGTTAAGCTGAATACAAAGCCTTTTCACCTGGTGGGTACATCCATGGGTGGTTGTGTAGCTGGGGTTTATGCTGCTCGCTATCCATCTGATCTGTCCAGTCTCACACTGATCTGTCCTGCTGGTTAGTATCGCCTGATACCGATGCTGATCTGATACTAATGTTCTCACTTGCTCTGTTACATAAAACACATACACGATGGCAGCATGTTGGAAGACCATCTGTGTTGTGTTGGTTAACATTCAGCTCAGTTTTATTTTTACTTTTAACAATAGACAAAGCAGCTTTACAGAAATCCGGATGTAGACTTAGATCCCTAATGAACAAGCCAGAGGAGACAATGACGAGGAAAATCTCACCGAGATGACATGAGGAAGAAACAGACTCCAAAGGGAACCTGTTCTTGGTGTAAAAAACCATTACAGTATGCAGGTGTTGAAGAGAAAAGGAAAACAGTGCTAAGTGTGATGAATTGGCTGATATGTCAAATTTGATCTGATACCAGTGCAGCTTTTCAGGGAGATGGTTTGGTTTGATTGTCAGTATTGGATTGATGCATCCCTATACATCTGTGTTACTAAGTCTGACTGTGGATTGTTATAAAAGCCTGTAAGAACACAGAAATCGGCCTCTCTTTTTTTTTTCACGTAGGTCTGAAATGCCCCAAGGAGAGTGAATTCGTGAGACGTTTGAGAGACTTGGAGAACAGCACGGATGCCCCAAGAATCCCTCTCATCCCCTCGACTCCACAGGAAATGGAGGATATGCTGAAGCTTTGCTCTTTCGTGCGTTTTAAGATCCCTCATCAGGTCTCTCAATTTTACAGCTTATTTTAGGAATTTCAGGAAAATTATTTTATCTTGCACAAACAAGGGGTCTACTTCAGAATCATCTTGTTGAATGATAAGCAATCCCCGGATCCCGGGACTAACAGCTTTATGCAGGGGTATGGAACTCATTTTAAGTAACGGGCCATGTGACACTTAGTCCACTGTCAAGACGAGGCAAAAAAACAAAGCAGTTTAGTAGACTGAAAACACATAAAAAAATATTCCTTATAAATATTTTCATTTATCTGCATTTATCTAAAAGGTGCTTTCTAATTGCACAAACCAATTGGAACGATAACACCTACAAAACACATGAGCAGACTGCAGTTCCACCCATCCATCCATTTCTTGGGCACAAGGCAGTGGACACCCTGTACAGGGTGGCAGTCCATGTAGGGCTCAGTCACGCACATACACATTCACACACTACAGACAATTTGAAAATGCCAGTCAGCCAACAACTTTGGATTGGCGGTGGAAACTGGAGTACCCGGAGGAAACCCCAGAAGCACAGGGAGAACATGCAAACTCCACACACACAGGGCAGAGGCAGGATTTCAGGATTCGAACCATTCCCCCTTGAAATTGCATTATAAGTCATGAATCTACACAAGATAGGCCATAATACTGATGAGTTTGCACAATTTTTTACAAATAAAACACAACATAATTGTGTACTAGTAATTATCCTGTTGCTGTGAAACTCCTACATACAGTAGTAGTTTTGGAAAGAGACATGTTCACAGCAACATTTTATTATTATTATTATTTTATTATTTTTTTGCTTAATGAAATTAGGTTTATTGCTCTATTTTGCCCCCTAGTGGAACAACAAAGACTAGCCCTTTTTTAAATTTTCAATTCAATTATAGTCCACAAGACAATTTTAATTTACAACACAGATTAAAAATTCATTTGGTGGCCCAGATTACAACGTTTATCATGCTTGTGGGCCATCTGTTTAAATAAAGTTCTGTATTATTGACTGGAAATCTGTGAGTTCAAATTTACAAACTTTATGTTGGGATTGTTTTCTGCTTCTTCTGTAAGGCCTTTTGGTTAAAAGTGTCTACAAAATGAATAAATGCAATGAAGGTCTCTTGAAAGCAACACGTTCAACATGTTCTAGAGTGTTTAGATGTCTCTTGGTCTAGGTCTTCTGCTTCAGCTGTGACAATTCATAGGCTTAAATGTAGAACTGAGGAGATTGGGTTCCTTCACATTCCCTTTTTAAAAAAACTCAAAACCAGTGTTAATTAGAGCTGTGGCGGTCCAGCTTTTTATAATATATATAAATAATATATAGTATAATAATAATAATAATAATAATAATAATAATAATAATAATAATAATAATCTTTTTTAACAGATCCTTCAGGGATTGGTCAAAGTCCGTATTCCACACAACAACTTCTACCATGAGGGTGAGTTTCAGTCTCTGAACTTTTGTACTGTACATGTCTCCTGTGTGCCTGCTTTAAGTTGACGTGTGGCTACAAATCTTCTCATTTTGTTTCAGTGTTCATGGAGTTAGTAAGAGAAAAATCCAGACACTGCCTGCATGACAACATGCACCTCATTTCAACACCACTTCAAGTCATTTGGGGGAAGCAGGATCAGGTAGGATTAGATCACAACATCACAATGTCCTGAACATCATGAAACAAATTTAAAGCAATAAACTTGAGTTGATCAGGGAAGACCTTACTGTATGTCTGTGCAGTCTGGGAAAATTCTCTTATACACAGTCAGGTCTGTTAATATGTGGCCAGTTATAAGGAATTGTTATTTTGTCTGTCTCGAATATACCGTAGTATATTGAATTTGAAATTAATTAAATTAAGACGTTCAGCTTTCATTTGAGGGTGTTTACATCCAAATCGGGTGAACGGTGTAGGAATTACAGCACTTTTTAAATGTGATTCCCTTTTTAAGGGGCCAAAAGTAATTGGACAAACTAACATTATTATAAATTAAAGTGTCATTTTGAATACTTGGTTGCAAATCCTTTGCAGTCAATGACTGCCTGAAGTCTTGAACCCATCACCAGATGCTGGGTTTCTTCCCTGGTGATGCACTGCCAGGTCTTTAATGCAGCCATCTTCAGCTTGTTCTTGGGGCATTTTGTCTTCAGTTTTGTATTCAGCAAATGAAATGGTGCTCAATTGGACTCAGGTCCTGATTTGGCTTTTATAAGACATTCCACTTTATTGCCTTAAAAAAGTCTTGGGTTGCTTTGGAAGTATGCTCATTTGCAGTGTAAAACGCTGTCCAATGAGTTTTGAAGCATTTGGCTGAATCTGAGCAGACAGTATAGCCCTATACACTTCAGTGTTGGGAACCAGTCCCATTGGCAGCCACACATGCCCACACCATAAGATGAGGTGGTGTGCTTCGGATCATGAGCAGTTCCTTCACTTCGCCATACTCTTCTCTTCCCATCATTCTGGTACAAGTTGATCTTTGTCTTATGTGTCCGTAAACTGTTCCAGAACTGTACAGGCTTTTTTGCTAGATATTTTTGGCAAACTCTACTTTGGTCATGTTTTTGAGGTTTATATCATAATGTTTTATATTTCGTGGTAAACCCTCTGTATTTACCTCGGTGAAGTCTCTCTTGATTGTTGACTTTGACACAGATATGCACAGATACCTCCTGGAAGGTGTTCTTGATCTGGCGAACCGTTGTGAAGGGGTTTTTCTCTTTAACAGTGAAAGAATTCATACCTCATCTACCACAGTTGTTTTCCATGGTCTTCCAGACCTGTTGGTGTTCCTGAGCTCACCATTGTGTTCGTTATTTTTAAGAATGTACCAAATAGTTGGTTTGGCCACACTTAATGTATCTCTCTGATGGGTTTGTTTAGATTTTTTTCAGCCTAATGATCTCTTGCTTCATTGGCAGTGACAGCTCTTTGGACTTCATATTGAGAGTTAACAGCAACAGATTCCAAATGCAAAATTTGTAATCATCTCTAGACATTTTTAACTCTGATACCCTTATCAAAGCTGAAGGTTTTGCACTTGTACGGAGCTTTTATACATGTAATTTCAACTCCAATATACTGTGGTTGATAGCTACAATTACAATATCTTTGTCAACGCCCAAATATTTATGAACCTGACTGTATATACTGTATATGTAGCATGTGAGCAGTCTTTGAGAAGCCAGTCAAGAGCACATGTTTCCCCTGAGGAAAGTACAATATTTATTGTGTTAGATTGGTTTCTTTACACGATTTGTTTTGTTGACTTTGATGCATGCTACACCCTCACTTCATTTTTAACTTCCTGGAAGTCTTTTTGTTTGTAGACTCATGGTAAAATACATACAAATGTAGAGGTACATGTTCCTTTTTCCTCATTAAAAAACTGTGAGGTGTGTAAACGTTTGTACCCAAGCCACATCATTTTTGTACATGTCTGTTTTAACAAAATGTTTTGGTATGATCATATATTGTTGTCATATGTCTGTGTGGCTGTACTATGGTGCAGGTGCTAGATGTATCTGGTGCATCTTTGCTGGCTGATACTTTGCCCGGATGTCAGGTCGATCTGTTAGACAACTGTGGCCATTCTGTGGTGATGGAGCGTCCTCGGAAAACTGCTCATCTCGTCATGGACTTTCTCACGCGCCAGCAGAATTGGGGAAGCGGTAGCAACAAAAAGCTCTCTTGAAACTACACTTATAATATAATTTGTAAGAAATTTGTAAATCTTAAGTGTATTTTTCTAGCGAACCCTCAGGGACAGCTCACCAGGGTTAAATTCACTCTTGTACTATTTAAGATTTAGCAGAATTAGAATCAGAAGCACTGAAGATTTTACTGTGAACTGGAAAAAACACAGGCAATAACATTTTAATGACAGTTTGACCAATTCAGAAAATGCTCACAAAAATACTATTATTACTTTTTAGAAGAAATGTCATGCATTCTTTTAGGTAATAGTGAAACACTGCATGTACTTGTGTGTACCTTGTGTTGCAAAGCACTTTTTCAAGCCTTCATTTTATGAAACAGCATAAAGTTTTAATCTGTATGGTATTTCTTCTGTGTTAAAACCCACATATAGAAGCTAACACCAGTGCTGAAATGTAATGGTGTATTATTCATTTCCATGTAAGATGCACTGCACTTCTACACAACATTGTTCTGAATACTTAGTAAAAGTACTGAAGCCATAACCATAACACATTTCTAATACAAAAACAAAACGTTTTTTTTTTTACCCGTTATTTATACTGATAATGCCAGTTTACTAGATACCTAGATTCAGTAACTACTTAAACACCTTCCATATTAATGTACCTGTAAAGTAAATTATACATTTAATGTGCATTTACTTAGTGTATTTACCAAGTAAACAAGGTTTGGGTTGAGGGATTTACAAGTCGCACCAACAACAGGCTTATAGTTAGCTTGTATATGGTTGTACTGACAGAATGCTTCATTATAAATGATAAGCATCCCTAAATCTGAGCTCTGTCTGCTGTCTGCACCTGTGGCTCAGTGAACAGGTAAGTATGTGTCTCAGTCTGATCACTGTTCAAGCCTGGGTTCAGATGGGCCTAAAACTAAAAGGCACAATTTTGCTTTATGAGCACACATCTTTGTCAGTAATGGATGTGAAGTGGAAGATAAATCCATCCTTGGTTTTGAGGTCTGACCTGGTATTATCTTGAATGCAGGATCGAAAGATCACGTCAGTGCCCTTTGTTTTGGATTTTTAACTTTCCATTAACAGCACTAGAGAACTTGTGCTATACCACTAGAGATATCACCTTTTTATATTCTGATATGTAAAGGTGAATAAACATTTAAGATTTGTATTAGACCTTAAACTTTAGTTATTTTGTCTGAATAAATGTTTTAATTGAACATTTGAGTATTTTCATGATTATATGAATTACACATTTAGTCAATTTAGTCACATAAGCTATGTTAAATCCTACTCGTATTGTTCTGATAATGTTTTTTTTTATCTGCATTGTGGCCAAAAAGATATTTAAGGACTTCATTACAACTTTGAAAAATGAATATGCCACCATGCTAACAAGAAAATCCTAAAAACATAAAAACTTTACTGTAAAACCCCTACCACATGTCTGTGGACAGTATAAGTGATAAAAGATATATTGCTCATGCTGATATTTAACTGAAATCTGCAGAAATGTTTGAATATATAAGCAACCACTTGAGTGTTTAAACCTACTTATATAAGCTTTTACTTTATACAGTAGTTACAAAATTAACACACGTGCATGTCCACGTGCAAATGAGAAGTCTACAACTGTACTGAACTATATTAAATGTTGATTATCGGTTTCTTATGGCAGATAAAAGCTATCAAGCCATCACTAACCAATGGTTAGTAGAGAACATAAAACAAAGGAGATGAGAAGGCTTTAGCAGCTGTTTGCAGACCATGGCTTCAGCAGTCAGATGAAACCAAGAAAATGTCAAGAAAATCCTACAGAATCAGCTGGTCTTTTTTGGGGGTTAATACGTATAATTTAATTGATGACAGCTGTATGATAATTACTTTTGAACATGAGCTTGAATGTGATTTATTCGGAACACAGAATAATCCTCCACATCGCCAATTGTAAAAGGGTGTGCACAATTCAAAACATGTGCTCAATAAGTCTTTAAAAACGTAAACACAACCCCAATTCCGAAAAAGTTGGGACAGTGGAAATGGAAAATGCAAAAAACAAACAAACAAAAAGAGTCATTTGAAAATTCAGTTCACCCTGTACTATATTGAAAACACATTATTAACACATTACTTGATGTTTTACTTTGTGAGTATAATTTATTTTTGTAAATATACACTCATTTCAAATCTGATGACTGCAATACACGCCAGAAAAGTTGAGACAGTCGACTGTTTACCGCTGTGTAACATCACCTTTTCTTTTATTTCTTGAATCTTTTAATTATATTGTGCACTGTAGAAGGTGAAATACCCAAAATCCTACCGATTTGTCTTTGGGGAATGTTGTTCTCAAAGTGTTGGATTATTCACTGATGCATCTGTTGGCAGATTGCCGAGCCTCGACCCATCCTCGCTCTTGAAGGACTGGGCTTTTTTTGGAGGCTCCTTATATACTATGATGAGACGATTGCTTCACCTGTTTCACATCACCTTCTTATTTCAACTTGTAACACCGCTATTACTCTTACATTGCCCCTGTCCCAACTTTTTTGGAACATGTTGCATGAATCAGTTTCAAAATAAATGTTTACCTTCAAAAACTATGCAGCTGATTAGATAAAACATCAAATACTTTGTCTTTATATGCTTTTTGTTTAAATACAAGTCAAAGTACATTTACAAATCACTCCTCTTTGTTTTTATTAGCATTTTCTATACTGTCCCAACTTTTTTGAATGGGGTTGTACTTTACTTTATTAAATATTTAATTAAATGTTTTATTTCTACATTCTTACTGGAATTTTTTGTACTGTATGGAATTTTTCATGTACTGTAAATATATTATGTAGCTTCTGAAGGGCAATACTAAATTACAAAAAAAAAAAGACCTTCAAACAAAATAACAATTTACACCAATCATCCTGTTTAATATTTTACATCCTTCCAGCTTTTAATGCATCATGTCGCATTCTTGAGCATCAGTGAATGTTTGCACCTTTTGTAATAGGTACGAGTCCCTCAGTCGTCCTCAGTGTGGAAAGATGGATCTCAACATCATATAGTCACTGTTGGAAAGGGGTCAAATATGCAGAACTGTTATGACCACAACTGTATGTGATTTAGTAAAGAGAGAGAGAAGAGAGATTAATATATATTACTGTACATAGAATACATAGAGAAATATCCATTTAAATCCACAAATTTCAAGTATCTTGTGCTTTTATTTAAAATAAATAGCTTAATTACTTGATAATTATCCCACTCTTTATTTGTAATATCAGTTGGTTATTGTAACAGTGAAACGTCTTTGGATTAGCCCTGAAGGAAGTCATTAGATTAACAAGATGTTAAACATTAAGTCGTTTAAGGAATGAGACACTTGACAATTTCACTTCCCACATTTTTCTGGAAAAAAGCCAAATATAACAGCTGACTTTACACTCATACTGTACACTTTCTAGAGACGTGTGAGGCAAGCATCAACACCGCCCTCTTTAACTAGTATAAATATGAAAGCTTGCAGCTTGTTTATCCATAAAACTTTGATCCTTCACAAAACATCTTCCTGCTTCTGATAACCTTCTTGTAAGTATGCCTGCTATTCTTGATCAAATGATGTAGGTTATTATATTTAAGCTTTGTAATGTTTATTTACAGCAGGTATAGTGGGATGGTAAGTTACATAATACCTAATCTTGCTGGTACTATATATGGTAATGCTTTATAATAAGGTTTCTTTAACTCATTTTATTTATACCACAGTGCTGTTGAATGCTCGATTCTGATTTCTTAGGTGTTGATTAATTTTCTATAACAGCACAACTTGGAGGATATATCATTCTTTAATGAATAAAAAAATGACTGTGGTCTAGGAGACTCTGCTTTGTGTCAGGCTGCTTCACACCACACACTGAGAATTATTTCCTGTAACAGCATGCCCAATTGTGTTTTTTTTATTTTATTTTTTTATTGTTTTTTTTTATTTATTTTATGTCTTCCTTACAGCATTAGTTAACATTAACAAGTCATGAATGTCAGCATTAATAAAGCATAAATCATGTTTAAAAAAAAAAGAAAAAAAAGTAAGGCCTGTATTCAGAGTGAGAGACTTAAGCCCAAAAGCAATGTTAGTACTTACACTGGAATAATTTGGGCATATTCAGAAATGGATTATGCACCTCTAAAGAGACAAATTAAAATGAAACAGTAAAAAACAATTAATAGTGTGATCTGTGAATAAGAGGATAACAAACATAATATACTCTAGCAGTCTGGTATATTGCCAAAATATTGCTGCATGCATAGACCTAGCTGTAATGATCACATTAATTTGGCGTAATTTAACAAAATGGCTTCCGTCCTCATTGTTAATTATTTTATATTGACCTCAAATGGCATTCCACAGGATTTTGAGTGTATTTACAACCTAAAACATACATTTCAGTGTGACATATTGTGGTTACATTAACCTGTATGTAACCAATTATGATGGAGTTAATACTGCTCCTCGTGTAATACGCTCATATTATAATATGTATTATTTTGTTGCGTTCCCACAGAAGGCAAAAGCCTAGGGTGAGTGCAAGAACGAGAACAAATTAAGATTGTGGTGGATGATAGTAAAATGGTGGATATGTGGATGGTGCATGATAGTAGTGATGGTGGATATGTGTAGGACAGGAGGTTGGAGGTGTGGTTGTAGATTTTATTTCTACAAGAAACAAAAAAAGGACAGGCATTTACAGACACTAAGAACAGGACATCCATGAAACCATGATGACGGGGAAACTAGTCTCACCTAGGAGAGAGAACGTGGATGGTGCCAAAGGAATAAACATAACAAGATAAGACTACACTAGGCTGTATTTAAAGTAGCTAACCTGACTGCCAAAACATCAAAAAAACAAAAACTAACTAGCTAACTAGAAGTACAAGGGGTGGTACCCACCCTCTAACCTTCTTGAGTTTAACCTTGTTGGGTCTAACAGTGAGCCTACGGGCTAAGAGTGGGGCTAACAGTGGGTCTAATGGTGCGTTCAAGTCATATCGAAAAGATCGTATTTACGAGTTGAACACACATGAACACCAGCAGAAAGTCGTATTTACGAGTGGGAAACTCTGGATTTTCTTTAAGCACTGAGTTTCAGAGTTGGGGGCGTGTCAGTAAGAAAACATTACGGAATCAATGGATATAACATCTCTAGTTGACTGTAAATTTGTTGAAATTGAATGTTTATTCGCCTCAGAAGCTGATTTCAGTTATTATGCGTTTGGTATATGCAGTAGTTATTGAAATACAAGCAAATTTCTTAACATGTATTTGTCAGGCTTTTTTATTTACAGTAAAACACGCTAATTTCCTGTACAAAATACGATAGCATTGTACAATTACTATATAATATGTAACATTAAAGTTTACGGTGGCTTCATAAATTGATTAAAAACATAAAAAAGCAAAACACACCTGATGTGCATTCTTTGCTTTTCATTCTTTAGAAGTATAGTTGAAAAACTTGCTGTATTTTTTGTTGTTAATTATGAGAAGGTACACCGCCATCTTGCTCATACCAAAGTGACTTGAACGCACCTGACGTCGTAGGTACGACTTGGTAACTCGTAAATACGAACATCCCAGGAGGACTTGTGTGTACCATAACAGTGAGCCTAGGACCTGACATGAGTCTTCAATGTGCTGCTTTTAAACCAAAACACCACCTCTTCTGGTCGGGTTCCTAGCTTCCAACTGGTCAATAACAATATTATATTATATTAGACTGGTTTCAATCACAGATTATGCACTGAGCAAATAATATACTGTAGGCAGAAGCCTACAGTATATGTTTCTGATATTTCATTTTTAACACATTAAACCTAAATATTATATTTGTTTGCTTTTTTTAAGGTACACATTAAGAGCAAGAACATGTCATACTTGGCAGGCATCCATAAAATTGGTAGCGGAGGAGGATCTCCCTTTGATTCTAATGGTGTTGGATATGGAGCCACACTGAAAAATATCTGGGTGTGGGCCGGCAGCTGGCAGATAAAAGCCATCAGGGTTTGGCTTAGTGATGACCAGTCCAAGCAGTTTGGAGAACCTGTAGGGAAGTTTTCAGAATTTATATTTGAAGATGGAGAGCATTTCACCTCCCTTTCACTTTGGGGAAATGGGGCTGGAACACGTCTGGGTGCCATCAAATTCAAGACTGTTACGCCACGGCGAACTCGCGGCTGCAGTTCACAACGTGTAGTGCTGCCCAGGGACATGGCGGAAGAGGACTACACTTCCCAGCCATGCCCGCGCTTGAGTTCGCCGGAGTTCTGATTATGAACACCTGCACGACATCTAAAGTTATAAAAAAGTTCCCGGGATTGTGGAAGTATCAAGTGGATATCGCTACACAGAAGGAACTGAGAGTTCACAAGGTTTAGATAATACTGTGGAGACAACTGAACTGTACTCATTTCAGGTCAAAGTCCCTCCAGGGAAAACCGTGGATGTGGACATCACAATTGGCCGGGCTACAGTTGATCTCCCCTACACTGGCACAGTCCAGATTACCTGCTATAATGGCAGTGTGCTGCAGTTTAAAACCAGTGGAAGCTACCAAGGGGTCACTTACACTGATGCAAAAGTGAATGAATCCACAAAAAAGCTTGCTGAGGAGCCAGAGGCTGAGAGTGAATTGATTTTGTGAAACATTTTAAATAATGAATCAATAATTCTGCTTCTTCAGTTTTGATTACTGGCTTTTCATAATGGTGACCATAATTATTCTTTTGTTGCTTTACCTTACTAGTGTACAAGTGATACACACCCACAGGTTTTGACTGATCTGCTTTTTTGATTTTCTGAAAATGTTTGTAATTTTTTACCTATTTATGTTAGTTTACTGCTGTGGAGATGAGTTTCTGCTTCTTTTCAAATTTCCAATGAATAAAATATTGTAATTCACCCTACTTGTTTCAAACACTTTACTGTGTACAGTGTCGTGTTTCAAAGCATGGTCTCTGTCCGAGAAGGATCTGTAACACTTCCCAGGCATATAGGGAAAAATAAGAAAATAAATATAAATTATAAATAAAATAAAATATATAACCAGTCCCTTCAGGATTACCTTCAGGTGATTGCAGAAAATAACGCACAATCAGGCAAACTCCGCAATATTCGGAGGAGCTTGCAATTTTTAAAAAATGACCCGATGCCTCATGTGACGTCATCACAACACGTATGCAGCCAGAGTTCTCTTGCAATTTCGCCTGTATTTTAACCTTTAAATAATTAAAGTGCAATAGTTAACACACTTATTGCACTACACAACCTTGGTTTTGATAAACCGTCATTTGGTAAAGTATTTGTGAGAGACATCATTAGCCATTTGTCTTGTGACAATTATTACATGATATTTTATTTATTTATTTATTTATATTAGGAACCAAGAGTTTTCATGGATAACTCTCTGGTAATTTTTTGGTACACGAAGCAGCCACTTTGGGTCCACTAATATGGTGCATGTTACGTGTAGCCTACACCAATTGGGAAACGTTTTAAACAGATGTACATCGGAAGCACTGGTGTACATGTCTATGAACGGCAAATTCTGCTGAACATTGGAGAACAA
>JANDJT010000114.1:13346695-13357010 GCA_024331685.1 Stegophilus panzeri | reverse complement strand
TCACATGAAAAGATATAATCAAATATTTACAAAAATGTGAGGGGTGTACTCACTTTTGTGAGATACTGTATATTAGGCTGCTATTTTGAACATAACGGTTTGAAGTATTAAAAAATAATAATAAACTCCTAAACAACAGAATCTCTAAATACATAGACTGTATGTGTTGGGGCTTGAGGTTGTGTTATAATTCTAATAATATTCATGAGGTTTCCCACACTGGATTACTTGCATTCAGAGATTATGAAATGAACAATAAGCATGAGTCTATTCATACGGTAATGATGTATTTAATTCTTGTCATCTGACAAGTCAGTGTGAGTTCAAAAAGCCTTAGCTATCCAAAGAACCCTCAAGTACTGGAATGAGAGCAATTTCATGAGACCTCATAAAAGTAAGAGATGCTATGAGTCATAATAATATGAAGAATTTAAAGTATCATTGAAGGGAAAAGATAAATGTCATACCAAAAGATCACATTTTACAATTACAACATGGAATAGTCAATAAAAAAAGAAGCATGTGCATGTGATATTCACTATAGAAGTTGTATTTAATGTAAGAGCTTGCTAAGAAAGTAGAAAGTGACAATGAAATATGATCATAACATCAACATTTTATTGCTTTATATTACTGTGTTTTGTGATCAAAACAGTTGCTTGAAGAATTCTGAAAGACAAGTCTTTATAAAAGACAAATTCATACATTTACAATCTAATAAATTGATCAAAATCTTTCTCAATATGAGAACACCTTGAGGAATGAAAGGAAATGCTAAAATATTCAGTATGAACTGCAACCAATGATTAATAAACACATCCACACAGAGGATGCATAAAATGTCTAATTCAGACAAAGTAACTGTAATACTTAAAAATAATTTCTAGTTTACATGTAAACACAAACCCTCCAATTTCCAGATTGAAACATGTCTATAGCCTGATAATCGTGTTATCCAGTACAAAGGTCTGATATCTCCAACAATGTCCTTATACACTTCTTCTAAGAAGGAAAATATGAATCCTGAAGGTCTGTGATCTACAGACCTTTGAATCCATAATTCAAACTATTTCCAGTAATAAATTCTCCCCATAACAGGATGATGCTTATTTTTTCTACCTTTAATTCAATGCAGAGTCTAATAAAGACCTATAGAGTCTACCAGGGGCCTCCAGAGGGAGCACTTAACTGAACTCTTCTCTTTGCTGTCATATTTCTTAGTACAAAATAGTGTGTACACTGAGTCAAGATGAGCCAATATACTAATCATTAATCAATATCACCATATTTTATGGAAGCAATACAATAGGCAACTGCATCACTGACTTTCTTCACTACATCAAGACACATCGTCTTTGGAAGACTTATGAGTAAATAACCAAGCAACAAATTTATCATAATTTCTGTAAGTACAATTTCTAATACTTTCTGTGACTGCATCATAATTTAAAATAGCTATAAGTGTACCTATTCCCATGTGAGACTCTTTATGACTGAATGATTCAGATGCCAATGGCATAATTATGCTAATGATGTCAACAACACTGTGTATTAAAGTTCACCCTCATATCCATAAGCGTGTCTACTCCTCTGTGTGCACCCAAAATATTCCTGTGGCTGGTGGTTTAGGATAGACTGTGACTCTTCTTTCCTGAGCTTTCCCACACTCTGACCATTCAGAGACAGGATCAGAAACAATAGAAGTGTGCCTACTGACATGCTAATATCCCTTTTAGAAATGACCCTCAGGGGCTGTTTGTCATTTAGAGGAGTGACTCACACTGACCTGTGGTGAAAGATGCTTAAACATTGCAGTATCCTAAAAGAACTAACAGAATAACTTCATGAATTTTTGAACTACAGAACTCATTTTATTAGTTTGAAAACTAGTTTTAATGTTTTTCACATTTTGGGTCCATCATGCCCTCGTTGAGTCACATGCGTTGAACATGAGTACAGCTGAAAGGTCTCATTTACCAACAAACTTCACTGTGAAAGATTGTGAAAAACAATGTCATGCAATTGCAGATTCACCAATTCAAGTAAATTTCCCACAAAAAAAAGCACAAAAAACTTTTTACATGGCAAATTTTGAAAAAAGCAACAGCAAAATTAACCATTTTTGGCCGCAACAATCACAAAAAAGCTCTATACAGACTGGATACACAACACTGACAATTTTAGTATCATAAGAAGAAAAAAACTAAATAAATAAAATAAGAATAAAAAAAAAATCAACATCTCATGGTAAACGGCTATCTTCCTACAGTGACATACCTAGTATTTTCTAGGAATCTAATAAAGGTATCCCAGATTTGACCAAATTTAGTCACAGACTCATGACATTTCATCAGTTCATATAAGGCTGGTACTGTCATTAGATTGATCCAGTCCTTGGAAAAAGGGAGAGTACATTTCCAGTTCTTCAGTATTATTCTAGCCACATTAATAAAACTGAAAAAATTAAGTGTTCTGAAAAGTCTTTATTATGCATGAAAGAAGCACTGACGCTTAGGCAATGTGGACTCAATATTTTTACAAATTCCTGAAGTTTCTCTATAACAAGCAGGAAACATAACATGCTGCTGACTGAATTTCCTACTAACTTTTAACATACTAATAATATAATATATCTAATAATGTAAACTGTTTATGAAATTGCTATTTGGTGGTCGATGTAATGCTCCATTAATGAAATCCTTCCTGAATACACTGTTACGAAAAGTAAAGGAGTAACAAGTCATTCGTATTTTAATATTATCGGATTTCTTGAACAATTTCTATAAAGCAGATCCTGTCCAAACTCATTCAGTACTTTGGTTCCAAAACATGAAAAATGTAGAAAATGAGGGAGCGATTTAGAGGTACTTTTTATTTATTAGTTCTGCGTATACAAATGATTTTCTCATAGTTCAGAAAACAGGTGATAACATATCACAACTTTTGCTTGAAGAGTTCTTCAAGACACATGGCACTCATAATAGAGCAGAGTTTAAACAGATTGTCTTTACAAAAGACACAGGACACAGTTCCAACAGTTAAAATCTGTTAAATATAAAGATTATTTCTCAACAGCGATTATCAGGAAATAGCAATGAAACAAAGTTTCTCAACAAATCCTGTCAATGACAAAGTTTAAGTTTCGTACGTAAGCGTACCATTCAATAGGTACAAAATAAACCTTAATTAAGGTTTAAAAAATTTCGTAATTTAAATCAAGATTTTATCAGAATAAACTGAATTACATTTCATAGAAATAAAAATCTTAAAGCTTTATAATTCTGTATTAATCAGAATGTGATTACCTTCATAGAAGGCATTTTATAGAGGTTTACTATATAAACATACAATGTACATATAGTACTGAATTTTCCAGTATAACTGGGGACCAATTCCCAAAAATAGGATAAAAACTAATCAAATACAATCAGAATTTTGTAAAATCAAAAAGATAACACAAACGTTAGTTCAATATAGAAAAATGTTTTTTTTTTCCCCTAAAATGGAAATAGCATTGTAAAGGACATTTCATGAATTGAAAACAATGTATCAATATTATTTATGTTTAACATTAACATGCACTCTCAAGACTGCAAGATCGTTCCTAACTGGATTCTACGAGCATTTCATTAAGAATCTTTCTCAAAGTAGAAAGGTATAGGTCTATTGCCCAAAGATATTAATAACATGTTAAATTTTAACAATATAATCCTGTTCACACAGAAATTGAAATAAAAACAAATAAAGTCCACATAGACTTGTGTTTTCTGCTTTTGAGTCTTGATCTTTTACCAGGGCCTCCAGAGGGATTCCAATTCCTTAATGGAACTCTTCTCTTTGCTGATGATCTGCTGCTCTGTAGCGCTCAGCTGAGGCAGGACACTTTCCCTCCTGTTCTCGTATGAAGATGGCTGAAGATTCTGGAAGTGATTCAGTTTTCTCTGGCTCTGTGTCTTCACCTCTTCTTTGGACAGGAAGTGGACAACCTCAGGGACACATCTGGAGAAACCTTGATTGACAGCTGCTGAACTGCAGGAGAATGCAGGCTGCTGCTGCAGTTGTCTCAATAAGCTGACTGTCATCTCCAGGATATCTGCTTTCTTCAGTTTGGAGTCAGGCTGCTGGTTGAAGAACTCTGGAGACTTCAGCTGCTCAATGCTGCAGTTGATACGATCTCTGCGCATCTTCTCTACCATCGGCTTCCTCAGCTGCAAATAACAAAAAGAGAACATTTAGTCAGCTTGAACTATAAAGAGCTATTAAGTAGGAAGCAGGTAAATATAAACATTGAAAGGAAGGAGGTTCTTAATTTACCTTGTTGTTCAGAGGTAGTGCCATGGCTGTGTCTCTGTTCTATAGATCTCTCTGTGTAGAGTGAGTGTGATTTGTACTGGCTGCATCTCCTCTATTTATACTCCCAGATCTCCATATGAATGTGTGTGTCTTGGGCTTGTTGGAGTTTCTCA
This sequence comes from Stegophilus panzeri, assembly GCA_024331685.1. Lineage (NCBI taxonomy): Eukaryota > Metazoa > Chordata > Actinopteri > Siluriformes > Trichomycteridae > Stegophilus > Stegophilus panzeri. The sequence continues at coordinate 13,352,544 of JANDJT010000114.1, read as the reverse complement.
CACTTTGGAGCCAATGGGAGAGTTTGGACACACAATGAGGAATGTAGGGCTGCCACATGCTCAGTGTTCTTCTAGCAGAGGACAACGTCCATGTCTCAGGGGAGCAGGTGGAGGGGTGGGGTGATGGAGATGGATTCACAGTACACTGTGTGAATCTGGGAAAGTAGTGACCCTGTAAAGAGAGCAGATCTGCTGTTAGATGTTGGGATCAGTGTCACTGACAGAGCACACACTCATCATTGCTGCTCACATGTGTGGAGTCACACTTACTGAAATTCAACAAATGTGCCGTGGTATTTATTAATACAAAATAGTGAATGTAATCAAGGATGTAGGAACGAGTAAAACACAGCTCTTAACCTATGTGAAAACATTTGCAAGCTTTTGTTTAAGCCTGGGTCAGAATAATCCAATATTCTAATCATTAAACAATATCACCATATTTTATGGAAACAATACAATCAGCACCTGTATTAATGATTTTCTTCACTACTTCCTGACACATCATCTTTGGAAGACTTATGAGTAAATGATCAAGCATCACATTTATCATAATTTTCTGAGGTACTAATTCCCCTGTGACTGCATCATTATTTAAAATAGCTATAAGTGTGCCTATTCCCATGTGAGACGCTTTATGACTGAATGATTCAGATACAATACCATAATTATGCTAATGATGTCAACAACACTGTGTATTAAAGTTCACCCTCATATCCATAAGCGTGTCTACTCCCTGTGTGCACCCAGAATATCCCTGTGGCTGGTGGTTTCAGATAGACTGTGACTCTTCCTTCCTGAGCTTTCCCACACTCTGACCATTCAGAGACAGGATCAGAAACAATAGAAGTGTGCCTATTGACATGCTAATATACCTTTTAGAAAAGACCCTCAGGGGCTGTTTGTCATTTAGAGGAGTGACTCACACTAACCTGTGGTGAAAGATGCTTAAACATTGCAGTATCCTAAAATAACCAACAGTCTAACTTTAGGAACTTTTGAATTACAAGATTCATTTTCTTAGAAGACGTTTGAAAACTAGTTTGAATGTTTCCTCACATTTTGGGTCCATCACGCACATAGAGATGATCTTTATTAATCATTTCCACAAAAAAAAAAGTGTGTGTGTGTGTGTATTAACTTTCTGTATAAAGCATGACACTGCTGTGAGATCTGCTGTTAACATCTTCTTGTTGTGCAATAATTATTCTGAATCATTCAAACTTTTAAAAGCTCATGTATAGTGATATTCACTTCATATCACTATATTCTGGTCTGTTAGAAATAATTTTTGGTGGTTGTAGATACGTAAATCAAGTTTTTACTATCATGTTAAAATGATGTGTCGTTTATTCTGTCACTGATTAGGGCTCCATATGTAACAGATGCACCTTATGCCTTGCCAACATGAGGAACGAGTGTGTCTGAGTTTCCCGCACTGAATCCTCTGTGCTGACATCAGTGGAGTACAAAAGCTTCATTCCTGAATGGATCATTAGCAACTTTTAAACATTGCTTTTAGTTTTATAAAATCACTCACCATCTGGAGGGAAAGATCCCTTTTGGCTGATATGTGATGTCAAAACTTTTCCCTGTATAAATAGAGCAATAAAAAGTTACTGCTATTATTATGATGTTATTTTTCTCATTATCAATTAAAAGTCAGTTTTCAATTAGGAATTTATAAAAATGCTTTGAGAAAATTTGGATATCATGTAAGTACATTTTATAAGAGCCAAATAAGAGCCAAAAAATTGGGACCCCAATTCCAAAAAAGTTGGGACACTGTGTAAAACGTAAATAAAAACAGAATACAATTATTCACAAATCTCATAAACCCATATGTTATTCACAATAGAACATAGAAAACATATCAAATGTTTAAACTGAGGAAATGTACAATTTTAAGAAAAAAATAAGGTAATTTTGAATTTGATGGTTGCAAAAAAGTTGGGATGGGGGCAACAAAAGGCTGGAAAAGTAAGTGTTACTAAAAAGAAACAGCTGGAGGTTAATTGGCAACAGGTCAGTAACATAAAAAGAGTATCTTAGAGAGGCAGAGTCTTTCAGAAGTAAAGATGGGAAGAAGTTCACCAATCTGCGAAAAAAAAACAACAACCTGCTAGAGCTAAACCTAAATGAGACCTAGCTTCTGATGTCTGACTGGAGTCTAAAAATATCTGCGATTTATTTTGTAATGTGTAAATTGCACTTGTAATATCCCGTACTGGCCATCCAGGCTTCAAGACAACATTCTCCCAAACATCTGGTCAAACTCAGTGTTCAGATCTCTCGTCCATATTCTTCAGTTTTCACTTTTCTCATAAAGTCTGTTTGCTGCCATTGTAAAGAACACAGATGGTTATTTTAATACATGTGAAAGCATTAGGAACTCCTGAATAACAGTTCCACCGCCACCTGGATTATATCCAATAAATCTAACATCTCTTCAACTGGAGGTACGTTCAGAAGTCCTCTTTTTCAATCAGTTTTCAATATACTGTGTGTTTTCCTAATTTAATTGAAGGATTTGAACATATTGATGAATAAAATTGTTTATACTGCGAAAGCTGAAACATTTTGTGTACCTTACACCAAACGTCATTTGAGTATTGAAATACAGCGTTAATATCCCTCTCTACAATAAATTAGATAAATTATTTTTTTCTGAGGAAAAAGCATGTATAAGTTTAAAGTGTGAAGTGACAGAATAGTCCAGCTCCATCCACAATGCTTGAATGTCATTTTCTGGTGACCAGTGTCTTACCAATCTGATCAGCTTAAATGCAATATAATAAAGCTCTATATAATATTACTAATATGTTTGATAAAATCTGATGTGTTTCAAGAGATGTAAGTAGTACACACAGTATTTGAGTTTTTGCTAAGTTAAGGGAAGCAGGTCTTAAACCAGCAGCTTGGATGTAGCAGATGTGTCTCGTGTCATGTCTTTGTAAGTCAGTGTGTGTTTAGAGCTCGTCTGAGATTCCCACACTAAGTCCTCTGTGCTGAGATCAATAGAGTACAAAAGCTTCAGAGTCCTGAATGAACCATTACTGATGACTAAACACACTGAGTCTGACGTCACACACCATCTGGAGGCAAGTCTGAATGTGTCGCTATAAAAGCCTTCCGGGTTTACATACATTGCACATGTGATCATGTGAATAATATCTGAAAATGCATTTTAGCATGCCATGCCATCACAGGAAAATAAATTGCACACCATACAACCTCCTTTAAGAATGTTGACCTTAGTCTACTTTGGACATAAACAGTCAGGAAACCTTCTATATAAAATGTCAAGAATATATCAAGTGACTGACAACCTATCAAAATTGCATAGTGCAATTAAGAAGTGTGATTTGGCTCTCCTGCACTTTCCCACACTTTTCCCATGAAATGATGGACAATAGAAGTGTGTCCATTCAGATGCTAATGATTCTGTGGATAAGAAGATCCTGACAGGCTTCTTCACAAGTGTGCTGAAAAATCTTTATTATGCATGAAAGAAACACTAAAGCTTATTCAATGTGGACTCAATATTTTTACAAATTCCTGAAGTTTATCTATAACAAACAGGAAAGCTGTTGATGTGGACAAATGTTAAAATATTTGCTCAAGAGTTTAATTGTTCTAATTATTTTCCAGTATTTTTGCATGATCTTGGATTGTCCTTTTAAATTAAGATCCTGCAAATACTATAACATGTGGCTGACTGAAGTTCCTATTAACTTTTAACATATTAATTATATAATACATCTAATAATGTCAACTGTTTATGAACTTGCTATTTGGTGGCCGATTTAATGTTTCATTAATGAAGTGCTTCTGAATACACTGTTACGAAAAGTAAAGGAGTAACAAGTCATTCGTATTTTAATATCATTATATTTCTAAAACCTTATTAAGTGTATTAGAGAAATACATCCTGTCCAAACTCATTCAGTACTTTGAATCCAAAAACTGACAAAATTGAGAAAAATGAGTGAGTGATTTAGATTTATTTATTTTTTATTAGTTCTGCATACACAAATAATTTTTCTTATAGTTAAGAAAACAGGTGATAACATATCACAACTTTCACTTGAAGAGTTCTTCAAGACACATGGCACTCATAATAGAGCAGAGTCTAAACAGATTGTCTTTACAAAAGACACAGGACACATTTCCAACAGCAAAAATCAGTTAAATATTAAATATTTAACTGTTAAATATAAAGATAATATTTCTCAACAGCAATTAGCAAGAAATAGCAATGAAATATAAAGACTCTCAACAGATACTGTCAGTGACAAAGTTTAGGTTTCATACATAACAGTACCATACAGTAGATACAAAATAAGCCTTAATTAAGATTTTTTAAAAATCTTAATTTAAATCAGCACATTAGTGTGGGAATTTGACACTAACATTATATTTCATGGAAATTAAAATGATAATTTTAATAATTCTGTGTAATCAGAATGTCATTATCTTCATAGAAGCAATGAAATGCTTATATATTCTGATTGACATACATACATTATATATATATATATATATATATATACACACACACACACACACACACACACACACACACATTATATATATATATATATATATATAGCTAGTGTATTTAATCAGAATGTACATAGTAAGTGTACTATCCAATGTAATTGGGGACCAATGCCCTAAATGTGATCACACATGATCAGAAATAATAAAAATCAAAAAGATTATATAAATGTCATTAATAATATAGAACTTAAATTTGTCCAAATAAGGACAAGGCTACACAATGTTTTTACTAAAATGGAAATAGCACTTAATAGGCCTCTTCATGAACTGAAAACAATTTATCGATTATATTTTTGTCTAACATAGACACACATTGTCAAGACTGCAGACTTTGACATTGCTCCTAACTGGATTCTACCAGCATCTTAATTAAGAAATTTTTCTTCAAGAAGAAAGGTGTAGATGTATTGCCATAAGACAATAATAATTATAATAATCATTTAACACATTTTAACAATTCAGTTATAATCCTGCTCATGCAGAAATCGAAAGAAACCTAAACAGTTCAAATAGACATGTGTTTCCAACTTTTCATCTTTAGTCTTGATCTTCCCTTTACCAGGACCTCCAGAGGGAGCTCTTAACTGAACTCTTCTCTTTGCTGATGATCTGCTGCTCTGTAGAGCTCAGCTGAGGCAGGACACTTTCCCTCCTCTTCTCATCTGAAGATGGTTGCAGATTCTGGAAGTGGTTCAGCAGTTTCTTTGGCTCTGTGTCTTCACCTCTTCTTTGTGCAGGAAGTGGACAACCTCATTGACACATCTGGAGAACCCTTGACAGCTTGATTGAGAGCTGGAGGAGAATTCAGGCTGCTGCTGTCATCTCAGGAAGCTGACTGTCATCTCCAGAACATCTGCTTTCTCCAGTTTGGAATCAGGCTGCTGGTTGAGGAACTCTGGAGCCAAGAGAGACTTCAGCTGCTCAATGCTTCTATTGATACGATCTCTGTGCATCTTCTCCACTGTCGGATTCCTCAGCTGTAAATAACAATCAGAGAACACTTAGGCATCTTGAACTATGAAGAGTTCTTGAACAGAAGGCAGGTAAATGTAAGCATTGAGAGGATTCAGGATTCTTAATTTACCTTTTTGTTTAGAGGTAGGTGCTCCTTTGAGATGGTCATTGCTGAAGTTATGGTTGGTGCCATCCCTGTGTCTCTGTTCTGTAGATCTCTCTTTGTAGAGTGAGTGTGATTTGTCCTGGCTGCAGCTCCTCTATTTATACTCCCAAATCTCCATATGAATGTGTGGGTCTTGGGCTTGTTGGAGTTTCTCACACTTTGGAGC